>OZ005621.1:21165000-21630000 GCA_963930655.1 Myrica gale | reverse complement strand
CTCAAACAAGACCATAAAATTTTAGCTTAATTGCACCATCGGCCGCCTGTGATATTGATATGTGACACAATGGTCATTGGGTACTAAAATCGAGACAACTTTAAGGCAGATAAGTTGACGTGTCCTATTGGAGCCACAGCAGAACCAATCCTTGTGTACCATGTGTAAAATAGAGAGTCGACACGTCACCTAGTTCATACACGTCGCACGCCACGTCATTTAAAAATCTCACTTTAACAACAAAAAAACCCAATAAACATGGCGGCTTGCACTTGAAACCCCCTATCCACCACTCTTCCCCAATACGCAACTCCCTCAGAAAGAATAAATAAATAAGTGGCTAGATGTCGGCAGGGGCCAAAATAGTTGGCTGGCTCTGCCTAAATGTCAATGGTGAAAGTGGTCAAAAAACTTTATGAGGGCGTTTGTTTGTGAAAATATTGAGATTTTAGAAATTTTGGGTATTGGAGTTTGTGAAAAAGTATAGTATTTTATAGAAAAGTGAGGAGAGAGGAGATTTAATTGAATAGCATAATATTATTTTATAATTTAATGAGGAGAGAGGTATTATTTTATAATTGTTTGGAAATGTTGGGGGTTGGAAAAATTGGGAAACAAACGCCATTTCACCTAAATAGGATTCTTCAGAAAAAGCTTTAAGTGACCTGTGGCCCCCTAGCTATGCCACCGATAGGCTGAAATGCCCATTCTTTAAGGTGCTTGTTTAGTGACTAGTGACTACGCAACATATGATGATGCAATCCCGGACCTTCAGTTTCTAAAGTTGGTCTCTCCCTCACTCTCATGCCCTTTCCAAGATTCTCTCTTATCCAGTTCCCATTTACAGTTAGATTCGACTTTCTTTAACGCTTGGGAATTGATGACTACTTTGCTCCCCCAAAAAGTATATAATTATCATAGGTATGCATTCCCTTTCTGGTGGTCATCAGTCGGCATCTGCTTATCATGGTGAATCTGTCATGCACTTTCTGGGTTTTACTTGTGTTTACCACCTTTTTCTGCTGTATACTCTAGTTTGACTGCACTCTCTTTTCCTGATCATGATAATTTTTTTTTGTTACTCTTTTCATCATATATGTTATGTTGAAGCACCCACACTCCTGCTTCTCTGGCCCCGATTTCTTTACTCGTGTTTCCCTTGCCATCAATTTTTCCTTTCTTCTTCATTTTATCATCTCTTTATTTTACAATATCAGATTGGACACATAAAACGATCCGACATCACTGCTTAAGATTCGACAATGGGTTAATCGATGGGGAATCATGAAGAATGACATAACATCTGCATGTCTTCCACTGCTGGCAGTGAAATCACATGATGGGTAGCTACAATGAACCTTTTTTAACTGCAATGTGACTTTGACTTACTCTTTAACTTGAAATTTTATGTGTATTTTTATGTTCAAAGTGTCATTCATGTTCCCAAAATGTTGTTATTCTTGTTGGTATCACCCCTATGCTTGCAGACACTTTTGCATATAAAAACTAACAGATAATGTGGTAAACCAGGTGGCACGGAGACGTTTCCGGTCTAAGATGGATGCACCTTTGTATGGTTGGGTTTATCGTGGGTCCCATAATTTTAGTGCGGCTACCTAGGGGCGGGGGCAACCAATTTCCAATTCTTTTTTTTCTCGAAAAACAACCAATGCCTTAAAAACTGTTAACAGAACGAAAATAAAGACAACAGGACGAACACAACAAAACGATAGCATAACGAAACAACCAGCAAGACCCCCAACGGATCCGAGGAACCACTATAAACTCTATGCAGGGCAGAGGGAGTGATGGCCGGACACAGTAGGCAGAGCTACTAGGACCAGAACAAGCCGGTAAAACGCCACAATCGGCGCATAGCAAGACCCAACAAAGGGTCGGAAGAGAGCCACAAGGACTCGGATAAACCCACTGAAGGGGCGGACACACAGTCACAAAACACAACAAACAACAAGCCCTAAACAGAGGGGCAGACCCAAACGGGCGAAAGCACAACAAATAACAAGCCCTAAACAAAGGGGCAGACCCAAATGGGTTTATTGCTGGTCGGACTAAAACAGGCCAGATCGGAGGCGGCGGTGGAGGTGACGGTGCGTGGGGGAAGGGGGCAGATCCACAGCAGGAAGGGAGGCCTGAAGCCACACAAGACCCACCAAGGAACCAAGACGGGAGGCGAAGGACGGGAGGCGCCGTACGCGCCCCTAAAGGGACCGGCGCGTGAGATCCACACGCGCCGCGTGGCCCGCGTGAATGAACACGCGTCGTCTCTGGAACACCGGCGGTGGATGGAGGCGTAGATCCCGGCATGCCAAGTCCAAACAGGTGGCACGTGTTGGGCGGAATGGAGCGAAAGCGCATGAACGGCGAGAGAGCACCACCTGCATAGAAAAGGAAAAAGGCCAAAAAAAACCAACCAGCAGAACCGCCGAGAGGAACCAGAGGGAAGGGAAGGGAAGGGAAGGGGAGAGAGAAGAGGGAGGAGGGTAAAAGAAAAAAGGAGGAGGGGGGATGAGGGAGCCGGAGCTCCCCCCCCCTCCTCCGTAGGGGGACTGGGTTTCGGGGGAAAACATTGAGGGTTTTTTGGGGAGAGAACTCAAATGCCTGCAAAAGGGAACCCAACTTAACCAATTTCCAATTCAATTGGTAATCAAGCTAATGGATTGGATAAAGTCAACACATCCTTGGGTACGAGGCTTCACATATGCAATTATGAACTTGGGATCATATTCATCGTTGCCCCGCCAGAGACAAAGGGTGGTACATACAGAAATGATTCAAATTTGGATGATATTGTTTTGCCTTTCGTTATGCCTTCTAAATATGGGCCTGAAGATAGGCCTGCAACAAGACAGGCTATGAAGGAGGCGTTAGCTGAACTTGCTAGGCAAGATGTTGAAAAACTTGCAGACATAGCTGCTGCAAAAGAGATGATGGAAGAGATCCTAGTTGAAGAAAAGGAAGAAATTGAAGTAACTGATTATGTTGTAGTGGAGAAAGAAGATGAGAAGGCGTATGCAAAGATGTTGTGCAGTGTGGTTGATTCATCAGAGTTTTTGAACATCTATCAAGAGCATAGGTTTTGATTTGTGGGAGCAGAAAAGTATAATTATCAAGTGCAATGTCTGGGATATATGCTACGTGGCTAGGTATAATACCCTCTGGTTACTGTGGGAGTTTGTGTATGTGTTTCAACATAAGCCCGTGATGCTGCAGGCACATAAATGTTAAAACTGACCGAAGATAAGAGGAATGAGGTACAAATGTCTTTTGCATATGTGTTATGGAAACCTAAATGGCAGATGATGCTATATGCTTTGTTTCGAGTCTGAATCCAGGTAATCCATGTAAGTAATTAATGTTAGCATCTTTTTGTACATGTATGCGAAGATGACTCCTGTTTGCCATGTTGCTGTCCAACTTATTCTTAACAAAGCCTTTTTTCGGAGTAACCGAGATCAACAAATGGCTGCTTTTGACAATCGCCCCATATATCTTTCATCCCTTCATCCCAGTTTCGAAATAGGCCGTGTCGAGAGTGCAATTATTGCTTTCGGGTTCTTTCCCCAGCCAGTCGCCCCTGTGCGGGAGGGGTCAGGCATGGAGACTTGTCATTTGCGGGGAATAAAACAATCGAGAACCTTGCATGCCGGTTCTATATATCGAATTGGAGAGTTCCGATTTTCGAAGGATTGCCTATCTGGCATAGCAGGACTAAAGAAACATGCACGGAAATTGTCCGCCGGACAAAGGCCCAAAAATTACACATCGAAAGTTTCTGTCCTTTTCACTTCTTATTACTCTTCTTGTTTACTTTTTCTAACATTTCTAGTGCGTAATTCATTCGGGCGAGACATGTTACGTTGTCATGATACGCCTATTCCTATTATCACTCCTTCAATACTTTTGCCTCTCATGAGTCTCTTTGTATGATACTTTGCCAATGTGTGGCCCTTACTGTGACAAGGCACCAACCACCATCACTATCTCTAAACCTTCACCTATCGTTGGCCTTATCCATCTACGGCACTCACATTCAAACAGTCATCGTCTCGAGTACAAGGTGACTCAACAAGGCTTCCTCGAACAATGGATTCTGCGGATTCTTCAACATCGCTTCCTCACTGATTCAAGAGTGCCACCGGCTTTTGGACCTCCTATTATCGATCATTCCACTCTTTTTTTGAGTAGACAAGTCGAAGCGGAGAAAAAAAAAGTAGACAAGTCGAAATAAGATTAGCCATTTTTGTGCACAATCTTTTCTCTCTATGCACCCTCTTTCGTAGGAACAAAAGAGGACATGCGTTTATTTTTACCAACCTGTTTCGCCACATCATTTGTAGGTGCCATGCAATTTTAAAAAAAAATCCACGTCCAGCTCTAAAAACGATAGCCACATCATCATCACATTTAAACAAAAGCAATCCAAGCCCAAGTTGATTTTCCCCAAATTGTTTGCCCTAACTTCAACGTTTTTACTGACTTCGAATAGGTCCATACGGCCATGGACCGTGGGAGCCTCATTATGTCCACGCTAAGCACGATATGCATACTACTACGCAGGGACGCTATCAAGGACGAACTTGGGCTTCTTTTGTTTATGTTGCGCAAAGTAGTGATGCTTACGAACTATCAGGAATCCCTTGTTATCTGTGCATGCGCAGTGTCTTTGATCAGACAATCAAAGAAACTCTAATTGACGGCATTTCATTAGCCCATATGAAAGAGCCAATAAATGTGAGCCTATGTTTGGGACGAAAGGTAAAAACTAGAGGAATGGAAAGGATGGAAGAGGGAGAAGTAAAAGCATATATTGTGCTGTGGTAGGTGAAAATATGGCATGGTGGTTAGATCGTAGTGCAACTTGGGAGGTTTGGTCCATTTCGGCAAAGAGATTATTGCAGCATACATTATTAGAGAGCCAGAATGACATGAAGAAATTACTCTCGACATTAAAAATTCTACATATAGGCGTGCACCAATTCTCATGCATCTCTTTTCTCTGCCTGTTAACGAGAACATGAAGTCACCTACAAGGGGAGGGGAAGGATTTTCCTGCATTCAAAGCCATCTGGAAACTTAGCAGCAACTCAGATCCACAACTGTGAAACTAGATTGCCACCAAATCCTTTCGGAGTTGAACTTTCCTACACAACGTAATGCACTTTACTTGTTAAAGAATAAACCCCTCTTCTTTCCTTTCCTCCTCACACCAGCCTGCAAAACAAAATTACAAAATGAAGAGGACTAAGTTCCACTAAAAATCTTGGAGTGTGGTTACGGATGGCAAAATTCTGTATTTACTCAGTCTCGAGTTAAACATCCTCTTGGAACAATAGATCTCAGCCTATCTCAAAATCTGAACTGGTCGCCAGATTCTGGACAAAACCAAATAACCAAAGCAGCCCTTTCCTTTCTGATAACTTGTACACTTTTTGAATTTTAGCCCTCAAAGAAAAGATTATTAACTGAAGTATAATCTCTGACCAGACCTACTGCCAAGGTGAGAAGCATAAATAACAAACCTATGACATACGCGAATGATTCTAAAAACTAGTATCATAACAAAACTGTCCACACCAAGATATTAAATTCTCCTGAACTGCTGCTCTTTCCTGGGTCAAACAGGATCTGTTAGGAGTCTCACGAATAATTACAAACCCTAAGTAGATAACGGGATAAAACTGGCTACAGACAAATTTCATGCTACGTGCATGGTTCAGCTAGTATCAATCCTAGCCCTGACTAAAATAGTACCGCTACATATCAAGCCAGACAAAGATCTCAAAAGAAGAAAGACTACCAAAATAATCTGAGACTCAATATGTCACTCAGCAACTCTCCGACATGATATAATCTTTTAAGAATGTATGAAGAATTTTGCTTTCCCCCCAAATTAATAACTATCTTTCTTTAGTTTTATTTTTTTGCAAGTAATTGACTTCTCTATCCTTTCTTTAGCTCTCACCTTCGGTTCTGCTTCTCAATCTTTTCTTTCTTCTCCGCTTCTATCAATTTTCTCTCTCCTCCCTGAATTCGCGAGTAGGAGAAACACAGTGTGGCCTCCCTCTGTTTTCTTCTTTCTATACCCCCCCCCCCCCCAAAAAAACACAACTTCCAACTATTCTCTAACCAGATGAACATTTTTTTTTTGTCCGTAGGGAGTTGCCCAAGGCACTACTGCTAAAGAGCAAAAGACGATGGCATCTCAAAGCCATGACATTCAGCAGCAGCATCTGCTTGTGTTTGAGAAACAACTCCCTTGGATTCTGGGGTTTTACAAGTCCATATATTCTTCACCCGTACCGTGAGATTAATATCACAATCAATGAGTTATTTACAAGTTCCACACATGCAATAGCCGGTTTATAAGATGCATACTACCGTTGCCGACATTCAAGAAAGTGATATATTCATGCTTAAATGAAAACACACACCCAAAAATCCATTTACATTCTAAGAAATGGTATTTGGCAATAGATGCAAAGAAAGAAAGACGGTATCCAGAAAGTTCCGTGACATTTATACCAAGAGAAGAACAAACAGAAGATGAATAGTTATACCTTTAGGCTGAATAATCTCATGGTGAGCACGATGGTATCTCTAGACCTGCATAGGGAAAAGAGGCAAACAACCATCAGAATTAGTAAAAAATGTAGAAAACAAACTCCAAATTATCAAAAACCAGACTGAAAAAACAAAAAAGGTGCACTAGGTTGAGAAGCAAATATAGTTCAGATTCATGGCAAGTAATTACTCAAGAACTTATTTGTGATAAAATCTCCTGTTGGGACACCTATAGTCCCGTGTACGTCCAATAACCTGTGCCATGCATGAAAACACTACCATATTCAAGTAGTAGGACGGTTACTTCTCCTAATGAAAGCTTTCCCTTGACTAGGTATAGGACATGGATACTTTTGGGACCCAGTAAGATGTGTTACCGATATGACACAGACACAACTGATTATAATTACAATCAAATCTAGCACAAATAGACAAGAAAGAACAAAACGGAGAAAAAACGGTAAATTATACACTTTTCCCAAGTCCCAACCCCTAACTTTTGTGGCTTTAACATGTTATTAAACTTTTGTACTTGTTATTGAGATCTTGAACAAATAAATTATATTAGAGGTAAAGGAATATATATGCATTTAAGGAATATATCTATATTGTGTCCTATCCTCGTCCCACATTGGTATAAGTACGTCTTAGGCCCTATCTACATTAATCAATACGTAGCAAGTTTTTTTTCCATGGGTAATCTCCATGAAATACAGTAGGCTGAAAAAAGAAAGAGGGAACATTTTAGAATCTTTTTATGTCTAAGAAAAACTACATACATACCAGTCAACATCAGTGGAGTTGTTATCTGCTCGTAAGAGATGCTCAACACCACCAGAACCCATTATTACAAACTCTGTAGGATGTCCATAGGGAATTGTAACCTACAAAAAGAAATAAAAGGCGACCAAGAATTACCAGAAACTTCATTATGAAGAGACATAGTTCCTCTTAGTGCTAAATACGACTCAGCACAGTAAAATATTCACACAGAGACCTCACCCTCAACTCCCTGAATGGGAGGAGGAGATGCCACTGTATCCAAAGTCTGCTGCTGGCATTAACATATATCACCAAAGTAAAATCGACCACCAGTATGTTATATATCATGTCAAAATTCCAAAATAGCAAAAATATACAATAAAACAAGGTAACTTGTTTCCTTCAACATCACACGTTCATGCAGATGCCCACTTACACGTTTGTGTATGTATGGACCTCATAAGTTCTATACATCCATTGTTTCTATAACTTATATGGTCATATGCAAAGCAAAGACAAATTGATGAAGAAACATGAATCAGTTGTCCATGTAATTTAGCACTGAATTATACTTATCAACAGAAAGGATTGTTGTCATTATAACTTTCAGGCTTTTTCCCAACAGAAGCATACTTAAATCAATCCAGTAAGATCCTATTGGTTCCAATTAAATCAAGAAATTTCAGCTTGCATACTGATGTCTGTCTATGTCCTCCACGAGTATTGACATATATCACCAAGCAGCCAAAATATTTTCTGGCACAATAAAGCATAAACAATGGGTTAATCTAGGGCACCTCTTAACAATTTACTCAGCTACTTCGCTTCGCGAGTCTCATTCTTTGTGCGGGAGGCGTCTTATGGGAAGGTGCTACCCAGAGACAACTTAAGCGAGGCATTCGCGTGCTTGATTGGTGTTATTTGTGTAGACATGTTGCGGAGTCTGTGGATCATATTCTTCTTCATTGTTTGGTAGCTAAAGGATTGTGGTCACATATGTTTTCCATGCTGAATCTTCCTTGGGTTATGCCTAGTAGGGTGGCTGAGGTTTTGTTGTGTAGGAAGAGAAAATTTGACGACCTGACAGCTTTGGTGGTTTGAAAGATGATACCTCCCGTATTTAGTGGTGTTTATGGAGGGAAAGAAATAGTAGATGTTTCGATAATAAAGCATCTTCGTTGGAGTTCTTAAAGGGACATATGTTGCAGTCTCTTTTCTTATGAGCAAATTCAGTGTTGGGATTTCCTTTTTTGACTCCGTGTTGGGGGGGAATAAAAGAAGTTGTGCCTATATTTTTCATTCACAACCACAACAAAACCTTCACCTAAGACTTCCCATTGAGAACACCAATTGCCCTATGCTAAGCTTCATCCACATCTCTTGGTAGGTAATATTTAATAGAAAGTGAAAGTGCAAGAAATGCACCTTCGTACACGAGTATTCAGAGTCGCATTAAATCCCCAAAGAAATAAATCTAAAACTTTTATCCAAATAATTTTTTTTGATAACCAATCTTTTCAAAACCTTCACCCTTCCCACTATCACAAAACCCCATAAAGCATCCACATAAAAAAAATCCATAAAACCTATAAACTGAGAATCTTTTTGCTATCCAAACAAGGCCTAATAATTTTAGGAAACCTGAAGTGTCATAAGTAAACAGCAGATTAAGAAGTAAAAGGTCAAAGTACATAGTTTGGTTGAATCGTTCCCATTTCCCATTTCGTTCCCATTTCTGATCCAAAAACTCCCATAGTACTAGATCTTATATTGACTTTATCCGTGTATTTGCTACAACATTTCTGTGTCCATGATGGAAAGAAGGAAATTGATTTCTTTGCAATCAAAATTATGTCTAGTGCTGGCTTAAGTGTGTGGCATTCCTCTCAGTTCATAGCAAACCACCGTACATAAAATATACCATCAATAAACAGGACGCAACTATATGATGCAGCCGCATGTGGAGTAATAGGGGAAAATCTTTGAAGTTGCTCATCCCTCTCTCTTGCACAAACCATCAAAAGCAACTGCAATTTTTGAAATGGTGAGGATTTTGTCTGAGGCAGCTACGGTTGGTATTAGTTTTAACTCTTGGGAGATTTAGGAGCGATGGCTGCCTTGTAGGGCCATCAATGTGGGATAAAACAGTGGTTGCAACTTGTACGGCATGGTGACCTATTGGTGGTTGGATTGGGGATGACCGAGACATCCATGAAGGAGAGTGGTGTCTATCATTACAGAATACAGCCCTCTTCCCTCTTCCGTGGCTTGCAGATTGGAGAAGTTACGGAGGGAATTTCTATGGGGTAGTGACAGAAATGAGCATAGTTCCATCTTCCCAAATGGGATAAGGTGTCTTGCCCTATTAGGAATAGAGGGTTGGGTATTAGGCGGCTGTCCACTTTTAACAAGGCTTTGCTTGGGAAGTGGTTGTGGCGCTTTGCTTTTGAACATAATAGTTTGTGGAGGAGTGTTATTTTGGAAAAGAATGGGAGTGTGGCGGGTGGGTGGAGGACCCTCCAGAGTGGAGGTTCTTATAGAGATAGTTTATGGAGGTTCATTAGCAATGGGTGTAATATCTTCAGTGTGAACATCTTTTTTGTGGTAGGTTGAGGTAGCAGAGTTCGTTTTGGAGTGACCTTCGGTGCCGGAAGAGACCCTTGAGACGTTTTCCCGCTTCTTTTTGTCATAGCTAGAGATAAAAATGCTATGGTGGCGGACTATTGGGATCGGACTTCTGGAGGGGGGCTTGGAATATTCGGTTTGTTTGGCCAGCTAATGATTGGGAGTTGGAGATTTTTTCGGCCCTCTTTTCGTTACTTCATCCCAAGGCCCTTAGAAGTGGGGTTGAAGATAAGATGTATTGGGTGGGATCCAAATCTGGAAAATTCTCCATGAAGTCGATGTATGGGATTCTTTCTTGCAATCCTAGTGTTCCTTTTCCATGGCAGTAGATTTGGAGATCCTTCGTCTCTATGAGAGTTTCTTTTTTTTTGTGGGAGGCTACCCATAAGTAAGTTTTTTTTTATAAGACAATTTTATTAAAAAAAAACGAAAAACAGTACAAATGACTATACAAAAGACGCTTAGTACAAACAAGCAACAAAACTAATGAAATCATTAAAATCAACAAAAATGCCCCCTAACACCGCATTAGCCCAACAAAACAAGGAAAGCAACATAAACCCTTGCAACTTCACCAAAGACAAAGAAACATTTTCAAAATATCTATTATTGCGCTTCCTCAAAGACACCACCAAACACACGATGAAATCATTCTTCAAATAGCCTTAGCAATCGAGTTAGAACGCCTCCCTATTCCAACTCTATAGCATATCCACCACCTTCTCCGGCATCACTTAATGAAAGTTTGTGATACTAAGAACATGATTCCATAGCCCGCACGCCAAAGAACAATGAAGGAGCACATGGTCAACAGACTCCTCATCACCACGGCAAAGAAAGCACCAATCAGCAATGTAAACTCCTTTTCTTCGGAGATTATCGATTGTGAAAATTCTCCCATGCATAGACTCCCAAACAAAGAAAGAGACCCTCAAAGGGCATCTCGACCTCCACACCCCTTTTCAAGGAAAAGACAAGCTATTCCCCCTAGCAATGAAATTATACAGACTTTACCGAAAAAACACCATTCTTGGAGTTGGTCCAAGACACCGTATCATCCTCCCCCCTCCTTAACACCGCACAGTACAAGAGAGAAATGAACCTAGAAAACTTCTCCACCTCCCAATCATTTGCAGATCTCACAAAGGGAACATTCCACACTACATTGTCATCCCTTCCCAACAAACACTCCGCCACAGTGGCCTCCTTACACCTAGACAAAGAAAACACAACCGGGAAAGCCAAAGACAAGGGTTTATCACCACACCACCACTAATGCCAAAAGTTAATCCTCAAACCACTGCCCACCAAAAATCTGATATGGTACTAAAAACATCCCAACACTTGCTAATGAATTTCCAAAGGCTAACACCAGAGGACTCCCTGCTTGGCCAAGTTCTCCACTCACCCGCTATGCACCCATATTTTGCAGCTTTGACAACCCTACAAAGCCTATCTCTCTCATGAGCAAAACGTCATAACCAATTGCACAATAGGGCCCTATTGAACAACATAAATACTTCAGAGCCCCAAACCCCCATTCGAAAATGGAGAACACACCAACTACCACTTCACAAGATGATATTTGTGCAAAACCCCATCACTACCCCAAAGGAAGTCCTCTAAATCTTCTCCAACCTATTAGCAACCGCAATCGGGATAGGAAACAAGGAAAGGAAATAGGTGGGAAGGCATGAGAGAGTAGACTTAATGAGAGTAAGCCTACCACCCTTAGAGAGATGCATGCGCTTCCAACCCGCCAAACTTCTCTCCATCCGCTCAAGGATCCCATCCCAAATATGAACACTCTTAAAACTAGCTCCCAACGGAAGCCCAAGATAAGACATCGGCAAGGAGGACACTCTACACTCCAAAATACTCGCCAAGGTTTGTAACATTTTACAGTGCCAAGCTTTCTCTCACTCATGAAGTCTTTTTATGTCTAGATTTATCTAGTGATGATGTTGTTTGTTCGTAACTTTCGCATTGAGTCCAAGGAATTTCAAGTTTCAGTTAGTGCTAAAGGAGTGGTTCAGTTAGCCGAATGGAGTGTAAGGTTTTCATCCAAGATCATGATGGGGAGGTACAGAGCAGTCTGGATGATGAACATGACTGATAGGCTGCTGGAGAATAGTGTTGGAGCTGATTTTGCTTCTAATTTTAACGAATCAAAACGTGGTTTTTTGGGTGATTGTTTTTGTTTAAAGCATTTTCGAGATAGGCTAGCATTTTTAAAGTTGGAGTTGGACAGATTGTTTCTCGCGATGGGCAAGATGGGTGAGTTAGGCCCGGGGTGCGTGCTGTGATTGCTTGGCTCAATCGAAGGGTGGGTTTGGGCCTTGTGGGTCTAATGGGTCTGGTTAGGAGTGGGAGCAAAGAGCAGGGCCGATTTGCACCAGTGCCCCTTTTTCGCTTGGGTTTGAGTAGGGTGGCCCGGGGCTTTTTCCCTCCCCTTTGGTGGACCACAGTGTGCTGGGTGAAGGGTAGGGTCGTTTGGGAAAGTCGGGCAGGCTGGGTATACCCGGGTCTGGTAGTGTGGAGCTTTCGCGAGTCCCCGTGGAGCCTGGTGGCTCGGCCGTCAGTGGTTGGTGGTGATGGCCCTGAGGTCCCGCTGGCGCCGGAGCCTCTTCCGACAGATATGGGTCTCTCGGGTAAGATTGCGGGTCATCGTGACTCCTGGTGGCACGGCAGGTGGTCTCCACCCCCAGGCGTTGTCGTGCTGCATCTCGTCGGTGTCGTCTATGGTGGGTGGGGACGGCCCTGAAGTCCCGATGGCGCCGGAGCTTCTTCCGACAGAAGTGGGTCTTTCTCGGGACTGCACTTCTGTGGTGCCGGAGCTGCTGCGATGCCGGGATCAATTGTTTTGGTTATAGATGAGACCGAGGCCCCCTGTTTGAAGAATATTGAGGTTGTTGGGAGGGATGGAATTGTGGAGAGGGACTCGTGGGCTTCTGAGTTAGTTTCGGGCAGCGAGGATGGGGAGTTTTGGGTTAAACCCGAGTATGTTGCTGGGTCATCAGTGGTTTCCTATAGGAATGTGGAGTTTTCTGCACAGAATTTGGTTATCGGGGATTCATCTAGAGGGCCACCTTCATGCATTATGGAGGATGAGGGTTCTCGGGTTGAGGTGGGGAAGTCGTCAATACGGATGAGGGTTCTCGGGTTGAGGTGGGGAAGTCGTCAATGCATTGTGAAAAGGTCGAGAGTGGTTTTAGAATCTGCTATAGTGCTGGGAGAGGACCTTGTGCCTCCTCTGCCAGCTCGTGATAGAGAACTCATGTGTGTTGATTCGGCCAACCCAATTGTGGTAGTGGAACCTCTAGCAGTTTACGATATCCGGCGTGGAAGGGAGGATTTTAATGCCAGTTTTGATTATTATGATTGGGTGTTAGGTATGGTGACTTCATTCAGACATTTGGTGGGCTTGTCTTGTAAGGGTCATAAGGCAGATTTGGAGGCCCTATTTGCTGCTTTGGAGGAGCGGGGGCATTGGTGTCCTAAGACACCTTGTAAGACGGGGAGTAAACTTACAAGAGAGTTGAAGGGGCTCAAAATCGCGGTTAACTATGAGGGAAAGACGTATGTTTCGAGAAAAAATAGAAAGGTTTGGTGGGAGTCGTGTAAGTCTAACTGAAGCTCAAAATTGTGAGTCGAAATGTACGAGGGTTGAAGGATAGGGTGAAGCGCAATAATGTGGGTAATTTATTGAGGGATGGAAACCGGAGGTGGTGTGCCTCCAAGAGACTAAGTTGGAGGCGACGAGGGCTACTATTAGGAGTTTATTGGGGGGCAGTATGTTAGATGGTGCAGTTTGGAGGCAGTTGGAGCCTCGGGTGGCATTTTAATCTTATGGGATTCGAGGGTGGTCGATATAGTGGAATCTTGTGTGGGTTATCTTTCTGTGTCGGTGATTTTTAGAAATATTGAGGATGGTGTCCAGTGGATGTACTCGGGGGTTTATGGCCCCAATGATGATTGTTGCAGGAGATTATTATGGGAGGAGCTGACTGAAGTTTATGCTTGGTGGAACCTTCCTCATTGGAGGCGATTTCAATGTAATTAGGTTTCCAAGTGAACGTTCTGGGTTGGGCGGGTTCGGGAGTGCAATGGTGGATTTTTCAAACTTTATTGCTGAAAATCAGTTAGTGGATATTCCGATGGCGGGCGGTACTTTTACTTGGTCGAATGGTCGTGCTTCCCAATCTTGGTCTAGACTTGATCGCTTCCTTTTTTGTGCTGATTGGGAGTCCTTTCCTGAGTTCTATCAAGGGCGACTTCTGCGTTTATTCTCGGATCACTTTCCCATTTTATGTGAGATTTGTAAGCATGGTAAGGGTAAGAAACCGTTCCGTTTTGAGAACATGTGGCTTAAGGCGGAAGGGTTTCAGGATATGGTGGGAGAGTGGTGGAGGTATTACGATTTTGCCGGTTCCCCTAGTTTTAAACTTCATGCTAAGTTGAAGGAGTTGAAGGCAGATCTTATTAAGTGGAACCGGGAGGTATTTGGCGATCTGAATTATAGGAAGTCTTTATTGTTGGGTGAGTTATCTTTGTTGCATGGGAGGGACGAGAGTGGGGATCTTGATGAGGAAGGAAGAAGACGCAAATTGGAGATGTCTGCTGAGCTGAATACTTTGATTGGCATGGAGGAAACTAGCTGGAGGCAGAATTCGTGCACTTTGTGGCTTAAGGAAGGAGATAGGTGTACCCAATGTTTTCATCGTATGGCAAACTCTAATCGCAGAATTAACTCGATTGACAACTTGGAGGTGGATGGGGAGTTATTGGAGGATCAGGAGCGTATTTTTGAGGAGATTGTTCGCTATTATTGTTCCTTGTTTAAGGAGTCTTTCTCTTGGAGACCTCTTTTGGATGATTTGGCTTTCGATTCCATTTCCGGGGTTGAGGCAGATTGGCTCGAAAGGCCCTTTGAGGAGGAGGAAGTGGTTAGGGTGGTAAGAAGTCTTAAATGGGGACAAGGCGCGGGGCCCGGATGGTTTTACTCTTGCTTTCTTCCAATCTTGCTGGGAGGTGATCAAGGGTGATGTCCTCTCTATGTTTAATGAGTTTGTGCAGAATGGGAAGTTTGTCTGAAGTCTTAATGCAACCTTCATTGTGCTAATTCCAAAGAAAGTGAGAGCGGTTGAACTGTCGGATTTTCGCCCCATCAGCCTTGTGGGTGGGATTTACAATATATTGGCCAAGGTGTTGGCGAATAGGTTGAAGGTGGTCTTGGGTGGTATCGTCTCGTCCTCTCAAAACGCATTTGTGCAAGGTCGACAAATTTTGGATTCCGTTCTCATCGCTAATGAGTGCCTTGACTCTAGGATGCGCTCCAACATCCCGGGCATGATCTGCAAGTTGGATGTTCACAAGGCGTATGACCACGTGAATTAGAGTTTCCTTTTATACCCCTTACGGAGGTGTGGCTTTGGGGCTCGGTGGTGCAGCTGGATCAAGTTCTGCATCTCCGCTGTAAATTATTCGGTGGTTGTGAATGGATCTCCCGAAGGTTTTTTCGGTGGGTCTTGAGGGTTGCGTCAAGATGATCCCCTTTCACCTTTGTTGTTCATTATTGTCATGGAAGCGTTTAGTAGGATGATGCAGGTGTTGGTTGGCAATGGTTTCATTGAGGGGTTCGATGTTGGTGTTGGTGGCAGAGGCGAGGTGTGCATTTCTCATTTATTATTTGCGGATGACACTCTAATTCTTTGTGGGACTGATGAGGGTCAATTTCGCAATCTTCGATGCCTCCTCCTTTGTTTTGAGGCGGTATCGGGTTTAAAGATTAATCTCTCAAAGTCTGAAGCCATCCCTATTGGTAACGTCGTTACTGTGCATGTTTTGGCTACTATTTTGGGTTGTCGGGTTGCTTCTTTGCCTATCACTTATCTGGGCCTCCCATTGGGAGCTCCCTTCAAATGTTCTCGCATTTGGAGTGATATTTTTGAGCGGACGGAGAGGAGGTTGGCGAGTTGGAAACGGTGCTATCTCTCCAAGGGTGGTAGAATCACGTTGATCAAGTCCACTCTTTCTTGTCTCCCCATTTATTTTGTCTCTCTTTCCTATTCCTGCTGCAGTAGCTAATAGGTTGGAAAAGCTTCAGGGGGATTTTTTATGGGGCAGTGATAATAGCGTGCAGAAATTTCGCCTCGTGAAATGGGAGAAAGTGTGTTCTTCTATTAGTTGTGGCGGGTTGGGATTGAGAAGGCTTGCCTTGTTAATAGGGCCCTTCTTAGGAAATGGCTTTGGCGGTTCGGGGTTGAGCGAGATAGCTTGTGGAGGATTGTTATCGTGGAGAAATACGGTTGTGCTTTGGGTGGGTGGAACACTCTTGTATGCAATGGCTCATATGGTGTGGGTCTTTGGAAGAATATTAGCAAAGGATGGGATTCCTTTGCGAACACCCTTTTTGAGGTGGGTAGTGGCATTAGAGTCCGCTTCTGGAAGGATCCTTGGTGCGGTGAAAGATCCTTAAAGGAGATATTTCCTTTTTTGTTTTCTCTAGCATGCAGTAAAAACGCTATGGTTGCGGACTATTTGGAGAGGGGTTCCGGGAGTTCTTCGTGGAATCTTCAGTTTGTTAGGAGGGCTAATGATTGGGAATTGGTGGAGTTTTCGGCACTTTTCTCTTTACTCTACTCTAAAGTTTTGAAGAGTCATGTTGAAGACAAGTTGAGATGGGTGAGATCCAAGAATGGTGTTTTCTCGGTGAAATCTTGGTATCCGTGTCTTGCTGGAGATTTTGATGAGAGCTTCCCTTGGAGATAGATTTGGAGGTCTTTAGCACCGCCTAGGGCGTCTTTCTTTGTTTGGGAAGCCGCACATGGAAGAATCCTTACCACTGACAACTTGAGAAGGACGGGAGTGAATGTGCTAGATTGGTGCTATCTTTGCAAATGTGATGGGGAGTCTGTTGCGCACATTTTGCTGCACTGTTTGGTTGCTAGGGAGTTGTGGTTCTTTCTGCTCTCGAATATGGACTATGCTTGGGTGATGCCTAGGGGGTAGCTGATGTCTTGTTGTGCTGGGAAAGGGATTTTAAAGACCCTTAGGCCTTAGCTATTTGGAGAATGATCCCTATGGAGGTCTGAGGGGCATTTTTTTGCAGTCTTTGTTCTTATGGGTGAATGCTATGTTGGGGAGCTTTTAGATTTCATTAGTTTTCTGGCTTGTTTGGTCTAGAGGTCTCAGTATAGTCCTTTGTACTGTTCCTTCTATTCTTTTTTCTTTTAATAAATGGTCTTACTTATCAAAAAAAATATTCGCCAAATCCTAAACAATATCAACAACACCAATAGGAATAACCTCGAACTTAGACAAATTTATTCTAAGACCCGAGACCGCCTCAAAGCACAAAATGAGGCATCTAAGACTCCGGAAATGGCTCACCTCCGCCCCACACAGCACCAAGGTATCATCAGCAAAAATCAAGTGAGAAATGCACACACTCCCCCTCCTACTGCAAAACCCTCTAAACCACGTGTTCAACCATTTTCTCCATCATGCGACCAAATGCTTCCATAACTATCACAAAAAGATGAGAAAGAGGGTCTCATTGTCGTAAACCACGCGAGCTACTGAAAAAGCCTTTCGGGCAGCCATTAACAATCACTGAAAACTTCACCGTCGAGATGGAAAACGAGATTCAACTACATCATTTTGCACCGAAGCCGCATCTTCGAAGAATGTATAATAAAAACTTCCAATTCACATGATTATAGGTCTTCTGAACATCCAACTTACAAAGCATACCCGACCTCAACCTGGAATCAATACACTAATTGGCAATACGCATCGAGTCCAAAATTTATCTACCCCTAACAAAAGCGTGTTAAGAGGGAGAAATAATCTTGTCTAACAAGGACTTTAACCTATCAGCCAACACTTTGGCTAAGATCTTATAAACACTCCCCACAAGATTTATAGGGCAAAAATCTTTGAGCTCTACCGCCCCCAGCTTCTTAGGAATAAGGACAGTGAAAGGGGAGTTCAAACTCCAAACAAACTTTCTATCTCTCGCAAACTCATTAAACATCAACATCACATCATTCTTAACAATGTCCCAACAAGCTCGAAAAAAGGCTAAGGAGAAGTCATCCGGGCCCGAAGCCTTGTCACCATTAAGATTGCGTACCACCTCAGTCACCTCCTTTACATCAAAAAAGGCCTTTTGATTCACTTTGCATCTTCCCCCGAAATACTATCAAACTCAAGACCATCCACAGAGGGATGCCACTCAAAGGGCTCCACATATAGAGAGGAATAATAATCAACAATCTCTTCAGCAATCCCCTCTGGATCCTCTACCACTTCCCCCTCCACCTCCAAACTAGAAACCAAATTCGCTCTCCTATTAGAGTTAGCTATACAATGAAAGAACTTAGTACAGCGATCACCCTCCTTAAGCCACAGAGCCCGAGACTTTTGCCACCAGCTAACCTCCTGCAAAATAATCATATTGTTCAACTCCCTAGCGACCTCCAACCTTCTATCCTTACCCTCCTCATCGAGGTTACCCTCCTCATCCAAGGCATCAAAAGACGCAAGCTTGCTCGAAAGAGCCACTTTCCGAACACTTAGGATACCAAAAACTTCCTAATTCCACACCGCAAGTTTTTGTTTCAGTGCCTTTAACTTTGAGTGAAGCACAAAGCACGGTGAGCCCCAAAAGTCAAAACCAAGCCACCACACCTTGACCAAGTCCACAAACCCGTCCACTCTAAGCCACATATTTTCAAAGCGGAACGGCTTCTTACTACCCCCAAACCTACCATTTTCCAACAAAATAGGAAAGTGATCCGAAAATAAACGAGGCAACTGTCTCTGAATAAGCTCCAGGTACATCGACTCTCAATCCGAACTAACAAGGAAACGGTCAAGTCTTGACCAAGACTGAGAAGATCTACCATTAAACCAAGTGAACAAACCACCAGCCAATTCGAGGTCCTACAACCCAAGATCGGACACAAACTCCGAAAAATCCACTATGGCATTCCTCGAACCCCTGCCACCCGATCACTCACTAGGAAATAGAGTCACACTGAAATCCCCAATACACCATGGTAAATTCCACCAACTATGAATCCCCACCAACCATGAATCCCCACCAACTCATCCCACAAGATCCTCCTACTACAATCTTCATTATGGCCATAAACTCCCGAAAAGATTCACTTGATACCATCCTCCATATTTCTAAAAATCACGAAACAAAAAAAGACTCAACACAAGACTCAATCAACTCCAAAGAGTTGAAGAGCAAGCTGATGAGTTCTTTTTTTATGAGCCAATGTCGTGCTACGGTGAAGTAATGGGGAAAAGACCATTAGAAATAATAAATTTTTCAAAATGCAATACAATTTAAGGAGGCAAAGCTCTAAATATAAAAGATGAAATAGACTACGCAAGCAAGAATCATACATTGGTTGTCGTTGAAAACTTGTCAGTGACTGCAACACCACTTGGTCCGCTACACTTAATACTGTAACCTTCCCTCTTGATGGTCAAGGTTGCTGGCTCCCATATATCGAGATATCCAGTCTGTAAAATGTTGGATATAAGAATTAGATAAGCCTCTTCATAAAATCAAAGCAAAGAAAAGAAAAAAAAAAGATTTAAGAACTCCATAAAGAAATTGGAAACACGTAAGTGTAACTTGGAAGTCATACCGATAGGGATACTTTATATGAAGCATGACCACTGTAAAGAACCTTCTCTATGTGGTTTTGCATGCCAGAATCTGGAAAGATGTCAAAAGAATGGCAAGGCCTTTAGGTTTCCATACAGAAAGTATCAAAAAGCCAGCTTCTATCTCATTCAATGGAAAAGAAAAGGGAATAAAATTCAAACACAAATATAATGTAGGCTACCCACAACAAAAGGAGATATCCATCCCTCGATAACCTTAACGCAATAGAAAACACAGGTATAAATCACTATGGCTGAAAACACAGGTATAAATCAATAAATAAAAAACTAAACCAAGTCCCAGCTTAGGGCGAAATACGCCATACATCTTTGTACAAAAGGAGGCAGAACAAATGGCATTACTATGGACTTGCACAGGACATTGTCTTTTCACTGTGTATTTAGTGGTCACGTGTTTGCAAAGCAGAATCGGGAAAGATAAAACAGAAAAGAAGGAAGCAAAACCATATACAATATCGTAATCATTAAGTCCCATTTGAAGCTCTAGAATGAGGTTCTATTTTCATATTGAGCCCAATGGTATCTCATACACTCAACAAAATTGGATCACCCTAGGAACGAGTAAAACCTCAAGGCATCAAACCAGAAAATATTAACAAGAGTATGAGGTATTGAGAAAGAAATCAAATTTCTCGGGTACTGCTAATGAAATTACCTCAGTGATAGAGAAACCTGTTTCCTGAAATATTAACAATGTGTTTCTTCCTTTTACTTTCCCCCGCAAAAAATTCATATCAAATACCTATGACATCTCCTGTGATTTCTCTTTCTATGATTTCTCTTGTACTGTGATTTCTCTTTCTATTTAATAAGATTGACTTACTTATCAAAAAAAAAAAAGATAAGCAGTTCTCCAAAACTTCTCAATTGATTTTGAAACAGGTTTTTGAGGAAAGTCGGGCTTCAGCGCAATGGTTTTCCAATAAATATGGAAAAATCTCATTAAGCAAGCAAAGCAAGGGAAAGTGGAATAACAAGCTCAAGCCAAATGAATAAGGAATATAGATCTACAGCATAAAGCCTAGAAAAGCTTGATAAAATCATCCATAAAGAAGACAGACACAACAGCCCAAGCCATTCCTCCCTCACCCCCCACCCCTTTCTCTCTTCCTCCTCCAAATTTAGGAAACTGGGTGAAATAGCACTATAAATGACAGCATGTCAACAAAAAGAATAATGGGGAAACAGTAGATAAGGAAACAAAGTCCAAATCATCAATGAAAACAATGCAAGACCATGAAATTCAAACTTAACTCATCAGACATAAAGGCTTACCACAATTGATCTTCTTGTGATAATTGGAGAAAACCTTTACGAGCTCACCCTGTATTTACAGTGGAAGAAAGAAAACCAGATAACGAAGAGCAAAATGATGTATTCAAAATCCAAATAAGTACCACATAAAAACAAATAGTATTATGTTGGACATTCCATGTGCTCAAAGTCAAATAAAATTTCAAAAAGCCTACTGGAAAAAAGAAAGACCCTATTGGCAAATGATACAAAAAGCAGCCCGACTTCACTATTTTAATAAGTAGCAACTTTCTGATATCTTCAGGCCTCAACCGATACTGGGTGTTCGAACCCAGATAAAGGAGGAAAGGATAAATAACTCCTGTAAGATAGCTAGGACGGACTGGTCACTGGCGCAGGGGAAAAACAATAGAGAAATACATAGGACTGGAATTCCAGGAATTGAGAGACAGTACCTTGCGCTTCCTGTTATCCAGAGGCTGCACTTCAATAGCAAGGTATGTATCAACATCATCGGCTGTGACAAGATAGTTTGGTTGTTTTGCTCCTGTAACCAGGAATTCCCTATGACCCACATCCCTCCATAAGCATAGGAATGAAACACAAAAAGATGTACTCAACAATAAAAATACCATCAATGTAATTGACAGAACCATCTTCCAAGTGTCGTACCCACTTCACCAGGTAAAAGCATCAGAAAATTTTAGAAAAAGTCAGTGTCAAACATAAATACTCTACCATACTATGTGCATTGTCGTACATTCCAAGAGATTTCTGTAACCAAAAGCAACAAGTGAGATTACAGATTCAAAGACTGGATCCTGAAAATGCACCTCAAAGTTACAACTGGTGGTTCCGTTAATGGAATATCCGCTTGCCTGGAGTTCCCATCCTGGAAAAGCTTCACCTGATATTTGAAGTCCCTCTATTGCTGGTAATGGATCATCATCTGCAGCTGCATAGTGGATATCTCGTCAATTTCAAAAAGCCAACAACAGTGGAGAGACCAAACAATAGGACTGAAAGTGAAATAGAAGTTACCTTCAGAAAATGAAGAAGAAGGCTCTTCAAGTACTGGTGGTAGATAAGGAGAATACGAGGATCCAGGATCATCAACTGTGGTTGCGTAAGGGGAGTTTCCTGAGGTCCAATTTGCTGAAGTTTCTCTTTCATTCTGATTTCCCTCTGATTTGGGATCATCCATCTCAGAGTTGCTGAGAGGTTCACGAAATGTAACTTGCTTACTGGCGGTTTCTTCACCATAAGGAGTGGCACTTACATCACTTTCAGCAACAGCAAGCTGCACTGGTATCTCATTGCCTGCAGAATTCCTGGTAAACAAACAAGACACTTCAGTGGGACAACATGTTGACAACACGAAGTACACAACAGATGCAGCACTTGCCATGCAAGAATTAGCAACAACCGATAACCAGTGTACAACCTTACAAGATATCCCAAGAAATTCAAACTTATTTTTATATGGTGAACAGCATGATGGGTGCAGAAAACAAAGGGAAGGGACTTGGGACACATGAAGATACAATGATCTAGGGAGAGCAAGATCCATCATTTGACTCATCCTTAATTAAATTAATTATCCAGATACAGAATTTGTAAACCCAGCAGCCAAGCCAAGGTTTCCTATGTGCTGAAAAAATCGCTATTCAAAAAGCAAAGAGACTTTTTAACCATCCACTTTTATCTGAATCATGCAGAAGAAATTTTACTGATCTTTAACCATTGATCCTGTCTGTTTACTGAGATCTGAAACTTCTTTATTGGGTCATGTAGAAGCAGTCAACATCAATCAACCTGAGAATAGACTTGTTACACATCTTGCAAACACCCAAGTGCTCCTAGATTTTAAGAATTCACCATTACCTTGAACGGTGACTGTATGACGTGAAGAATTTTCACAACATGTTGACACTTACAATCTCATCTCCAACACTTATTATCTTTGTTCAACTTCCAAACCACTCTCAAATTTCATCTACAACCTTTTAAACAGTTACTGGAACTACAAAAAATGTGGACAACCAACCAGCAAAGAAAAATTCAAACACACACACAAACAACTAACTTGAACACCAAGTTCTCCACCAAGCTGTTTCAGAAATTAGCTTCAGGCCCGTTGTGACAAACCTGCTGCAATATTAATCATATATTATCTCTGGGAATGGTATCCCTGAACAGTATCATCAACCTTACCCATGAACAGCCTCCATCAAAAATATTTTTCTGTCCATAATCATAATTGAACCTTACGCCCGATGGATGGTTTAGAACTCTAAAGAATAGGATTTGAGAGAACAGGCAAAAACAAAATGGGATTCTCCGTTCTCTCTCCTCCCCGTTCTCTTTCCCGTAGATTATTCCGGCTGGTAGTTTGTTTCTTGGGTTGATTTCTTGGTTCTTGGTTCTTCGATCTTAGTTAGAGGGTGATACGATGTCTTTTGTTTGAAACTTCCGCATTGAGTCTAAGGAGTTTCAGGTGCCTTATCAATGCTAGGGGGGTGGTCAAGTTTTCTGAATGGAGCCTGAAGTCCATGAACTCGATTCAGATGGGGAAGTTCGGCGTGGTTTGGGTGGTGAATATGTCTAATAAGCTGATGATGGCTGGAGTTGCGTCTGATTTTTCAGCTAAGTTTAATGAGTCCAGACGTAGTTTCTTGGCTCAAAGATGTTCAAATACTGGAGGCAGGTATGTTGCGATTGTTGAATATGGTGGAGGTAGGAAGGTGGGGGCGGTGATGGTGCCGGAAGGAAGGAACGCCCAAGGCTGGCAGATTCTGAATCATGTTTTCCAGGAAGCAGTTACATTATTTGGTTCGTTCGCGCGCAAGGATGTTCCACAGTGGAGTTTTGGCATTCGGCCTGATACTTCCTTCGCCGAGGCCGTCGTTGGTAGCCCGGCGATGGCAGTTGACGAGGGCATGCCTGGTCAGGTTGTGAACCGTGTAGAGCAACGGGAAGACGTATCGTTCTCTGATACGCATGCAAAAATGGTGGCTTCTAGTGCAATTCCCAATATGAGCCAATTTAATGAGGAGAAAGCTTTGTCTCGGGGCGGGATGTCGACGGCTTCTCTGTTGCGTAATGATGATGTGTTTAGTAAGTTCCCGTCGCGTAGTGATGCCTTGATCAGTAATAACAAGCTATGGGCTGAAATCGTGGGCTTGAGGAGGCAAGTTGAGTGTTTGGGCGAGTTAGTGGCCCATCGGGGGGCGGATGGCCCAGCGATGAAAGAGTTTAAATGTCACGTCTGTGGGTTTCTATTGAAAGCTCATCGAGACTCGTTTTCTTTTCCACACCCTTATGTGGGTGTTGAGCTGGGTCCTGTGTCGGGAGCAATGGAACAAGCTGGGTTGCCTAGTGGGGTTGATGGGTCGACTCTTTCTCAGCCCATTATCTCTGTTGGTGGTTCGGCTGGGCCTCAGGTGCAGATGGGTTGTGGGCCAGTGGAGAAGGTTGGGCTGGATTGTGTTCTGAAAGACCCAGGGCGTTCTGTGATGTCCGACCCAATCCCTGGCGTGAAGTCTTCGTGCACGACGAGCAGGGGAGTTTGCGCGGTCTCCGACGGGGGGGTCTGCACCGTGTTACCTGCTCCCAGGTTCCAACGTCTGGAGGTTGGGTCCACGTCGGCACTTTTTGTTGACGTGGTGGGCTCTGATGGTGCGTCGGTGGTGCCGAAGCTTCCAAAGGTATCAGTGGTGTCGGGGTTAGATGCAGAACATCCTGGCCCTCAGTTGGTGGTGCAGGACGTTTCTTCTCCCTCTGTCTTTGGAGTCGGAATTGCTCCGGGTGTCTACCCTTTGGATTCGTCGTCGTCTTTTGAGCTCGTTAGCACGTGTGAGGAGGTTCTGGCCTCTGCTCAGGTTGGTGCTTTGCCTTGCATTCCTTCGGTTGGTTGTTCTGGTGAGGATTACGACTCCACATCTCCACCGTTTAATCGTGATTGTGAGTTAGGGCGTGTTGACTCGATCCAACCAGTTTTGGAGATGGAACCTCTAGCAGTTTGTGCTGTCCAGGGTGGTAGGGCGGATTTCTCTGCCAGTATTGATTCTTCAGATTGGGTGTTGGGTATAGTGTCCTCCTTTAGACATCTGGTTAGCTTGTCTTGTGTGGGTCATGAGGCGGAATTGGAGGCCTTATTTGCAGCTTTGGAGAAGGAGCGGGGGATTTGGTGTCCCATGACACCTTGCAAGAAAGGGAGTAAACTTTTAAGAGAGTTGAAGGGGCTGAAATCAGTGGTTAATTATGAGGGGAAAACTTATGGTTCGAGAAAAAATAGAAAGGGTGGGAAGGACCCGTGTAAGTCTAAATGAAGCTCAAGATTGTGAGTTGGAATGTCCGCGGACTAAATGACAGGGTGAAGCGTAATAAAGTGGGTAATTTATTGAGGGGGTGGAAACCGGAGGTGATGTGCCTTCAAGAGACTAAGTTGGTGGAGGTGACGAGGGCTACTATTAGAAGTTTATGGGGGGCAGCATGTTAGGTGGTGCAGTTTGGGGGCGGTGGGTGCGTTGGGCGGTATTCTTCTTTTATGGGATTCGAGGGTGTTGGATATGGTTGATTCTTGTGTAGGTTGCTTCTCTGTGTCGGTGGTCTTTAAAAATATTGAGGATGATGTTCAATGGATGTTTTCTGGGGTTTATGGCCCTAATGAGGACCGTTGCAGGAGTTTATTATGGATGGAGTTGGCTGAAATTTTTGCTTGGTGGAACCTTCCTTGGTGCATTGGAGGTGATTTCAATGTTATCCGGTTCCCAAGTGAACGCTCTGAGTAGGGCGGTTTGGAGCGTGCTATGGTGGATTTTTCAGCTTTCATTGCTGAAAATCAATTAGTGGATATCCTGCTGTCGGGAGGTACTTTTACTTGGTCGAGTGGTAGAGCTTCATAGTCTTGGTCTCAAATTGATCGTTTCCTTTTTAGTGCTGATTGGGAGTCCCTGTTTCCTGAGTTCTATCAAAGGAGACTCCCACGTTTGTACTTGGATCATTTTCCTATTTTGTGTGAGATTGGTACTCGTGGTGGGGGTAAGAAACCGTTCCGTTTGGAGAACATGTGGCTTCAGGCGGAAGTTTTTCAGGATATGGTGAGGGAGTGGTGGAGAATTTATGATTTTGTGGGCTCCCCTAGTTTCATGCTAAGCTGAAGGCGTTAAAGGCCGATCTTATTAAGTGGAACAGTGAGGTTTTTGGCGATCTGCATTATCGGAAATCCTTTTTTTGGGTGAGTTATCTTCGTTGGATGGGAGGGATGAGTGTGGCAATCTTGATGAGGAAGGCAGACGACGAAGATTGGAGGTGTCTTCAGAACTAAATACTCTGATTGGCATGGAAGAAACGAGCTGGAGGCAGAAATCTCGTGCTTTGTGGCTTAGGGAGGGCGATAGGTGTATCCAGTTCTTTCATCGTATGGCCAACTCTAATCGTAGAAATAATACGATTGATTGCTTGGAGGTGGATGGGGGAGTTATTGGAGAATTAGGAGAGTATTTCTGAGGAGATTGTCAGCTATTATCACTCTTTGTATAAGGAGTCTTTCCCTTGGAGACCTTTTCTGGACGACTTGGCTTTCGATTCCATTTCAGGGTTGAGGCGCGTTGGCTCGAAAGGCCCTTTGATGAGGAGGAGGTGGTTGGGGTGGTGATGAGTCTTAATGGGGATAAGGCGTTGGGCTCGGATGGTTTTACCCTCGCTTTCTTCCAATCTTGTTGGGAGGTGATCAAGGGTGATGTCCTCTCTATGTTTATTGAGTTTGCACAACATGGGAAGTTCGTCAGAAGCCTTAATGCAATCTTTATTGTGCTGATTCCAAAAAAAGTGGGTGCGGTTGAATTAAAGGATTTTCGCCCAATTAGCCTTGTGGGCAGGGTTTACAAAATTTTGGCCAAGGTGTTAGCGAATAGGCTGAAGGCGGTCCTGGGAGGTATCATCCTTCCCTCTCAGAACGCTTTTGTGAAAGGTAGACAAATTTTGGATTCAGTTCTCATTGCTAATGAGTGCATTGACTCTAGGATGCGTATGACCACGTGAATTGGCGATTCCTTTTATACCTCTTAGGGAGGTGTGGCTTTGGGGCTAGGTGGTGCAGTTGGATCGAGTTATGCATCTCTACAGTTCATTATTCAGTGGTTGTGAATGGTTCTCCTGAAGGTTTTTTTGGCGGGTCTCGTGGGTTGCGTCAAGATGATCCCCTTTCACCTTTGTTGTTCGTTTTGTCATGGATGCACTTAGTAGGATGATGAAGGTGTTGGTTGGCCATGGTCTCATTGAAGGGTTCGATGTTGGAGTTGGTGGGAGAGGTGGGGTGTGTATATCTCATTTATTATTCGCGGATGACACTTTTATTCTTTGTGGGGCTGATGAGGGTCAATTTCGCAATCTTCGGTGCATTCTTCTTCTTTTTTAGGCGGTGTCGAGTTTGAAGATTAATCTCTCCAAATCCGAAGCCATCCTTATTGGTAATGTTGTCAATGTGCACGCTTTGGCTTCTATTTTGGGCTGCCGGGTTGATTCTTTGCCTATCAATTATTTGGGTCTTCCTTTGGGGGCTCAGTGTTCTCGCATATGGAGTGATATTATTGAGAGAACGGAGAGGAGGTTGGCGAGGTGGAAACGGTGTTATCTCTCCAAGGGTGGTAGAATTACGTTGATCAGGTCCACTCTATCTTGTCTCCCCACTTATTTTTTGCCTTTCTTTCCTATTCCTGTTGCGGTGGCTATTAGGTTAGAGAAGATTCAGAGGGATTTTTTATGGGGAAGCGATGATAACGTGCAGAAATTTCATCTTATGAAGTGGATAAAGTTTTTTCTCCTGTTCGATGCGGTGGGTTGGGTTTGTGAAAACTTACAGTGTTTAATAGGGCTCTTCTTGGGAAATGGCTTTGGCGGTTTGGGGTTGAGCGTGATAGCTTGTGGAGGATTGTTATCATAGAGACGTATGGTTGTGCTTAGGGCGGGTGGAACACTCTTGTTTGTAATGGTCCTTATGGTGTTGGTCTTTGGAAGAATATTAGCAAAGGATGGGATTCCTTTGCTGAGAACATTCATTTTGAGGTGGGTAGTGGCATGAGAGTAGGATCGTTGGTGTGGTGAGAGATCCTTAAAGGATATGTTTCCTCTTTTATTCTTTCTTGCTTGCAATAAGGATACTATGGTGGCGGATTGTTTGGAGAGGGGTTCCAAGAGTTCTTCGTGGAATATTCAGTTTGTTAGGAGAGCTAATGATTGGGAATTGGAGGAGTTTTCGGCTCTCTTCTCTTTACTTTACTCTCAAGTCTTGAGGACTCATGTTGAAGACAAGTTGAGATGAATGAGATCCAAGAATGGTGTTTTTTCGGTGAGATCTTGGTTTGCACACCTTGTTGGGGACTTTGATGTGTGTTTCCCTTGGAAACAGATTTGGAAGACTTTAGCCCCGCCTAGGGCGTCTTTCTTTGTTTGGGAGGCCACCCATGGTAGTATCCTCACAACTGACAATCTAAGGAGGAGGGGAGTGTATGTGCTGGACTAGTGCTATCTTTGCAAAAGTGATGGGGAGTCTGTTGAACATATTTTGCTGCACTGCTCGGTTGCTAGGGCATTGTGGTCTTTAGTGCTTTTTATTATGGACTACGATTGGGTGATGCCTAGGAGGGTAGCTGACGTTTTATTGTGCTGGAATAGGGATTTTAAAGACCCTCGGGCCTTAGCTATTTGGAGAGTGATCCCTTCTTGTATTTGGTAGAATATATGGAGAGTGAGAAATGAGTGATGTTTTGAGGGTGTGACGGTATCCTTGGAGGGTTTGAGGGGTATTTTTTTGCAGTCCTTGTTCTTGTGGGTGAATGCTTTGTTGGGATCTCCCTTTTCGAAGTTTTTTATTTTATTAGTTTTCTAGCTTGCTTGGTCTAGAGGTCTCAGTATAGTCTTTTGTACTGTTTCTTCCTTTTTCTTTTTTCTCTTAATAAAATTGCCTTACATATCAAAAAATAAAGATTTGAGAAAACAACAGAACAAAATTTCTGGAATATCAAGGACCGGGCTCACCTGCGTACAAGAGGGGAATATCTCCCCAAGTCATCAGGTTCCAGATTCTTTGCGGCAGGAGCACCCAAACCACTTTGATGGCGACCCAATAGGTCCAAATCTGTGGCTGTCTGAGCATCAGAAGAAGAAACTGCTATCCTCCCATGGGAAAATGCTGCTTGAGGGACCAGTTCAAGCCCATTTTTGTTCTGATAGAACATAGGAAATTAAGAACATATTTGAGACATGTAGATAGGAAAAGCAACAAGATATGAGCCTACTGAAGTTGTGAATGCTGCACCAATGGGCTGAGATGCTGACTGTGGAGAGAAATTCGAGTGGTTAATGTCTGAACGCCAAGGTGCTAATTGATATTGTGACTCTTTTAGCTTCGACTGTCAAGGACTACAAATGATCAGGAGAAACATTCTGTGCAAAAGAAGAAACAAGTAATGGTCCAGGACATTTTTAACTACCTTTCATGATAAGTAACTAAATTTTAAAGAAAAATTTCAGAAAAAGGGGTTCAGCCTACACTTTTTTTTTGATAAGTAGTTAAACTTTATTAATAAAGATTGCTAACAGTATAAGGGATTATACTGAAAACAACTAGAACATACAAGCTAAAAAAACTTAGAAAGTCCGGAAAACCCAAAAACGGATACCCTAACACTGCATTAGCCCAAGGAAAAAGAGAATGCAACATAGAGCCCCTCAAACTCTCCAAAGAAACAGACTTGTCCTCAAAACATCTACCATTTCTTTCCTTGCACAGACTCCACCAGCTACAAGCTGGGATCAACTTCCAAATGGCCACAGCAATAGGATCCTCAAACTTCCTCCTCCAAACACTCCCACTACCCTTCTAGCCATAACCCAAACATAGTTCATAATGCTCAACACGTGCTCCCACAACCCTCTTGCAACCGAGCAATGAAAAAGGATATGATCAACCGATTCTCAATCACTTTTACACAAATAACACCAATCGATCAAGCAAATTCCCCTCCTCCTTAAGTTGTCAATAGTCAAAATCTTTTCATGAGTAGCCTCCCAAACAAAGAAAGCAACTCTAGGGGGAACCAAGTTCTTCCAGCACTATCACCAAGGAAAATCTACTTTGGAGCCACTCAGGAGGAGAGCATACATCAAAAGAACCTGAGAAGGAAAGCTAAATTCTAAAACTACAAAGAGAGATGATGTCATTTTTATCACCCCATCAAGAATAACCTCAAAAGGTACAAATGTAGAAGATCCAAAAAAATCAGAAATGAAAAAGAGAAGCCACCAAATGTTGTCATCAAATTAAAGAGAGACATCAAAATCATGGTCTTCAACTTAACCACTGAAAATTCGGTGCCTTCAAATGTCCTAAAATTTCTCTCTCCATACACAACATAAGATATAAAGGAACCATTGATATCAATTTATTTGGGTGCCTCTTGAAGGAAACTTCCCAGCAAGTCAACAGTTCCATAGCTGGCCACATCATCAACCACATAATCCCAACAAAGAGAATCACAGTTTCTGTGATTCCCCCCCCCCAACACCCCCACCCCCTGGGGCAATAGAACAATGAGAGAAAAACGGTCCATGGTCTCCTCACCTTCTCTAAGATTATCCAATCCATAGAATTATCCAAGCTGCTTTCCAATCCGAAAAATACATAAGAAAACAGGCCACATTTGCCAGACTTTAGGTAACCCAATACATCTCCAAGACAAGCTGCCATCCCAGCATCCAATCAAGGCCCAACAGTAAGATCCAACCTCAACTTCTTAGTCCTCAACAAAATCCATTATATTTATCAATATACACAGAGCATCAACGAAATGTAACAAATCAGAGAACATTACCACCAACTAGAGCTCCAAGTCCTGTACTTCTCTCCCAAAATCTAGAATATCTTAAATTGTACCAGTTTACTACTCAATTAAAGATCAAAACCAGAACCAGATGCAACAACTTAAAAATCTGCATACTAGACAAAAGGAAAATCAAATCTTGATAAAATACCTCAGTAAGAAAGAGCTTTTCCTGCAAATGTTTAAATAAGACCTGCAATAAAGCAGAGGTTTCAGGGATTAAACTCATGCGTGCAAGTTTATCGAAGAAAATACATGCTTCAGAGACACTTTTCAAACTCCATTTGGTCAAAATTCTTTATACATGTATAGCAGCTAGACAGATTATCCTCTAAAAAATCAAATCTTTTGATGACGAGAAAATTTTAGGACTTTGATACTGGCAGGAAGGGAGTCAGACACTTGGTCTTAGAAAATTCTAGTATTTCCATCAGTGAGTGACACCTGAAAAACCACAAGACAAACAGAAAAGATCAAGAATAAAAACAAATGACGAAAAAGTATCCCCTACAAGAATCAACTTTCCTCCATTTCTTTAGGGGAGGGGGAGTTGGTGGAATGATTGAAAGCCCTCGAGATGCTTTGGTAATTTCAGATAGAAGAACATTAATAAATAACAAACATCATGCTCCGTTCTTTTAACTAGCATCCACCTCATAAGACTCAACAGAAACCAATATTGAAAGCCCACTCTTGCATCTTCATCTTGTCTGTTTTAATTACTGCAGTAGACACCAGGATGTCATACCATGATAATAGGAGATTCCCAAAGCAGTTTACTTCCCTCCTCATAACTCTTCCTAGAGATGAGATGGACCGTGTCAAAAGTAATATAAGGCCATGTCAACTTGTGCTTGCCTTTACTTAGAAATTTTTTACCCATGTCAGTTACTAGTGACATGGATAACAGATATTATACATCAGAAGAATTGCCCATACAAGGGAATTTATTCTTCCCCAAGCAGTGTCCTCATAAATAGCAGCAGATATCTATAGCTTTTAAGTCTGCATGTCAGGTTCAGCATTTTGCAGTTTAACTCCTCCATGTTTTACGATGTAGCATTCCGAATTGTCCGTGTAGACACATTTTTATAAGCTACTCGATAGTATAATTAATATCAGCACTTAAAGAAACATACTAAACAAATTACAAATGCCAAAAGGAAATGTAGTCTTTTGAAATATGTTTGCCTCACTGATATCTTCTTCTTCTTTTTTTGATAAGTAAGAAGAACTTTATTGAAATAAAAAGAAAACGGAACAGTACAAAGGTTGTATTGAACACTACAACAAACAAGCTAGGAAACTAATAAAATCACTGAAGTCTACAAAAGGGGAACCCAAAACCCCATTAACCCACAAAAACAAAGTATGCATCGTTTTTTCCTTCAAACAGTCTAAGGGCAGCCCCAAATCTTCAAAGCATCGTCCGTTCTGTTCCCTCCATAAGCTCCACCAAATGCACAATGGGATCATGTTCCACACAGCCAACGCCAAAGGATTGTTGAACTTCCTCTTCCAACACTTCAGCACCTCACTCACCCGCTTAGGCATCACCCAAGGGAAGTTGACAATACTAAGCATATGCACCCACAACTCTCTAGCAACCAAACAATGGATAAGCACATGATCGACAGACTCTCCATCATTCTTGCAAAGAAAGCACCAATTGATCAAGCATAACCACCTCCTTCTTAAATTGTCAATGGTTAAGACTTTCCCATGAACCGCTTCACACACAAAGAACGAAACTCTAGACGGGACAGCGGTCTGCCAAATCTGCCTCCATGGAAAAACCTCGCTTGAACCCCCAACAAAGAGCCCATACAGCGACTTGACCGAAAAGCCCCCTTCTTGTCCGCCTGCCAAAGCATTTTATCTTCGTCCCTTCTCCTAAGGACCACGGAGTATAGCAAAGAGTAGAAAGCAGAAAAGTCATCAATCTCTCAATCATTGGCGGTTCTAGCAAACTGAATATTCCACACCCCCGAACCAGGAACGCCCTCCAAGCAATCCGCAACCATCGCATCCTTATGCCTAGCAAGAGAATACAAAAGAGGAAATGCAGACTTCAAAGGTCGTTCTTCACACCATAGATCATGCCAAAACCTAACTCGAAGACCACAACCCACCAAGTAACGAATGTTCCCACAAAAGAAGGTTCATCCGTTGCTAATGTGCTTCCACAGGCTCACACCATAGGACCCATGGATCTCATTGGTTCACCAACCACCTGAAACACTACCATACTTCTCCTCAATAACAGCCCACCACAAACTATCCCTCTCCAAGGCAAAACGCCACAGCCACTTTCCCAATAAAGCTCTATTGAACAAATGGAGTCACCTTAGGCTCAACCCTCCACTACTCATTCGAGAACGAACACTCTCCCACCTAACAAGATGAAACTTGTGCTCGATACCATCACCTCCCCATAAAAATGTAGTTTGGATCTTCTCCAAACAGCTCGCAACCCCTAAAGGAATAGGAAAGAGAGACAGAAAATAGGTTGGAAGGCTAGAGAGAGTAGACTTGATCAACGTGAGTCTACCGCCCTTAGAAAGATAGTTGTGTTTCCAACCTGCTAACCGTCTTTCAGTTCTCTCTATAATGTCATCCCAAATATGTCTACTCTTAAAACGCGCTCCCAGTGGTAACCCAAGATAGGTGGTAGGCAATAACGACAATCTGCAACCCAAAATAGCAGCCAACTCCTGAACAATACACACGCCCCCAACAGGAATGACTTCCGTTTTAGAAAGGTTAACTCTCGACCCTGACACCGCCTCAAAGCAAAGCAATAAGCATTAGAGATTTCGAAACTGACTCACCTCAAACCCACACAAGATTAAAGTATCATCAGCAAACAAGATGTGAGAAATACTCATGCCTCCTCTCCCTACCATCAACCTCAAATCCCACAATGGATCCCCTAGCCACCACTTAAGTCATCATTCTGCTGGAAGCTTCCATAATGAGCACAAACAAAAAGGGGGAGAGCGGATCACCTTGACGCAAGCCCCTAGAGCCTCCGAAAAAATCTTCAGGGGAACCATCACTGAAAATCTAACTGGAGAAATGCAGAACTCAATCCACCTACACCACCTCTCCCCAAAACCACATCTCCTAAACAGATACATAAGGAACTTCCAATTGACATGGTCATAGGCTTTCTAAATATCCAATTTGCACAGCATGCCCGGCACATTGGACCTCAACCTCAAGTCAATACACTCGCTAGCAATCAATACAGGATTTAAAATTTGTCTACCTTTCACGAAAGCATTTTCGGATGGAGAGATGATCTTATCCAAAACAAACTTCAAACGATTAGCGAGCACCTTCGCCAAAATCTTGTAAACACCCCCCACTAAGCTTATGGGACGAAAGTCCTTCAGCTCGACCGCTCCCGGCTTCTTCTTTTTTATAAGGGAAACTTTATTAGAAACCAAAAAGAGAAAAAGTTACAGTACAAAAGAGCTATACTGAAGCACCTTCAGGATAAGAACAATGAAAGTGACGTTCATACTTCTTACAAACCTCCTCTCCATAGCAAACTCGTTGAACATAGATAGAATGTCTCATTTAACCACTTCCCAACAAGATTGGAAGAACGCTAAAGAGAAACTGTCAAGGCCCGGAGCCTTATCCCCATTTAAACACTTAACCTCCCCCGTAACTTCCTCCTCATCAAAAGGTCGCTCCATCCAATCCGCATCATCCCTTGAAATAGAAGCAAACTCTAAATCCACCAAGAGGGGTCTCTAAGAGTAAGGCTCTGTATACAAGGAGCTATAGAAGCCAATGATCTCCTCAGAAATCCTCTCGGGATCCTCCACCATCTCCCCCTTAACCTCCAGTCTCAATATGCAGTTGTTCCTTCTATTGGAATTGGCCACACTGTGGAAGAACTTTGTACACCGATCCCCCTCTTTCAGCCAAAGAGCCCGTGACTTTTGCCTCCAATCGGTCTCCTCCATCTTAATCAGAAGATGCAACTCCCTAGACACTTCTACTTTCTGCTCCTTCCCCACCTCATCAAGGCTGCCTTCCTCATCCAATCGCTCCAACGTAGATAAATCGCCCAACAGTGCACGTTTACGAAAATTCAGATCCTCAAAGACTTCCTGATTCCACAATTTCAGGTCTTTCTTCAAAGCTTTCAACTTAGAATCAAGCACATAACTCGACGACCCCGAGAAAACATAGGAATTCCACCACACCCTCACCTTATCCACAAAACCCTCCACTTGAAGCCACATATTCTCAAACCGGAAGGGTCTCTTTCCTCCCCCAAATCTGCCACTTTCCAGCAAAATAGGGAAGTGATCGGAGAACAGACGAGGGAGCCTTTTCTGGGTAACCTCGGGGAACAAGGCTTCCCAACAAGGGCTGAAAAGAAAGCGGTCAATTCTAGACCATGACTGGACAGCTCTATTATTAGACCAAGTGAAGGTCCCTCCCGACAACGGTAAGTCCATCAATCCATTTTCTGAAATAAAATCAGAAAAATCCATCATAGCACTCCCGAAGCCTCCGTTACCCAACCGCTCACTAGGAAAGCAAGTGACATTGAAATCTCCCCCAATGCACCATGGAAGGTTCCACCATGCAAAGACACCCGATAACTCATCCCAAAGCATCCTGCGTCTATTATCATCGTTGGGGCCATACACCCCAGAAAACGCTCAATGAACCCCGTCCTCGACATTCTTAAAAATCACCGAAATAGAAAAACTACCTTCACAAGAATCCACCATCTCTAAAGACCTCGAATCCCACAAAATCAAAATCCCGCCCGAAGCTCCTACCGCCGCTAGACTGCACCAGCCCACATTATGCCCCTCCCCCCACAAACTTGGAATTAATGATCGAGTAACTATCCCCACCTTAGTTTCCTGAAAACAAACTAAATCGGGCTTCCAACCCCACAAAAAATTACGCACCCCACTACGTTTATGACTATCATTCAACCCTCTAACATTCCAACTCAATATTCTAGGCTTCATAAAGATTTCAGGATATCAATACATACATATGTAATAATCAAATAATTACTTTCCAGGATAACTCAATTCTTGCCCAATCCTAGAGTTGACTAAAGTCTATTCTGAAAAAAAATACCAAAACAATAAAACTGAAGGATTCTTCCCCACTTAAATATGAAAGGCATGAACTCTCTTATAGTGTCAAAGGAGCAAAAACGAGGTAAGCCTAGGTTGACAAATTCCCCACAACAAGATCAAAAGAATTAGATGCCTAAGAATAGTAGCATAATGACCTAAGCTTTAAAATCAAGCCAGCACGTATGTGCTTAGCATTCTGAATTACTCTTGGGTTATGCCTAAGAAGGTGGTTGGAGTGTTGAGAAGTTAGAGAAGGAAGTTTGATGACCCTATTGCTTTGGCAGTGTGGAAGATGATTCCTTCTTGTATTTGGTGGAGTCTGTGGAGGGAGAGAAATGGAAGATGCTTTGAGAATAGGGTGTTGTCTTTAGAGTGTTTGAGGGGCTTTTTGTTGCAATCTCTTTTTCTTTGGGCAAATTCGGTTTTAGGCTGTCCTTTTTCAGGTCTACTTCCACAATAGTTGGAATAGGATTCGATTCCATTAGGTCTATTTTAAGAATCATAAACAAATAAATAAAGAGTTACTTATGCCCTGACCTTGACATTGCTAACAATGGACTGGGCATCAGGAACTGGGGGCTGCAAAGAGTACTCTGCTAGAAGAGGCAGCAAAGATGAAACAAATGTTGATCTTTCTTGCTGTGCGTCCTGACAAAAAGAAAAGAAGAAACATTATTTTTCTTTCAGAAAAAAGGAGAAATAATACCATCAAAGCTCAAATTATGAAAATTAGGGCATATGACTAAGAACTTGGATATGATTTAATAACAATAATAGTTGCATGTTTAAGTTATGTAGTCATTTACGATAAGTTATTCGAGGGCATATGGCTAAGAACTTAGATATGCTTTAATAACAATAATAGTTGCATGTTTAAGTTATGTAGTCATTTACTTAGCAAAAAAAAAAGTTATGTAGCCATTTACGATAAGTTATTTGCACCCCCAGAAGTCAAAAGAAAATGGCTTAACTAAGACAAAAGTAACTGAAGGCTTTGGTTCTTAGGAAAAAAAAAAAGGCTGAAGGTGTTGTTTTGAACATAGACTGATAATACAAGTATAGAATCAGCATACACCATGCATGCCAAAGAAAGGAAAAATACCTGCAATGCATATGTGAGACGTATATTTTCCTCAATTATGTCTTGTCTGTATGAGAGAGCTTTTGATGCAGCATCCACAAGGTCTTGTTGCTGCTGATCGAAGGCCTAATAGCCAGATGACAACAGCAAAAAAGATCACAAGCCCAAACCAGAAAGAAAAAGAGAGGATTATAATAATGAACGAAAACAAAATGCTGCCTACCAGACGCATATAAGCAATGCGCTTCTCCAGAACATATTTTTCATTGCGTATTTGTGCTTCCTATGATCATAAGTATCAGTCACTTTGATTAACATATAAGTGAACAAAAACAGCAATAACAGATCTTATTGGGGAAAAAAAAAGCAAGATGACATGTTCACCCAGGTAGTGTGACAAGACACGCCAGCTTTACCTTCATAGAGTAATCTGCAATATGATTCCGTAACTGCGTAATCTCTTCTTCGTGTTCCCGAATCTTCATAATGAGATCCTGTACAAGTACAGCATTTGGTCCAATATTTAGAATCAGATAGATCACATCTTTAAAGACTACATGATTATACCTGCTTCCAGAGGCTGCTAGGATTATTTACTTCACTCATTGGCATCAGCCCCTGCCCGGATAAATTGAACCTTGGGTCATATTCTCCTTCCATTTGGTACCTGAGAAAAACACACAATGTCTCTGAAATTAAAGAAAAAGAAAATAGGGTAATTATTGCTAACAAAGAGACTTTTCTAAATTCGAAAGAAAAAGAAATACACTTCCATTTGTTCCATTAACTTTCTTGATTTGATACTTTACAAGATGGCCTTGAAACATAAAACCAGTTACACAAAAAGATAAAAATAATCTGTAGTTGACATGAAATACCTGCCCGGGGATAAGGACGTTGTAGATGGCGAAGAGACTTGCAAGAAACCAATGTTATCTGTCGGCGGTGTGCCACCAGGAAACGCCTTCAATGTCCCATTGATCTTGATGCTCTCCGAGTGGATTTCTGAAAGATTTTGTAAAGCAATATCACTCTTTGGCTTCATATCAGGGAGGAGAACTAGCAAACCAGAGGGACCAGAAACAGAAACGTTGCTCGTGCTCTTAACTCTATTTTCTTGATTACCTAGAGAGGCAACTGATTGATGGGCTTCATAGGATCCAGGAACACGTTCATTCCAGTGATCTAAGGAACGAGACTGTTGAGCTATTGACTCTTCCGCTTTCTGCCACAAATAGCACATCCACCAAGACAATAAAATGGCATTCAAGTGGCATGCTTATTGGGATTAAAGAAGATCCGTGTAAACCATCCACGGGAGACATGAAAGAACAACTACTAAACACATTAACTGGACTGTCGACGGCCTGGCCACAACAATCGTCAGAAATTGTTAACCAGGGTAACCAGATAGGAGTTCCAAAATCAATTCGATGCTAAAACTAGGTAATGCAGAAAAGACCAAAAATGGCCGATATTTCCTCTCAAATTATACGCATGCATATATGTGCATATATATTCTTAAGGAACCACCATCTTGTTGTGGAGTCTCTATAGGTAAATTCCACTCTTTCTTTCTTAAGGAATGCCATAATACGAATAGTAGACACTAGTTGATTAATGAATTCAACAGTAGAAGCAGAAAGATTTGCAGCAAAAAAAGAACAATAAAATAAACGTTGCCATATAATAGAGTGGATGAGGGCACATACATTTCTATCGAGTTGAAGATTTTTCTGGTGAAGCTCGTTCCTCAAGCGAATATTCTCTTCAACCTGTCGTTTGATGGTGGCCTCCGCCAGTTCCACGGCTTTGATCACCTGAAACAAGTTGTCGTTGTTGGTCGTGGACGCGGACGTGGTGCCGACCGTTACGGCCAAGCCTGAGAATTTATCAGCCAATTTCCCGTTGTCGTACCCATTCTCCATCTCCTTCTTCTTCGAGTGTTTAATTGACTGATTAACCAATTTAAGAATCAACAAATTATTTTAATGTAAGTTTGGATGAAGAGGTAGTTCACATGGAGAGACGTTTGGGTCTCTCTTGGGTCTAGGGCTTTCAAACTGTTATCAAACGGAAATGATTTCGGTTTTTGCATTTTTACGTACAGATTCACAGAGAGATCGGCTGTACAATCTAGTGATGTACATGAAGTTATAGGTCTCCCGATTCCTCTTCATGCTCTCCCCTTTTATTTTTCTCGACTTATTTTTCTTTTTTATAACAAGTCGGAGTACCAATGGACAACAATCTTAAATGTCTGGCAATCAAAAAAATTTGAGATATTTTACGATTTTAAAACATTAAAATTACAAAATATGTTCTCTTAGTTATTACAAAACTGTATTTTCAAAGCACACAACCAAACATATAGCACTATTTTACCAACCAATCATTAAGATTTGGATGCTTTTTAAGCAAGAAAGGGTAGCACTCTTTTGACAGTGGGAGTATTAATGATAGGGCTGAATGCAAAGGTGATGAGTTGTGAAGTAGTATTTGTTTTTTTTTTTTTTTTGGTATATACGAAGTAACTTTACGTTAATTCATTTGAATATTAGAGGTTAAACTTATATTTATGTTATTGACCATGAAGTTTTCGAATTATCTACGATAATTTGAATATTAGAGATTAAGGTTATGTTTATATTACTAACCATGCGGTTCTCGAATTTTATCTACGTTGTTAAGATTTAAATTGGAGGATAGGTGATATCCAAAACATTCAATAGGAAATCTTTCAACAGGTGTAGAAAAAAGGATTAATTTTTGTTCATAAAAGTTTAAATTTTAGAAAAGTATATTCTACATCCCAAACTATACTTATTAAATAAGGAACTCTTAACCTCGCACATAACACCCTATATCACTAATAATACTGCATCATTGCTTCTAAATAATTTCAATGTTAAGCTTAATAATAATGGTAACAGTTAACTATAAAAATTATCTCAAACATTAAATTAAGAAAATTATAATTCACCGTCGCTCATCGAATATTATTCATCAGAAATGAAAGTTCATTATTCCAATCAATGAGAACCTTGGGACCTTTTAAGCTGACTATACATTTAAAGAATTTAGTTTTAAAATTTATAATTTCTAAGTTTTGATTTGAACATATATATTTATGGATACGTGTCAGTAGCGACCTCCATAAAATTTCCGTCCAACAGCTAATGGAAAAGTTCTTCTGTGGCTAGACACATTTGTCGTCCAAGTGTAGGAAAAAAAATAGAAAAAAAAAACAACAAAGAAGAAACACAATAATTTGCTTTTATAAAAATTATTACTTCTTGTTGTTATATTTTTTTTTTGTTAAATCATCATAAACGAACTACAACGATAAAAGCAAACAACTAAACCAAAAAAATCAAGAAAAAAAAACCCAAAAAAAATAAAGCTATGATGGTTTAACACCATTGAACTTCCATAAGCTTATATTAAGAAGAAAAAGTGCAGGAGCGTCTCTAGAAAAAGAGTTGGCAGCCGCCCAGGCTATTAATGAGTGAGCTTCCAAATTGTCAGCTCAATGAATATAAGAGGGAGAAAAAAAAGAATGGAGGAAAAGAGCGGATGGAAGTTGTGAGTCTCAATAACAACCAAAGAGGAGGTAAATTGAGTTTATATATAAAAAAAAAATAAAAAAAAAAACTTACCCCTTTTTTTGATAAAAATGCATATATGGAACTTTCCCTTTTTAGCAAATAAAAATGCAAATCTGAAAGTGTTTCATGCTAAGCAAAATATAAGCAATAAATAATAAAGCATAAAGCACTACAAATATTAATATGGAACGAATAATTACAGAGATAGAGTTAGAGAGACGACACCGAAATTTTAGGTGGTTCGGCCAACACTTGCCTACGTCCACCCCTAAGGCTACTGACTTATTTGGGCTTCCTTCACTATTATTCAAATAGCAAATACACCTTAACTTACATGGTGCTAAGGAACCAGTAAAGCATCTTCCAGTTACGAATCCATTGCCAAATTGCAAGCACCTACGTGTTTACACAGACTTGTTCAACCCAGAGGAAGCATTACATGATTTGTATCAACTCTACTCAGTTTTATCAGTTATGTCAACCAGAGCTACCACTTTAAACCAAATGTCCCAGCCAAACGTTAGATGTAAAGTACCTAAAGCTACACAAGGAGCAAAAGTATAGTGGATGTCGCTCGCCCTAACTTCAAGTGTCGTTGCTTCCCCAATCTTCCGACACAAATCTGCATCCTTGTCCCAATGTCAAAACTATAAGCGGTTCTGAAGCTACAAGACCACTAACATTTCATTTGGCTACTAAGAATTTTATAGAGAAGTAAAAGTGCAAGAAGATTAGCTGTTATGGTTCTTGTCAAAACCAAAAGCAACCTTCAAATAGCATTCTTTTTTCATTACTTAAATCTACCAACATGAACCTCAAGTGAACACCCTATATCATGTGATAAATGATGTATTCAACTCCACAAGCAGGTTAATCCCTGATGAGATATAAAAGGATCATAATTCATTATACCCAATATTGGTTGCAATGGTCAATGCATAAATACAATAAGCATCTCATAGAGCAATAAAAGCTAGAATGCAATATTCATTCCATAGTGGCAATTTGTGTATTGAAGCTTGCAATTAGTGAATGAATTCTGCATAACATTAAGGACAAGGAACCCGGGTCCACATACAACATTCAGGATGAAGTCTACACTTTCTTGAGTATTCAAGTGAAAAGCTATCTCATTCAAAGTCCATACTGAAATCCGAAACCTAAGCTGCCAAGAAACAACTGTTACCTTGCTACAGAACCTTCAAAATCCTGGACCAAAAAAACCAAAGCTTAAACAATTAATAACAAAAATGAATATATTGTATCTATCAGTTGAACACTATCACCCAACGTATTTGAAGTACTTTTAACCAATAAATTTAGCACCAGATCCACCCCCAGAACACCTATTACTTTCACTTACCAAAATCTCAACAATGAAACTCGTTACTAACGTGAAATTCAATCTAAGAAACAAACAAAATCCCATTTTCTTTTCAGTAGAGTAGTTCACTTTCTTGTAAACGAACTCCTACATTTAAGTGTACCGATCGAGAATATCCTTATACCAGCAAACAAGAAAAAAAGTGAAATCAGATCATGCTAGAGCCTAGAAGGAAGGAAAAGTCCACAACATCTGAAGCTGAAAAGGGAAGCAAAACCAAAGCGAGATCTCCGGTGAGTAATTATCTTCGATTCTTCGACCACTAGCAGGAAGTTAGGAACAGATCTGACTCCTGAGCGTCCAAAACCAAAAAAGCGAATTGGAAAATTGGAAATGAGAAATCGGCAAATTGCAGAGATGCACAAGGAGAGAGAGAGAATGAGAAATCGGTATACCTGGTGGCGGTGCGCCGGTGCGGCAACGGCAACGGGGCACTGGAGGTAGAACTCGGCTGAGGGGCTGCTACTCGTATTCAAGTGATCGGATTTTGAGAATTGAAAAAATAAGGGTTTTGATCCGGTAGCGGGAAGGGAAAACTTTGGTGGTAAATGAAAATTTCTCTCTCACTTCTCTTTTATTTTTTCTTCGTCTAATATATTTGTGAATCAATATTATATCATAATATAAAACTAATTTTGTTATTACACAAAACTAGTATAACTAGTATCCGGAGAAGGAATAATCTTAATTAAATTAAGATTATTTGTATAATAATTTTATATTTTGTAGTTATATATTTTTAGTAAATTAAAAGTAGTTGTAAATTATAATAAAATTTGAAAATCTTTATACATAGTATTAAATACATAGCATATTATTTAATATTTTTTATAACTAGGTAATAATTTTAATTAAAACAAGTTCATAGTACTAATATATAATATTTATAATTTTAAAATATAAACTATCATAACAAATATGACCAGATATTAAGTTATGTACTTTAATTGTATAAGCTAATTAATCTCACAATATCTTTTTTTGGAATTAAATAATATGTCATAATTAAATATTATTAGATTACTAATTATTACAAATATATATGCCCATTATAAGCATATGATAATAGATGTCTAAACTACTTAGATTTAGTCAATAAAAATACAATTATCAGAACAATCATAGATATAACTTTCATAACAATATTTCTAATTCCATATAACAACTTCAATTTTTATTAAACTCCTTTTAATTCCATATTTTATTATGTAGGTCTCCTAAAATGTTTTTTAAACACATGACAAAATAAAATTATGTATTAAAATGAATAAAATAGTCTATAAAATAATTATTAACATTAAATAAAATATATTTTTGAATTTTTTTTTCAAATTATACCTATAGCAGCGGTTTTTTAAAAAACCGCTGCTAAAGGTGAACTCTACAGCGTTTTGATAAAGGTGAACTCTACTGACTGCCGCTGTAGATACCTGATTTCTAGCAGAGTTTTGCAAAAAACACTGCTAAAGGGGATCTATAGCGGCGGTCTGCTAAAAAGACCGCCGCTAAAGGTAATACCTGTAGCGCGTTTTAAAATAAACGCTGCTAAAAGGGGGTCTATAGCTGTGGTCAGTGACCACTGCTAAAAGACCGCCGTTAAAGGTAAAGGTATTACCTTTAGCGGCATTTTCAAAAAACACTGCTAAAGGGGGGTCACTAACCGCCGCTATAGACCCTTTTTAGCAGCGTTTTTTGTAAAACACTGCAAAAACGCAAAAAAACACCATTTAGCGGCTTTTTTAGCGACCGTATCTATAGACCTGTTTTTTTGTAGTGTTTAGATGTAGTGTACTTAATAAAAAAACTGCTTTGCTTTGGGATTGTAGTTTATTTTAATACTTTCTTACATCGGTCTATCACACTCTTACTTTTTCCATTTTATCTCATCGTTCCCCTTGCCGAAACTATAGTGCCTCGGATGACTTTTGCTAGGGATGAATGCCCCTAGCAAGGTGGTGGACTATTTGGGAAGTTGTTAAGGCCCCAACGAAAAAGTGTTAGGCATAAGTGTGAATGGATGTTTTGAGATAATGTAATGGCCTATGACGTTGTTAAGGTATAGATCAAGGAAGAGTATGTCCAATGTTACCCACTTAGTGGAAAAGGAGTTTATCAGGGTGAGAGTTCATATAAACCATCCTGAAAAATTTAGCTTCATCAGTTGAATGCTAAGATGATCAATCAAGAGCTTTTCAGGTTGTAATTAGTAAAGATATTTAGTTGAAGCTAAACTTCTATTTTCTTTCTATTGGAATAGTTTTAGTGATCTCTCTCACTTCCCCACACCTCCCGCCTGGAGAGAGAGAGAGGGGTTGATAGAAACACCCCCGCGTCCACGTCGGTCACATGCATGTACCCATTTCAAAGAAATTCTAGTTTCTTTGCATTTGTTGCTTATGTAGTTGTAACTTCTACCATACGAAGCAAAAGGTTTGTAGATTCATTGCGCAGAGAATAAGCATGTTTTGTATGGTGCACATAATGCATGGAATTACATGGCAGGTGGAACAATGTTGGGGCTGGTCAAGAGCTGTATAGGCACTAAATTCACTAGTCAATTTGGAGATCTGATTGCTGTCAACGGATAGCATACCTGGCCACAAAGAATATGCCTCAGCATTTAAAACAGATTATCTGTGTACTGTCCCACCAGCGTAAACTCCGATCTGAGCACAAAATAAAAAATAAAAATAACTTTTCCTATTCGGTGAAAGGTAACACTAGAGGAAAATAGATCATCGCCGACGGAGGCTTTCATAGACAGAAATGGCAAAAGTCGTCGGAGTTGCTCTTCAGCCACGACTTTCAGTTGTCGAAGCTTGGTCGAGATTGTAGCATCAACATTGGCCTGCCATGACCACCTTTTTGTCACGTCGGGAATCGGTTGTTACGTCGACGGGAAATCACGTTGGAAGAACATCTGAGCATTCGTCGATGAAGGGTCCTGCGATTAGGACGGGTTGGTCTTCGTTGCTCACTCGCCGACGACTTAAAGGAGGTCAAGAATGCCACTGCCTTCACCGACGACTAATTGAGACGTCAAGGATGCAGGTCATCACTGCCGACGCGGTATACCTTGTCAAGGACGCTTCTACCTTCGCCGACGAATTTTATGTTCGTGAAGGATGCTATCTTTTCGTCGACGAGCAGGAGACGTAGGCCACAAGTTTGGATTGACCAAACGTTGACAGGCATGAAGATTTTTGTTGACCGTGTATGTCGTGGGTAATGGACATTCTCCACCGCAAAATGTCCTTGACGTTATTTGGTCATGATTTAATGATCCGTTTGTGGTGGTGGTGGTGGTAGGTTCTTTTTTATAATGACCCGTGTGGTGGTAGTACGTTATTATAAGTCCCAATGAAAATATATTTTTGCACACTTTAATTATGGGATAGTGATATTTTGCACTTTTTATCTTTTAATTTCGTAATATTAAGTTCATAAACTTTTAAAATTCGTTAATATGTACTCTATAACCGAATTAGCAGTTAAGTCTCACATAAATACCAACGTATCGTCCTCGTGATTCACTTTCACTTGTTATGTCTATTTTGCTTTTTAAAAAAATACACTTTGCACCTCCAACTATGAAGGTATTGACACTTTGCACTACCCATCTTCTAATTTCGTGACATTTTCGTTGATTTGCACCTCACAAGCCCATTGACAATACGTGTCGTCCATGTGATTCACTGATGCAAATCATACGAGTTTTGTTGATAGGCAGAAAATTTTTAGGAAGCATATTTTTTTTATTGGAAACAAACACTTTTGCTGACACTTTAAAGATACTGATACTTTGCTCTACCAGTCTTCCAATTTCTTGACATTTTTGTTGATTTGCACCTCATATGCCAATTGACAATTAAATGGGACTGTAAATATGTGTCGTCCATATGATTCACTTATGCAAAATCATAGTATTTTGTTGATAGACAGAAAATTTTAAAGAAGCATATATTTTTATTGGAAATGAACAAATTTAATTGAACTATGTCCTATTAAATGTAACTTATAATACCCTAAAGCGAAGTTTTTTGGCCGAACAACTTACTGAAACTGTGTCCCATTATGGACTGTGCATGTATATTTGAAATTAGTAATTACGTAATGCCAGATGAGTTACTTTTGAGTAAAAAGGACAATAAAAATAATAAATACCTACCATATTTTTTTTAAAAAAAATTATAACCAAATATGGTAACAAAAAAGTATGATGCTTAGAAAAAGAAAAAGAAAACTAATTTTATCACTTTAAACTACTTGTCCCTTGTCTACAGGATGTTTGAAACCCAATAATTTCACTCTCCAAAATTTTTACCTCAATAAAATAACTCTCCAAAACTATTTCTCCTCATCAAATCATCATTTTTTACTCCAAATAAATATAAAAAATTCATTTAAATCATTTCTTCATTTTTTCTCTAACTCCAACACCCTAACATTTTTAACACCCCAATATTTTTACAATCAAACGTCACCTATGACAATTGATTATCTCAAATTATTATTATTAATAAGAGTGATAGTTTAAAAGAATAATAAAACTGCTAATAATTGTTTTGGAAGTAAATTATAAATGATATGGCCGGATTGGTAAAGTGTAATTCCCTCCTAGAAAACACTTTAGAAACAAAAATAAAAAAATCCCTCCTAGGAAACAGAGAAACGAATGAGAGAGACATCAGAGCTTGAGTTAGGGCTGAGCAAACCGAGTTCGGGTTCGGATTAAAAAATCCGAACCTGAACCAGAAATTCGGTTTTTCTTCACATATAAACCTGAACCCACCTTGATCGGGTTGGAAACGGGTCGGTCCGATTCGGATCGTCGTGTCACGGATTTTTGACCACCCTGACCTTAGTTGAGGATATTAAATTTCGAATTCGAATAATAGGTCGTGTTTGTTACTATACCCTACCCTAACCTACCCTACCCGAACCCGAAATTCAATTTTTGTTCGCATATAAACCCGGCAGACATCACGTGACAAATTGGTAAGTCCTGTACGTGGAAATTTCAACACATCATCACTTCACGTGTACGCGAGTGAGTGGCCGAGATTGATGCAAATTGATAATCCTCTCTTTTGTCTTTTCCCCTTGGGTGAAGCAATTCGTTAGTCACGGACTCACGGCGAATAATATAAGCGATCAGTATGTTTCGGCCCGCTCGTATTCGCCCACCAGGCACCAACGCTAGTCAATGGTCAAAAGCCTTCTCTTTCTCTCTCTTGCACGCAACACTAATCTGCTTGTAGGATATTAGCATTATTAGATTAGCGCAACATCACTGTCCTGATCTTCTTTCCCATTCGTAGCCGTAAGTGCATAGTCAACAGCGAAAGCAGTGGTCCAAAAATATTGTTGCTTTCCATTGTTTTTCGTCCATTTTGACCCTTCTTATTCATCTGTGTTTATTTGTAAGATCTAATACCGAAAGTGATCTTTCCTTTTGAAAATTAGTGCCACTGATATTTGGAGACCCAGGACTGGAACTAAAATCTCCTGATTGGCGCACTTCCGCAATTATTCTTTTGAGACATTGGGTGTGACTTTCCTGTCTAATTTGTAAGCGGAAACAGCATCAATCGCAGTAAGTACCTTTTTTCCTGTTGTAGATGTTTCGTGCTCTTTTTTGTTTTTAGATTGGTCTGTTTAACGACTTTGTTTTTCTTTTTTATTCATTGTCTATTTATCCAGTAAGTGTTTTTTTTTCGCTACTGCTCTGCTTGCTTTCCTGGGAGCCGTTGTGATCCTACTTGTTGCTGTAAGGTTATGCATATCACATACTCAGGATGCTCGTTATCTTTAGGCTGCTTTACTTATTCATCTTTTCACAGTGATATCAACTATATATTCGAGATCGGTACTATTTGCAAGTTGCAGATCTTGCTCATCAGGTAATATGATAGGGACAAGTAGTTTAGACGTTTTTGTATATGCCAACTGGTAGTGTTTGTGCACTAAAATTTTGGGTAGTTGGTGAAAAAGTGAGGAGAGATAATTTGAATGAATTTTTTATATTTATTATAATGAAAATGAATGATTTAATGGGGAAGAGATTATTTTGTAGTCATTTTATTAGATAAAATTTTAGAGTAGGCCAAAATTTCCAAAGCATTTATATTTTGTGGTATGTGTTTGCAGGTGGAAATAATTATCGAGTAACAGTAAGTACAAACAAGTTTATGCAGTAAGGAAATGGATCGGGAAAATAATGTGAACCACGGTGGTGATGCGCATGACATTGAAAATGAGGGTCTGTTGGATGGGAAGGGGATTGAGAGGTACTCGTCGGGGATATCTGACAAAAATGCGACATACACGGAGACATTTCTAGTGAAAAGGGTCAACACCACTTCGCAGATCGCTATTGTTGGTGCCAACGTCTGCCCCATTGAAAGCCTTGACTACGAGTAAGCAACCCAAATGTTCTTCCCATTTCATTTTGCTGTCAATGGTAGCAGCCTTTTATATATGAATCCCATTTATAAAAGACTGCTACCATTCTGCATGTAAGGCTATTTGGAGGATGATTCCTCTGTATATATGGTGGAGCCTTTGGAAGGAGAGGAATAGGCTGTGTTTTGAGGGTTCTGCGTTGTCCATTGTCTGTTTGCAGGGGGATTTCATGCTTAGTTTGTTCCTTTGGGCTAATGCGTTGTTGAGGGGCCCTTTTCTTGATTTTCAGGACTTCTTTAGCTTTTTTGTTTGTATGTTGTAATTTGTCAGTACAATCTTTGTACTGATGTCTCTCTTTTTCGTTAATAATACTTCTTACTTATCAAAAAAAAAAATTCTGCATGTAAGTAATGTAACAGCTTCAAGCATATTGCTTCAACAATTTTATTGAAAGGTGATTTTAAATGGTCTTTGCAGCTTAAAGTTTCAGTCAGGAGGAATTTAATATGATTGAAAAGGTAATTTTGAGAGCAATAGGGTTTAATCAATAAAGTCTTGATTTTAATTACGGAGATCTTCTCTTTCTTCGCCTAATAAAAGCATATTCATTTACTGAGGCTTGAGGGAGTGGATGGGTGCCCAATTATTTATATTAGTTTCAATTCATAAAGAGGACTTCTTCGCAGTTCTTTACTAATGACAGGAATTTTATTCATGTATCAATTCCCAACGAGAAGATTCCTTGTTCACTTGGTAATTTTAGTGGTACGTATCCTAAGTAAGATCTCAGCAACCTTAATCAGTAACCTCAAAACCCATATATTAAGTAATTCTTGTTGTGGCCTTTCTAATGGAATAATTTAAAGAATCTTCTAGGTCTAGGTTGGGGACGTAGGTAATCTTACTTGGTTAAGTGGGATGTTGAGAGCAACCTTAATTTTGGGGAGGACTAGGGTAAGCAAATGCAACACTTGTGGAGAAAGTTAGACTGATTAGGGTCATGGAGTTCTGGAAAAGAGTGTTCGCTGCAGCACTAGAAAATGATTGGTTCCAAATTGGCTGTTCAAGAAAATCAGAAATGTACTTACTAAGTTGATGGTTCAGGAGGGATCTAACATTCTCTTCATAGAGGATCTATGGTTAGGGCGCTATCTTGATTGCAGCTCTTGTCTTTTAAGAACAATTGAAACTAGGGGCTTGCGTTATTGTCTAGTGGATAGTTGATACTTCAATTTCTTCTTGAGCTCAAATAGATGGAGATCTAATGAAGTTTCTTCTCTTTTTCGGAAGGCGCTGATTTTCACTCTGGATGAGAATCCTGTTGTTTTTTAAACACAGTACCTTGATTAGCTCTATATCTTTCTTTGCTGTCTTCGTAAAGATCTGAGCTGATTTCACATTCATCCTTTTGATATGTAATGCTAAAGTTCCACTTATAACATAAAAAAATATGTAATGCTAAAGTTCCTCTAGAAGTCAAGCTTTGGCTTGATTTATTGTGCATGAAAAACTAAATCCTGAGACCGTGCTTCAACTAAGGAGGTTTAACAAGGTCATTAGCCCATTTATATGCCATGTGCAAGGAGTAGGGAAATGATCAGTCAGGTTTTTATTTATTGTCCTGTTTCCTCCTCCCTTTGCAAGGCTGGCCATCCTGGAAGGTGATTTCTGGGTCTTGATCAATATTTTTCTATAGTGGTTATGTCCTACGAAGAAGAGGGCCAAGATTTATGAACTAGGAATATTCTAGCCACTTTGTGGTGATTAGCTAGTTTTTGGCTTTTGTTGAATTGATTTTATCTCTTTTTGAGTTATGGTGATATTTTTCCATCCTTTATCTTTTTACTTCTATCATTCATCTGTAAGATCTTCGCTGAGGAGGAGAAGGAGAATGAACGAAGAGATAAAATAGCTCTGATTTTAAGTTGCTAGTGAAGTGCCCAACTGATTGTTTCTGGTTCTATGGTGCCATATTTTGTACCTGTTAATAAAAATATAGTGCTGTACCGCAAGCTATTACGTAGAAAAATGTCTGTTACAGTCTTGTTCTCTTTCTGATTTCAATTGGTGTCCTGAATGTGGCTGGGAGTATAGGCCTTCAATTGCCTGCTTCTATTTAGTTCTCATCTTTGAATACAAATAATTTTTCTTCCATGTTTCTCTGCATTACAAGGCATTTCCCAATTTTTTGAGTAAGTTTCTTTGTGTATTTCAAAATTGGTTTTCCATGCTGACCATAAGGGAAAATTGAAACTTTAGAAATTATATTGGTCTTGTCTAAGAGTCCTCTTTGCAGATATCAAGACCAAGGCTATTAGAGAATTCACTTCTTTGTTCTATTTCAGGATTATTGAGAATGAATTGTTTAAGCAGGATTGGAGGTCGAGAAAGAAGGTTCAGATACTACAGTATGTTTTACTCAAGTGGGCATTTGCACTTCTTATAGGGCTAGGTACTGGACTAGTTGGCTTCTTCAATAATATTGCAGTCGAGAACATAGCAGGTTTCAAGCTGCTGCTAACAAGCAATCTCATGTCTGAGGACAAGTGAGACTACTCATGCTTCAATAACTGCTTTGAGTTCTTTATATTCAAGTTATCTGAGTGAAAGTGACTTTTAAAAAAATATAAGTGGCTGTCTGTATCTGCTACTACCATTTATTCTACTTCCTTGGACTATGATTTCTAAAGTAAACATCAAAACAATGAAGAAACTGCTAAACTTTGCTGGAAAGTACAAATTTGCATTGGCCACTGCTCGGGCCCATTCCAGTGGATACGAAATTAAACATACCTCTATGTCTAGAAAATTCCAAGTGGGCCTGCATCAGATGTTCATAAATTTTCTGAAATTCTTTTCTCTATGAGTTTCTTGCTGCCTGCGTCAACGTCCCTTCTCTCCCTGAACCAATAAGGCCATACGAATTCTGAAACTGCTGAGTTCCCAATGCATTGGAAGATTACTGGGAGCAATGTCATTCTTGTTTCCTCCTATGTTGGTGCATTATGCAATATTCTGTTGGATTGTTTAAGAACGTTGTGCTTTAAAACTGAAAAAGATGAATAAAGTTACTTGGAGAGCTTGTGTGTATGTGCCATTGTAAATTATGTGTATGCAAGTGTGCATGTGCAATCGTGCGCTATTTGGCGTTTGGTTGTGCAGTTTGGTGTTGCCTTTGCTTCTTATGTGCGCCCTTTTTTTTGTAATAAATCTTGTCACGGAGAAAAGTTAGGTGCATGTGATGTATTTGCATATAATATTGAGCATGTTATTGTTGTGAAAGACCTATACATACTTTTTAGCTAAGTCAAAACACTTTACTGGGCATGTGCTAGGTCTTGAATGCATGTGAAACCCTCACACCATTTCTTTATAACCAGTGACACAATCATGGTTCCAGTGCAGATATTACAAGGCTTTTGCAGCATATGCTGGTTGCAGTGTCGTGTTAGCAGCTGCTGCTGCAGCTCTCTGTGCTTTCATTGCTCCAGCAGCAGCAGGGTCTGGTATTCCTGAGGTGAAAGCCTATCTCAACGGCATAGATGCTTATTCAATACTAGCTCCAAGCACTCTCTTTGTAAAGGTGAATAGAACTTTGTGTTCTCTCTCTCTCTCTCGCTCTCTGTGCAATCACAGAAGAATCTAATGGGAATTCATGAGAAGCTATGTTCATCTGTTTGTGTTCCAAGAGGGGTTTAAATCAACTTAACTCAGAATAAGCATTAATCTTAATAAACTTGAGGTAGATATTGATCCTCATCAAGTGAGCATGGTTATGACCTATATTCTGTCCCGTCATTCCGTTCTATCCAAATTCATATTCTTTTACTGTATGTAATATATGTTTCTTCATATTTGACTTGTGTTTTGTTTGAACTCTTGCTATCTGGTTTCACTTGAAAGAACTTTGCATAGTGGTGGAAACTAAAAGTTTGAGTTGATTCTTTTCTATAAAGAAAAGATAATTCAGGAATTCCTTGACGTGAATAATCCTTATTTTGGCAGATTTTTGGCTCCATTTTTGGTGTTTCTGCTGGCTTTGTAGTGGGTAAAGAAGGGCCTATGGTACATACAGGTGCTTGCATTGCCAATTTACTTGGGCAGGGGGGTTCTCGCAAGTACCATTTAACTTGGACGTGGCTTAGATACTTCAAAAATGACCGAGATCGGCGAGACATGATCACTTGTGGTGCAGCTGCTGGTGTGGCTGCTGCCTTTCGTGCTCCAGTTGGTGGTGTGCTGTTTGCCCTAGAAGAGGCAGCTACATGGTACCTCTCTCTCTCTCTCTCTCTCTCTCTCATGTACATATTTTTGTTTTGTTTTTCTCTCATTTTTACGTAAATGATTCTTCTCCACGTTCTTTAATTGTCAATACATAGCCATATGTATATTAGTTGTTTCTCAGCTTCCATACTTGGTGAAGTTCTAATTTTTTTTCTTTCTTTTTTTGTTGGGGGGGGGGGGGCAAAATACAAGAAAATCCTTAAAAAAAATCTTTGCGCAAGGAAAAGAAAATTCTGAGGATTTTTGGGGAGCTGGGAGGGCCATGGTCCCCCCAGCTCCGTCCCTGGTTGTAGAGCTCAGTTACATGCTTATGCACCAATATTGTGTATATCAATGAGAGGGTGTAAGGAGACCACTAGTAATATGTTGCATTCATTATTTTGTTTTCCATTTTTTCTCCTCTGGTTTGTTAAATTAACACAAAATAAGAGTTCTTAGATCGTATGAAAGGGATATCATTTGTAAGCTATTCAAATCAATTTATCTTTATCGTGTGTTACGCTATACGTTGTAATATGATATTCTCTTTAAGTACGTTTGCCTCTTTATGCAAATGGGTTTTACCCATACGTGGAAATGAAATGTACCCTCTCAGTTATACTACATTGTTGATTAGGTTATCTCCTCGTTCCAGAAAATGTCATGCAATACAATTAGAATATTCACTAAATACATCTAGATAATTCATCAGTCACTTGTATAGCATTTAATTTTGACATGGTTTGCATCATGTTCACTAGGATTTCCTTGCATACCAGGTATTTCAGCTGCCCCATAGCATTGAAAAAATGTCTCCAAAAATATAAAAAGGAAAGAAATGGCATAGTAATCAGAATGCTGGATTTGAATTTCCTTGTACCAGGGGCAGATTAGAGCTGTTCTTTGTTGGAGACAAACTTCTGGAATTGATCATTAATCTGTTAAGATTTCCTATTAATGCTCTCATCTTCCCCCACCCCCAACGTTTTCTGGTCCGTTTGTGACTGCTGAATTGCAAGACATTCTGTGAGGCGGAAAATTTAACTCTAACTAATTTTGCAATTCATCTCGTGTTCATGGGTTACTCTTTTATTAATGGGTACAGTGTTTTGTAATTTCTGAGAACTGGTGTGCTGGTTCTTCTTTGGCTTGCTTCAGGTGGCGGAGTGCGCTTCTTTGGAGGACCTTTTTCACTACCGCAGTAGTTGCCATAGTTTTGAGAGCTTTCATACAATATTGTGCCACTGGAAACTGTGGCTTATTTGGCCAAGGAGGTCTTATAATGTATGATGTCAGTTCTGCCGAGGCAACATATAGTGGCCCAGATATCTTAGCTGTAATTCTTCTAGGAATTATTGGAGGGGTTCTTGGAAGTGTATATAACTATTTTGTGGACAAGGTCCTTCGTATTTACAGCATCATCAACGAGTATGTTCTCATTTTCGATTATGTTTGTGTTGGCAATATTTTACTCTCATGCAAGGTACAAAAGTTGGTAACAAGATACCTTAGTTGCTAAAATTAAGCATCTCAAGCATTTATGCTTCCTCAGCATCATCAAAAAAAAAAATTGAACGCTGTCCTTAATTAGAAAAAAGAGCATGTAACTTTGCAAACCGACTGGCTTCGTCAAAGTTCACCACATGCTATGAATGATAATCGGTTGCACCTGTTTTAGTCAAATTATTTCTTCGTACACAAATTATTACGGCTCAGCTTTTCTCTTTCTGCTGCAGAAGAGGCGCTGCTTTGAAGATCTTACTAGTTATCATCATCTCCTTTCTGACATCCTGTTGTTCTTTTGGCCTGCCATGGTTTGCAAAGTGCATCGCTTGTCCTACTGACTTGACTGTGAGCTGCCCCACTATTGGCGGATCTGGAAATTATAAGAGCTTCCAGTGCCCATCAGGGTACTACAATGACCTTGCCTCCCTCTTTTTAAACACTAATGATGATGCTATCCGCAACCTATTTAGCACTAGTACCACAAAAGAATTTCATATTTCGTCTCTTTTCATCTTCTTTGGTGCTGTATACTTCCTGGGAATTATTACTTATGGCATTGCTATTCCCTCCGGTCTCTTTATCCCTGTCATACTAGCTGGAGCTTGCTATGGACGTCTAGTTGGGAGATTGTTTGAATCAATCTCTACCCTTGACACGGGACTCTTTGCCCTTCTTGGGGCGGCCTCCTTTCTCGGTGGCACCATGAGAATGACGGTGTCCATGTGTATCATATTGCTTGAGCTCACCAATGACTTATTATTGCTTCCCCTTGTGATGTTGGTTCTCCTCCTCTCAAAAACAGTGGCTGATAACTTCAACAAGGGTGTCTATGACCAAATATTGAAAATAAAAGGATTGCCTTACATGGAAGCCCATGCAGAACCTTACATGAGGAATTTGGCTGCACGTGATGTTATTACTGGTCCATTGGTCACCTTTTCTGGCGTTGAGAAGGTAGAGAATATATTACATGCTTTGAAAACAACTGGGCATAATGGGTTCCCTGTGATTGATGAACCACCTTTCTCAGATGCACCAGAATTGTGCGGGCTTGTTTTGAGGTCCCATTTGCTAGTTTTACTAAAGGGAAAGAATTTTTCGAGGGATAGGATTCTCACTGGGGAGGATGTCTTGTGGAGATTTGCTGCTTTCGACTTTGCCAAGGCAGGGTCTGGGAAGGGAATCAAACTTGAGGACATACATATTGAAGAGGAAGAGATGGACATGTATGTTGATCTTCATCCTATTACCAATGCATCCCCATATACAGTGGTTGAGACAATGTCATTAGCCAAAGCTGCAATTCTCTTCAGGCAACTTGGTCTCAGGCACATGTGTGTGGTACCAAAGAGTCAGGGGGTAAGTTCTTTCCTGGTCTCTCTTACTGTATTGTTTTTATGGTATTGATGAAGGGATATTTTGAATTTGGGGAAAATGTGCTTCAGGCCTATGGGAACTGCCTCTCAGCTTACCAATTTGCACGACTTCTTTGTTCTTGGAGAAGTGTCTGCCTTCTATTATCCTAATATAACTAGGGAGTTATTTGCTATTTTTTTTTCTCTTACACAATAGCCTTTGTTTTATCACACAAGTGTTTACCTGTCACACCCTGTTAGTCAAGCTTTTTGATTTTGGAGGTTTCATTACGGCTGCACTTAGCCTTCCAAGTTTTGCCAATGCATTTGTAAGCATCATCGAACTGACACCTTATACCCATTGCAGAGGCCTCCAATTGTTGGAATCCTGACACGGCATGACTTCATGCCGGAGCACATTTTGGGACTCCATCCTCATGTCGAGTCTGATAAGTGAACTCACTGAATGTTTGGTAGTGGTCATCTCTCATATTACAGTGGGCCATTGCATGGTAATGGGTAATAACGTCAGCATTTGGACTTCTGGAAGTAAGGTCATTGTTTTGAAAGATTTTTAAGACAGTTATGTTCAGTCATACCGATGAAGTAAGCAAAATCAAGTCTCCTGAGCAATGAGGACAATGGAAATAAGTGCATTTTTGAAGTTCTTGAAACCATCCTACATTTATTTTTCTTCAGACACATTTGAAACACCTTGAGAAACAGTCTTATTTGAAGCAGCATGTACCACACAAAAGTAATGTTTGGGTTCAAATGCAACATCCAGACACCCCAAGTATTCAAGCTATTTGTGCCTTAATTGTTTCATTATTATGACGAAATTTAGTATTCTGTGAGGACTCTTGAATAAATTATCATTTATTTATTATTTTGTTCTTTGGTGTCTAGATTCCTCCGTATAATAAATCTTTTACCAGGTGAAAAAGAAAGCTCATATTTTGTGCGGCTGAGTTGAGTTGTTTGTATGTTTATTGGTTTTTGTTCCTTGCGGGAATACCCGAACCAAATTCCCAATTTATCTGATGTGTATGGATTTCTTGGTATGGTAGGACTCTGAAATATGTAGTATTGTCCCAACTTGGATGTTCACAGTGGCTAATAATTGTAGAGGATTCTGTGCTTTCACTTATTATTATATAATAGCTCAAGGTTTCCTGGAGATGGAGATCTTGTGACGCCATTTGGACAAGTTGTGAGTTAAATGTAATTTTTTCTTTGGTACCTCAGTTGCTCGAAACCCTTTGTTGTACTACAATGTGAATGCACACATTTAATCCAGTCAAGTCCCTTCTCCTCCCTCCCCCAACCCAAAGAAAAATAATTATCTCATACAGTTCTTCCTATTTTCGCTTCTTTTATTGATCCTTGAACCAACCTTAGAACCAAATTCTTGCAATATGCAATCGCGTGATTCATGTCGTCCTATTCCATGGCGGAAAAATATGTTTATTCTTTTCCTCAACAATATGAAGTTTGGGATTTAAGTTTGTTTACTAACATTTTGGTTTGGCATGAACTTTGTTCACAAATCACGTGGTTAAGTTTCATGTCAGACAATTTTCTTTACTCAATTCTTATATATTTTCCATTAATTGATATTGAGCATGCACTTAATGATTGTTAAGACCATATTGTTCAAGCTAATTACATGAACTTTCAAAAAGTAAATGGATCAACCATTTGAGTAATAAATCGTACTCGATATTTATGTTTTGAAATAGGTTATTTACACTCGATAATATGAAGAATACTTACAAATTTACATAAATCAATCTGAAGTTTATACAAATATCTTTTTATACTTTATATGTTTAATTAATCTTTTATACTTTATAGGATTAATTAATTCACTTGCTGTTTAACTTTTTTTTTCCAATTTGATCTCCATGTTTTAATTCTTTCTTTGAAAGTTTTTCGATTTAACTACTTGTTCTAAGTAAGTCATTCTGTCCAAACAAAGGCACACACATTTTCGCTCAAAAGGTCGTGAAGCTTACTTGATATAGGTAATAGGTATGTACGCTTGTCTGTATATACATTCGCTTATATGCATAAGTATCTTAATTCAAAAGCATTCACCAACAACTTAAGTTTATAAGTTAAATACATCTATAGCATTATGAATTGAGTATTTTTCATCTTGTGAGAGGTTAATATGTTGTTCTTTAAAAGTTAAAATAAATTAATAAGAAATACATATAAGTCGAATCCAGCATATATGAGATAGGCTGGTATAACTAAGTTGTAATTTAAACTTGATTTGTTTAAAATTTAAAATTTAAGCTCATAAGAATCGAGTGTACTGAGTTGTTTATAAACAGCCGTGTGTATGTCACGAGAAAGTCTTGAAATATTTGGTTTCAATGTGATCATTTTACCGTTGAGTGTTTTGGGCCGGAGCAGAGAGTAAAAGAGTGAAATTGAAGTGTTGGGACATTTGCATTGGGGGATGTTGCCCAATGGCGCCAAACCAAAATGCAACGCTCCCGCCACTCTCTATTTCAGTCTCCTTATATTCTTTTTTTTTTCTACGTAGTCTCCTTATATTCTTCAGATGAAAGCTTTACTGAAGACACACAAAGAGGAACAACAAGAAGAGGAAGCCCCCAAACACGCAACCCATCGGCTTCCACCCCGAGAGATTCTTTTTCATAGGGTTCCAGTTTTTTTTCCCTCTCTTCTTAAGGAAAAATGGGATCTGCAGTTCTCTTGGATTCCACAGTTCCCAGCGGTGAAGCCCCAGCCAGCGGTTCTTCAACATCCGGTACATGTCAACGACCATGTTTCTTTTTTTATTCTCCTAAAACATAATTAATTAAGAATGTAAAATGTTAAATTAAGGGGTTTTCTTTTGTTGATTTCTACTCTCACGACAAAAACTTGCATGCTCACCAACCGCGGTTATCTTCTTTTGTGATTCAATGGCATGCTGAGTCTGATGTATTTTCTTTCTTAAAATGGCTATGGCGTGTGATTGGTAATGCAAAGCTATGGCTACATGTTCTATAAGTACAATGGTTCTTGTGTGCTTACCACTTTGATGTTTAAAGCTGTGGCGATGAAGTATAGAAAGAGGGTTCTAGAGATGGATTATTGGGCTCTGGTATTATTTTTTTTTTCGGATTTTGTTTGTCTGGTCTTAATGCGCTTTAAAGTTATGCGGTTTTGGTTGGCAATGTCTTTCTTCTTCGGATCGTATTGTATCTGTTTCTTTTTTCCTTCAGGAACGAAGAAAAAGAAGAGCAAGCACAACTGTGCACTTTCTAGCACTAAAAAGATGGCGACTACTAGCCAAAAAGTAAAGAAGCGAAATGTGTCTCAGTATGGCGAAGAGCCAACTGGTTCTCGGAAAATGCCAAAGAGAGCTTCTGCATGTAGGGATTTCAAGGAGCAATCTGTTCGTATTTGTGAGAAATCTTGTTTTGTTGAATCAAAGAAGGATCAGTTTGCAGATGAAGAGATTCTAGCTTTACGCTTGACTTCTGGAGAGGATGATGGACGCCCAAACAGAAGACTGGCTGATTTTATCGTGCACGATGAAAACGGTGTCCCACAGCCCCTTGAGATGTTGGAGGTTACTGATATGTTCATCTCTGGTCTTATATTGCCTCTTCAAGAAAGTTGGAAGGATAGAATCGCTTCAGTTTGCAGATGAAGAGATTCTAGCTTTACGCTTGACTTCTGGAGAGGATGATGGACGCCCAAACAGAAGACTGGCTGATTTTATCGTGCACGATGAAAACGGTGTCCCACAGCCCCTTGAGATGTTGGAGGTTACTGATATGTTCATCTCTGGTCTTATATTGCCTCTTCAAGAAAGTTGGAAGGATAGAATCGTGGGACATCTCTGGTTATGAAGATGGTTCTCCAGTAGTATGGCTTTCAACTGACATTGCTGATTATGATTGCCTTAAACCTGGAAGTAGCTACAAGAAATTTTTTGATTGTTTCTTTGAAAAGGCGCGCGCTTGTGTAGAGGTTTATAAAAGGCTTTCAAGGTCTTCTGGAGGGAACCCTGGCTCCAGTCTTGATGAGTTGCTTGCTGGGGTTGTTCGTTCAATGAGTGGAAGCAAGCACCTTTCTGGCAGGGCATCTATCAAGGACTTCGTTATTTCTCAGGGTGAGTTTATCCATAATCAATTGATAGGTTTGGATCAGACATCAAAGAAGAATGATCAGACATTTGCGGAGATGCCTGTTCTTGCTGCCCTAAGAGATGAGAGTATCAAGTGTGGAAGCTTTATCCAAGTTAAAGCATCATCAACAGGTGGGAGTTTAGCAATTGGTTCCAAATTAGGAGATGATGAGAGTAAAAAGAATCAACCTGGTTCATCCGAATTGGCAGCAGAAGAAAATGAGGATCTAAAATTAGCTAGACTACTGCAGGAAGAAGAGTACTGGCAGTCGATGAAGCAGAAGAAAAGTCAGGGTTCAAACAACGCATGGAGCAAATACTACATAAAAATTAATGAAGATGAAATTGCAAATGACTACCCCCTACCTGCTTATTGCAAGAACTCTGTAGAAGAAACTGACGAGTTCCTAGTTTTTGACAGTGATACGATTTTTGACACTGATGAACTCTCATGAAGCATGCTTCATAATTGGTCACTCTATGACTCAGACTTGAGGTTGATTTCCTTGTAACTTCTTCCAATGAGACCTTGTACAGATATTGATGTCACTATATTTGGGTCAGGGGTTATGACCACTGATGATGGAACTGGATTCTGTCTTGATGCTAATCCTAATCAGTCCCCTTCATGTGGTTCAGGAGGCCAAGATGCTGACGGCATTCCAATTTATTTAAGTGCAATTAAGGAATGGATGGTTGAATTTGGGTCATCAATGGTTTTCATTTCGATCCGTACAGAAATGGCCTGGTATGTTGCATATTTGCTCGCATCAGACAGTGGCTTAGTATTTGAGGTTGATGTTGCAAGTATTTTTACAATATATCTTTTTCACCTTCAATGGCCCTGATATCCACAATTGAAAATTTCCGTTATACTTTCTTGCTTTGTACCAAAAATGGGAAAAGCTTAAATGAGAAGGTACTCTAAATAATTTAAAATATGTCATTGATGTGTGTTTGGTTTCTCTCATTTTCTTTAGGTACAGACTTGGCAAGCCGTCATAGCAGTATGCTCCATGGTATGAACCAGTAATTCGAACAGCCAAGCTTGTAATAAGTATCATCACATTGTTGAAGGAGCAGAGTCGAGTTGCAAGACTTTCTTTCGCAGATGTAATCAAGAGACTGTCTGAGTTCAAGAAGGATCATTGGGCTTTCATTGCTTCTGATCCAGTAGCTGTTGAGAGATATGTTGTTGTCCATGGACAGATAATACTGCAGCTGTTTGCTGAATTTCCAGATGAGAAGATCAAAAGGTGTGCATTTGTGATTGGACTTACAAAGAAAATGGAGGAGAGACATCATACTAAATGGTTAGTGAAGAAGAAAAAGGTTGTTCAAAAGGGTGAACCAAATTTGAATCCAAGAGCAGCAATCGCACCTGTGCAATCCAAGAGGAAGGTTATGCAAGCGACAACAACAAGGCTGATAAACAGAATTTGGGGAGAGTACTATTCAAATTACTTGCCATAGGATTCAAAGGAAGAGACTACTTGTGAGTTAAAAGAGGAGGATGAAGCTGAGGAGCAAGAGGAAATTGAAGAAGATGATCATGAGGTAGAGAAGTTGTTAGTTTCAGAGGGAACTAAGAGACCTCATACAGTCTCAAGAACAGCTAAATTTGGTTCTATCAACAAGGATATTGTTTGGAATGGGGATCCAGTTGGAAAAACATGCTCTGGTGATGTGCTGTTTGAAAAAAGCCATTGTTCACGGTGAGGCAATTGCGGAGGGGAGTGCTGTTTTGGTGGAAGAAAGTGCTGCAGATTATTATCTCGGATGAAACTAAACGAATGGATGAAAAATCAACACAGGTAAAAGTTAGAAGATTTTTCAGACCAGAGGAAGTTTCAGTGGAGAAGGCATACTGCTCTGACATTTGGGAAGTAAGAGCTCCTTCTAGGAAATTTTGTTATTCTATGTTCATGGCTACCTCTATTGACTTTGTATTTATTATGCTTTTAGTATCTTATGCTAAGGTTTTACAAATTTCACTCTATTCTATTCTTCATATCTTTTAGCTATTGTTTTTGAGGTTACCTTATGTCCCGACTTTTCAGGTCTACTACAGTGAAGACACGCATTTTTTGTCTATTGAGAATATAGAAGGTAAATGTGAAGTCCGAAAGAAGGATGATGTTCCGGCATGCAATGCTCCCGCCATCTTCCAACACATTTTCTTCTGTGAACACATGTATGACCCTTCTAAAGGGTCCCTGAAGCAGGTACTCAGTCTTTCTACTCTGTCTAGAATTATACACTTACAAAGTTGATCAACTCATGGAGATAATGTTAAAACATTTTCGTGATTCAAAGCAGCTTTAACTTTTGTAAATTAGTTTAGTGGACCAGTTACTGGTTGCATAACAAAAGCTTGCCTTCGTTGACCATAAATTTTCTTCATTGCTCTTTTGGACAGTTGCCAGCTCATATAAAACTTAGATACTCAACTGGGGATGCGGATGGTGCTGCTGCATCTAGAAAGAAAAAGGGAAAGTGCAAAGAAGGCGAAGAGGATTTAGAATATGAGAAACAAAAAGAAGCATTAAAGGATAATCGTTTGACGACATTAGATACTTTTGCTGGCTGTGGTGGCTTGTCAGAGGGATTGCAGCAGTCTGGTAAACTTAGTCTCTTTTTTTCTTTTTCCTTGGGTTTTTCCTGCAATTTCTGAAGTATCAGATATTGGCATGTCTGTTATTAAAGCACTTCACGATTTGCCGTTTTATGCGTCCAACAATACAGGGGCCTCAGTAACAAAGTGGGCAATTGAGTATGAAGAACCTGCTGGTGATGCTTTTAAACTCAACCATCCAGAGTCAGTGATGTTCATTAGTAACTGCAATGTGATTCTTAGGTACATGATCGCATTGAGATGAATCCACTCCAACACCCCCCCCCCTTCCAACCCTGCTTCTCTTGTTTGAGTGATCTATCAATCTATTGTATTACAGGGCTGTGATGGAGAAGTGTGGGGATGCTGATGACTGTATCTCAACTCCTGAAGCTGCAGAGTTAGCTGCAGTTCTGAATGAGAAAGAGATTAATGATTTGCCACTTCCAGGGCAAGTGGATTTTTAATGGAGGTCCTCCCTGTCAGGTTTGTGCAGATTTTAACTTCTTTGGCCCTATACACTTACTGTTGCTACCTGATACCGACCCTAACAGTTAAAGAAACTTTTTTTTAGGGTTTCTCGGGAATGAATAGATTCAATCAAAGCACTTGGAGTAAAGTTCAGTGTGACATGATCTTAGCATTCCTATCCTCTGCTGATTACTTCCGGCCTAGAGAATGTGAGGAACTTTGTGTCATTCAATAAAGGGCAGACATTCCGTCTGACGCTTGCTTCACTTCTTGAGATGGGTTATCAGGTAGTTGTTGTATTCAATGATTATGTGTATTTTCTAAGTAAGCATGCGTCCGTCCAACATACATATTTACACATACTAGGTACATAGATGGACATTAATGCATGCATGCAAGTGATGTATGGTTTATGTCTTTGGATTTTTGTTAATGTTCACGTCTGTGGTGCTTATGTGCGTTGTTTTTGTTTGTATAAGGTGAGGTTTGGTGTTCTGGAAGCTGGAACTTACGGTGTTTCTCGGTCACGAAAACGTGCATTTATATGGGCAGCCTCCCCTGAAGGGATACTCCCAGATTGGCTGGAGCCAATGCATGTCTTTGCTGCCCCAGAGTTGAAAATAACATTATCAGAAAACTTGCAATATGCTGCTGTTCGAAGTACAGCAAGTGGAGCCCCTTTCCGTGCAATAACTGTAAGAGACACAATTGGTGATCTCCCTGCTGTAGGGAATGGTGCCTCTAAGACAAATTTAGAGGTATGTCCAGTAATGTTTTGATTTTTCCCTTAACATTTACTAATTACTGACTTTTAGCTCATATGATGGTCTAAATTTTTGTTGGTCAGTATAACGATGACCCTGTCTCGTGGTTTCAAAAGAAAATTACTGATCTACTGCTTCTGTGTTTGTTAAGTTCAATAGTTCTGTTTTTGCGTCTTTCAGTAAACTGCAGATAAAATTGTCTACTGGACAAGTTGTGGATTTGATACCATGGTGCCTGCCTAACACAGCCAAGCGACACAATCAGTGGAAGGGGCTGTTTGGAAGGCTGGATTGGGAAGGGTACTTCCTAACTTCCATTACAGACCCTCAACCAATGGGCAATGGGTAAGGTGGGAATGTGCTTTCACCCTGACCAGGACAGGATCCTCACAGTCCGTGAATGCGCCCGATCTCAAGTAAGAATCAAATGTCCTATGCTCATTACCTAATTGCCCTGGCAAGAAACTAGGGGAAAAAATTTAACATTGAGTTGGAAATCATTTTGATGGAGATTAAGAGCTATGCTCAAAGCCGAGAATCATGCGACAAAACATGCATTTTACTCCTTTCTAAGCTTAAGCAAAGTAATTCTGGATTACCGAGAATAAATTGGGAACATGGACATGTACATGACTGTAATTGACTAGTCACATTGAACAAACAAATAGCCAATAAATCCCATCTATTGCAGGGTTTCCCAGATAGCTACCAGTTTGCTGGTAACATTCAACACAAGCACAGGCAGATTGGGAATGCTGTACCTCCACCGTTGGCATATGCTCTGGGGAGAAAACTCAAGGAAGTTGTGGACGGTAAGAGGTCTACATAGTGCCTCAGTGTCTTTCATTATCTTTTCGATTGGCAGTTGCACAAAGCAAATGATCCTTTTCCGAAGAATGGACACAGGTTGTCGATATGGATAGACTCTTCTAGACGTCCGCTATAGCAATGGCACTCTTGTAGGACTCTTTTAAAGAAACGAACTGGCGGGTTATTGTACTAAAATCCTGTAACATCCGAAATAGTTGAAAAATAAAAAGGACAAGAGGATTCGTCATATATGCGGTTGCATATGAAAAGATTTAAGTAAAGGCACTTATCAAAAAAAAAAAAAAGATTTAAGTAAAGGCGTCGTCAACCCATTCGGTCTACCTGGCTTGAACTTGACAATTCCGCATATCAAATGATCAAGCCATGGATTTGTTTCTATTTGTTCTAATTATCTTAGCACAAACAGAAAGATGGATAAGGAAAGGGAAAAGGACCATTTGATCAAGTCTTTCGATTTTCCAGCGAGAGGTAAGTCCGAATGCTCCAGGTCTTAATATAAAATGCTTAGAGCAGAACTCTAGTTCAGCGCTGTTGCAGAGCAATTTCCACTGCCCTCACAGCTGTACAACAAGTACTTTCGAGGACACAATTTGTCACAACCATCATTGCAGGGATTCTGTGTCTAGCAGTTATAACGAGCGATTTCCAAATGCCTAGATATTATAATAAAGTGGAAGCTCTTACAAGGTAGATCTGGAAATGGGGCTCTTGTCCTGGAAAAATGTATATCTTAAGTTTGCCGTACAACCAGATAGCTCCACAAAACTAGCTTCGTGATGCAACCACAGATAATTCCACAATACTACATTCCTATTGTTAATAAATATATACAGGTGGATCCTCCGCCCAATTCCACGTTGGCCAAGTCGGTTTCTTTATCAATCACCTGTGGCGGAACTTAGGCCTAACTGTTACCACCCCTGGCCTCGACTCGTCATAATGATATCTGCAAACAAAATCATTGATCATTTACCAAAAAGAGAGAGACAGAGACCTTAAACCACATCACTTCTAATTTCTCATATCCCCCGAGGGCATTTCAATTTGCTGGGAAGAAGAATTCCCAACCTATGCTCAATAAGATAACTTTTCACGGCTGTTGGAATTGCAGCATGTCCTCGGCTATGATTGCCTAGACCTGTAGGAGTAGACAGAGCACACTAGTGTCAGCCATGCACCATGACCCATTCGGGAGTGCACATTTCCAACTTCCCTAGAATGGGTAACTTTTACAGACCTCGTGTATCTATCCAAGTCAATGCAGGCACTTTAAAATTTATAGTTGGACGTCAGCATTCAAATAGATAAGCCTATTATGTACTGTGGTTCATCTGATCCAATGCCAACACGTATGGAGGAAAAAGAAAGATACCTAAATAATCCATGCCACCTTTCGTAGGAGTCTCAATGAAAATAAAGAATTCATAACCGAGAGTTGGACACACATATGGAGTATGCAAAAGCCAGATAGCTATTAGCAACTTCAGATATTGCAGAGGTAATAGTAAATTATAATGTCATATTGCTAATCCTACTGAGTTCAATTGGCCCACTTACCTGTTATGACTTGAATTGATGTCAACCTCTGCCTTGATGATTCCTGTTGTATGTCCAACTTTTCTGTGTCCAAGCAGCTAGACGATTCAAGTGATGAAGAGCGTACCATACAATTGTTCAAACTGACCCTGTTGGGAGATACAGAACGCTTTGGCTGCACTCTGTTTTCAATTTGCTGCAGACGCTCTTGCAAGGTTATAATAGCTTCTGATGCATGAAGACCATGCAAGTCCAATTTCCACAGACCATTTTTGCTATTCCTGATGCTAAAAATTTCCTTGGCTGCCTTAGCATTGAGCCTTTCAGCAGCTAACCATTCGTCTTGAGCCTTCAGAGAATGGTGTTGGGCAGAAACATGATCACCTCGTTGAAAGGCATTAGTGGCTGTCCTTGAGTGCTGGGATGCCGATCTGTTGATCGAAGACAGGGATCTCAGCAACTGCCATATGGTGATCAAAGACCATAACATCTTCACGAAATACTCATACATAAAAGCAAACACATAATTACATAAACCCATATATAATTATTCCTCTGCCTTCTCTATTCTCCTTGATAAGTGAGGTACCAGTAAGAGCAGTGACTTGTTCTAACTAAATGCGACAGAAGTTTGCACTCAATTGAACAATGTAGGTCTGCGTAAACCACCTTTTCTATGGAACAGAGGTGTAATTGATAGCACGAATGATACTGTTTAGGGCTCTAGCTTTGACGCTTTTGGATCGCAACTGAACTCCATTGAACAGATTCATATTCATTAATTATAGCTTTAACAGGTTAAATTGATTCATACCAAGTTAAAACGCACTGGCGACACAGCCATCATTGATCAAAGTAAAGACTAACTACAGTATCTGCCAGAAGCATATGTGTGACCTCTGACCACATCCATCACAGGCAATAACAGCAGGCTTCAGCGGTAAAAAAACTCAATAAAACTTCATTCTTATCATGCAAGTACATGCTGCCCCATTTGCGTGTACCTCATCATTTTCAACGCATCTTTTCTATGGATCAAGTAGAGGTCATCCTCTTCCCACTCAGGTTCAACAGGAACAGACTTCAATCGCTCCAAAATCAATTTATCATCATCGGAAAGATCTTTCCCGACAGCAATGTTTTCCTCCAATTCCTCGCTGCTGTGTTGGAGGGAGTCCACATGAGTAGAGCTCAGATCGGCGAGGCTCATGGTGTTTCCCGAACAAACACCTTGAGAAGGGGCATTCGATTCCGCAATGCGTGTTAGTTCACTCTGTTCGACGGTATAATTATATGGGACCATTGATTCCAATAAAGCGGAGGCAATATCCAAATTATCACCCGCAGCTGCCAAGACATCGTGAACCAAGCTATATTCGGCCCAAGGGTGCAGCTCTTTGAGCTTCTCAACGACCACGACCAAAGCACGGTCATTTCGCTCGTCCAACTTATTGCTACATTGTCTGCTGGAATGACCGACTAGTGGTGTTGGTTTGTTGTATTTCCCATTATCTCGAGAAGGGAGAAGGGAGGAGAAACGTTTAGTCAGAGAGGTTTGAGGAGGGGCCAGAGGGGTAAGAGAGCTTGCTATAGCTGGGAAAGGGTCGGCCTGCCCGAGAAGATCAGGTTCAAGCCCTTGTTCCTGTCGGTACTTGAGGTCAAACGCCGCCCAACCAGGAGATTTACCCCTTCCCCGTGACATCCTACCGGCTACCAAATGAATATGCCGTTCCAAACAGATCCGTTAAAAAAGGGATATTTAGATAAGAGCAGGTAAATAAAAGAAGGGCGCCGTGGATTTATATTGAGACAATCCGTGGAGCTTTTGTCGATCTTATTCTTCTTGGCCTTGAAGGAGGGTGCTATTTTGGAAGACCGGAAACCAAGGCGTCAGTCGAAGTCGATCAGACGGCTGACATATCAAAGCTTCTTCTTCTTCTTGTTGGTGCAGATATTTCGCGACCACGCGCTCCCACGAATGACGAACCGATTCTGTGTCTTTTATCCATATAATCTTCAGCAAGAAAGAGATAGAAACGAATTAGAGAGAAAAAATTTCTCTCAGAAACGATAGTTATTACAATTTGCTGAAAGGGCAGGAATAGACGGGGTTGGAGTCTTGGAGACCTTGTACATAATTACGAGATCACCCTCACTCTTAAAACCGTGTCCTACGGCTACCACGAGCGTCCTTCTTTTTAATTGACATTTTCAACCCGACCCAGAGTATGAATACATTTTTTTTATATCTCAAAATAATCTGTATTGTCTTAATTCCTCGAACAGGAATGTAAGCTTTTGTTTATTCAATTTTTTGAGATATTAATTTTCGAATAAAAAATTTTAACATCTATATATATATATGGATTATAAACTTTTTACAAATTTTAATATCTAAATAATTCCTAAAATTTTGAAAAACAAACCCTATCTTTTTTAGTTAAAACAGCGAGCTTTTATTAAGATAAGGACGTTTGAAAACTTCATCTTATTTGTGGCTGTCGGTGATTGACTCATTCTCTCAGCCTGGGCCCATATTTGTGCTGTAAGGTGCTGCCAATGTTCCTTAAGCCGCGGCCCAATCTGAGGAAGCCTTTTCCAGATCCTCCGTTTCGCCATTCTTCACCTCAGAACCTCTATTTCTAGTCTTCGGAAACAGTCATCACTGATGCTCCATTTGCCGACAACGGAATTGTTTGGATTGTAACGTAGAACCAGAAAGGAAAAATAAGCACTGGTTGGTACAAGTAGTAAACATTACTTTATTAATTTTCCAAATCCAATGGACAAGAGTCTCCATAGTTTAAATTTTGGAGCAAATGAACTCCTTCACTTGCGCAAACAACTGCGATGACTCCGGCAATTCGGGAAACACATAAAACGCGTGGATCGAGCTTGGATACTCGATCAGCCGCGCCTCTTTCCCGGATTTCTTCAGCCATTCGTAGTACCTCCTTTGCCAGTCCTGTAATGGGTCGAAACCCCCGACGAACACGATTGCCTCCGGATAATCCAAACCCGAAATATCGGCCGCATTGGGCCCACTCACATTGGACGCCTCGTGGTCCCGGTTCGCCGACTCGGGCAAGAACACCTTCCACATCCAATCGGTACGGGCTACCGAAACCACCGGAGCCCTCGACAATCGAATCTCCGACTCAGTCCGCTCCTCTCCCCCGAAGAACGGCTGGATCGATACCAGCCCAATCACCTTAACCACCCGGAATCTCTCCCGACACGCACGAACGGCCACGTGGTGTGCCAAGTTCCCGCCAGCGCTATCACCGGCCAAGAAACACTTGGACGAGTCGGCAATCGCCGGCAATACCTGTTGGTCGTGATGGCGGTCCAGGAATTTAAGGACGTCGAAACCGTCGTCGTATTGAGAAGGGAAGCGGTGCTCGGGACAGAGACGGTAATTAACGGAGACAACAACAGCAGGAAGTTTGCGTGCGAACCGACGGCAAACTGCGTCGTAGGCTTTGGAGGAGGGAGAGAGGAAGGTGAAGCCGCCACCGTGGAAGAATATGAAGACAGGGAGGGAAGTGGCGATGGTGGTGGTGGTGGGAGTGAAGAGACGAAACCAGAGGTTGCGGGTGGGGTCGACCGTGATGTCGGAGGACTTTACGCCCTTGATAGGATTGGGAGTCGGAGGTGATGTGAAATCGAGGAGGGACATGAGACGGCGGTTGATAGTGCCGTTAGGACGGCGAACGGCGTCGGTAACGGTGGACAGGACGGAGACGGATAGGCGAGTCTTCCATGGGAGGGCCGGTTGTGCTGGGTGTGATGAAGGAGTACTGCACATCTTCTGGGATAGAAATTGCTGAACGTATGTGGGAGCTGCAAGTGCAGGGTGACAAAATGAGAAGATGAGAGAGAAAAAAGATAAGAGAAGGTTGATGGAATTAGTTGGCTGCTGAAATAACTAATTACAGATGGATGGGGTACGTGGAGGTGGTATAGATTGGGCATGAGGATTGAACCGCATTAAAATTTTCTCCTATTTTTTGGTAGGGCATTAATATGTTGTTGGCCTGTTGGTGACCTTTCTCTCTACCCTTTTGTCGGTGATCGAAACAGTCAGCCCCCTTTTTTCCCAAGATTTTAAGTTCCCCTGGGTGGTAATACTACTACTATGTTTGAATATATAGAACTTAAAATTACCAAAATTTATTTAAAACTATATCAAACCTTCAAAATCATGTTATAAATGAGTCATTTTGATAGGTTTTGACTATCAAATTTTATTTTAGAGTTCAAATTGACTGATTTTGAAAGTCTGAGGACTTAAATATGTCAAATGCAAAGTTGAGATTATTATTTAAAATTATTTTAATAATTTAAGACAAAAAATTACTCAACTGCGACTTGATTTTAATTGCTTTAAACTGTAAGGGTTAAGTGTGATTGTTTTCTCATTTATTTTTTAAAACTCTCATGAGTTTAAAATTTACTTCTATTAAAATCTAAACTTTCGAATATTTCGAATTTTAATATTACTATCCAAACTTGAGGTTTCATAATTACTAAATTTGACGTGAGACCGAAGATGCAGAAGCCCCAAAATTTTGTCACAACTCCCTATGTCCTCGACCTTAAAAAATAAAATTGCTTACTCTCTTTTGGCTTTTGCATTTTTTAATTGAAACAAAATTAAGTTCATTCTAAAATTTTATCTAATAAATCAGTTACAAAATAATCTTTTTTTTTTCATAAAATTCTCAATTTTTATTATAATAAATATAAAAATTTATTTAAATAATCTCTATTTACTATTAAAATTTTAACCTCACATCTAAGAAAAAAATTGGAAAGGTCACTAGATTTACAACACTTTTATGATTTAGTCACTAGATTTTATTTTTTTACTAAATGGTCACTGAGAATATATAGTTGTGACGATTTGATCTTTCTGTCAAACCTCCTTTAAATAATCGGAATAGGGATCGACCGGTTTGTTTACTGTTGTGGCAATGGTAAATTGTAGCGGTCGACCGCTATATGAAGAGGTCGACCACATCATATAGCAGTCGAATGCATTCTATTCCGTTAAAAATTAACAGATATTTAACGGAAAGACCAAATCGTTACAACTATATATTTTCAACGACCATTTAGTAAAAAAAAGAAACTTAGTGACTAAATCGTAAAAAGTGTTAGTAAACCTAATGACCAAATTACATATTTCCCAAAAAAATTTAACCTCACAAAATTTTATCACATGTTTCACTATTCATAGTGACTCTAAACAGGTCCAGGATAAGAGCATCACAGAACTGTTCATAAAGAATAAGGTTTCTCTACCTTCAGGGATTTGTTTTACCCCAATTATTTAGGCTTAATAAAAAAATTCATCACATAATTTTTTATTATTATAATATTTATTAAAAATTTCACCACTTCACTTTTTCATCGACTCCCGTAATATATCTTTATTTTATAATATTTCTCAAACTCCACTCCTAAAATTTCCACCGTCAAACATCTGGCAGGTTTCAACTTTCAAGAGTTCCCCGCCGGGTGCGACTACCGAGAGAACAGATCCTCTGTTTCTTGCCGAAGGAAAAACAGAGGGAAAAGGCAGACGAGATGATGAAGACGCTTAGTGCTGAAGAGTCAAAGACGCTTTACTTTTTGCTTAAATCGGAGGACAGGTCGTTGGATGAGATTGCCTCGGACTTCAACTCGAAGCTCCCTCGTGCCCGTCAATTCGTTGCCTGCTCCTCCCTCGTACTCCTTCTGCAGGCAATGTCCCCCAGTTTCTCTCTCTCTCTCTCCGTTTTGTCTTAGATGTTTTCTGAGGTATTTTGGCCTAGGGGTTTTACGATTTCTCAAAGCCATCTTCGAACGCGAACGTGCACTTTCTATGCGTGGAATCAAAGACTTTGGATATTGGTATCAATTCTTTATTTTGGGTACTCTTGTTGGGAAATAGTAACTTAGAAAGTTCCAGTATTTTATGAAGAAGGCTGTCCCGTTATCGACTAGGGGCATTGATTACGGTTGTTTCGGATAATCCCAATTACTTTTAGGCATAGGGATTTTAGATTTAGATGATGGGGTTCCTGAATTTTAGCTACAGGTACTAGTTCATATACTTGCCGAAAAGAGGCCTACAATTTGGCCAAAGGGCCAGTTAAGCTGTCTGCTTCTCAACCCAACCTTGCCCTGGTTCTTAGGTGTTAAACCCGAGGTTGTGATAGCTTGGCTCCATTGAATTACCTTTTGGTCTGAGTTGGAACAAGTACCCTCTCTTTTGGTGCTTCTTAGATATTTATGTGCCTTCTTCACAATTTTCATTGATCAAATGTGAATAAGAGTGTGGATTTATGAAATAGAAATGAACTGAGAAAATCTATGATATTCTCGTGAATGTAAAAGATCTACTGAATGTTAGTGGCGATACTTAATGTTGAAAATATTCTTTTTGCGCTTGCAATGCAAATTAGTAGTGCTGGATGTATATTGATTGTTTTGTCTGTTATCCCTAGCCCAGAAATTTACCTCAAGCTTAATGATTAGTTAGGATTTTCCGCCAACTTGCATCCCTCCTTGAGAAAAATGTGCGTACAACCTTTAGGATACTTAGCTGAGTGATTTGTTGAGTCTCTTTATTTATTTTTTGATAAGTAAGCCAATATTATTAAAAAAGAAGAAAAATGAGAAACACACAACGACGGGGTCAACAGTACAAGAGAATATACTGAGGAACCCTAACAAACAAACTAGAGAACAAAGAAAAACGGGAACACAAAGGCCCAAAGAACACCAAGAACTCCCAACTAACAAGACTCTCCCAAAGACGCCAAGAACTCCCAACCAACCAACAAGACTCTCCCAAGAACTCCCACCCACCCCCAACCCTATAGCCACCCTAGCGCGGCCAGCCGAGCCAACCAGACGCCACAAACAATTCCCCTAGCAGTCCAGCCCAAAGCTTTTAGTCTTCCTAGCAATCGAGGAAGAGTTTCTTTATTCTGTCTGTTCCTGTTCATACTCTCGTAGAGTTTCTGGTATATTGTCTTGCATTTTGCTTGTGTAATATACTAGTCATGTTTTCTGGTGTGTGCCTGATGCTCTTTGTTACATCCATGTCAGTGTTTCTCAATGCTTTCATAACTCATTCAAATCATAATAATATTGTGTTATCTTTTTGCTTTCCTTTTGTTGTTTACATTGTCTTGCATCACTAAAGATTCCATTGACCTGTATTATTTTGCTGGGGCCCTCTGCTCCCCAGGGGGGTGGGTGGGGTTGGTATTGGGGAAGTATTTTCTCGATTATTCTGAACTTATTTTTGTGGGTTTAAATTCAGCTTGAACTAGTTATTAGGCTCAAGTTGTAAAGGTGCACGTGTTGTCCATGGCCAATTACATCTTATCATGTCGTGAATTCATTCTATACATTCACCCATATGATTATTCTATATGGGTAGACAAATAGAAGAATGGTTTGTGGTATATAAATTTTTGACTTTGAATGAATAAGTGGTAGAACGAGGGAAGGTGGAGAATGATTCCTTCTCATGGTACTTTCTGATGCTGTACAGTTGTAGGAGATAATATGTAGCCTGTTTGTTGAATTTTACACTTTAGACATGACCACCTGGGGGATAACCATTATTTATGGAAGTTGTGGTTTACCACATGGGTGAAATTTACTATTCCTTGGATATTTATTGCTAGCAACTGCTAACTACTGGAGGTTATATTCTTGCAGGATAAAAAGATGCTTTATTCAACTCAACGTTTGGTTGCATTCGCTATTCTTCAACAGGCTTATGCCTCCCAGAAATCTTCTGCAAACCCATTTGTAAATTTTATTATAAATGTAAGGGAACCTAAGTTTCAAAATCCCCAATTGTAAATCTTTTAGTAGAGCATCCTAGTCAGTTTTGTTGTGGTAAAGTCCTTTTGTTTTGGAATTAGTCGACTCAAGGTTACACATTATTCCTTTTATCAAGTTAAGCTGTAAATGTTGAATAAATATGGCAAGGATATTATTAGGCTGAATTGCTAAAATATGGTTGAGTACATACTTAATAAATCTTGTGAATCAATTAAGCAGAAATAGACTCGATTTGAATTCTTTTATCAATTGATTTTCAGAAACTATTAGCGACAGATTTATTGGGAAGAACTACACTTTGAATACTAGTATTGTATAGAAACTATTGAGAGTGGCTATGGGGACCAAGAAAAACCCTGTAGCGAAGCAAAAATACTTCTACATTTCATAATGGTGTGAAGATGGGGGTTGAGGAGAGGAGTAGAAAAGGAAATGGATAAAGTAAACCGGGAAGATTTTCGTTGATTTTCTGATGTCAAAAGAAATCTATAATATTTTGATAAAGGTCCATGATTCCTGGTTCCCTACCAAAGGATTTGTACTGTTCCAATGCAATTTGTTGGTCTAGTTGTTGGGGATTTAGTTTATTTCCAATAAGCTTGTGGTATCGGATGATTTCCCTTGTATGTTTTGGCAGTGTCAGCCAAACTGACTAATACTTAAGCAGATCTTGTTGCAGTGTTGAACTTTTTAAGGCAGTTAAATCTTTCTTACATGCTTGTGGTTTCTCTTCTTTTAATAATTGTTAGAAATTTTCTCAATTTCTTTTGATGTTAGCTGCTTTTAATATTCTATCATCCATTACTCTGGTTTGGCCACAAGGAGATAAAGAATCAAGATAATAAAGTTACTGTTTTATTTTGTTTTCTGTGCATCTACTTTTGGCATGCAGGCTGCATCTGATGATGAAGCTGAAAAGAATGAGAGGGCATTTATTCTCCAGCTGCTGAGTTCTGATGGTTCTAGTACTGGCAAAGAGGTTCTACTTTCTCAGTTTGGCACTTGATTTCTACAGTTGAAATGGTCTTGTCAATCAGTTATGTGAAGAAGTATCTTTTAGGATATGCATTATGAATGTTGGGAAATTTCTAGACTGTTTGACATGATATCAATGATGCAAATGAATATGGCAGAGGGCTTGATTGACCCATCTTTACTAAGTACGTTGCCCTTACCTATTGGATGTTTCCGCTTCTTAGGGGGTAATTTACCTCTTAATTATAATCATGGACTTTTTTTTTGATAAGTAAGCAATATTATTAACGAAAAAGAAAAAGAAGAACAGTACAAAGATTGTACTGAAAATACAACAGAACAGAAATTACAGCATACAAACACAAAAAAGCTCAAGAAGTCCTGGAAATCTAGAAAAGGGCCACCCAACATCACATCAGACCACAAAAAAAAGATCATTCATCAGACCACCCATCAGGATTTCCATAGACAAAGAAGAGTCCTCAAAACACCGTCTATTCCGCTCCTTCCAAAGACACCACCAGATGCAATAAGGAACCATCATCCAAATGAACTTAGCTCTAGGATCCTTAGACTGCCGCCCCCAACAAAGCAAGACATCCCCAACCCCCTCTGGCATAACCCAATGAAGATCAACCATAGAAAAGACATGGTTCCACATACCTCTTGCCACCGAACAATGTAATAAGACATCGTTAATCTATTCCCTATCCCCCTTATATAAATAGCACCAATCAACCACGTAAATCCCTCTTCACCTTAGATTATCAGTAGTCAAAATCCGACCATGCAAAGCCTCCCAAACAAAGGACACCCTAGTAGGGACTTTAGATCTTTTTTTTTTTGATAAGTAAGAAGAGCTTTATTGACGAAAAAGAAAGTGGTAACAGTACAAAGATCTATACTGAAAACCTACTCTAAAGAGTCAACAAAGCTGAGGAAATCAGCAAAAACAGAAAAATGGGAGCCTAAAACAGCAGAGGCCCAAAGAAAAAGAGAATGCAACAACAACCCCCTCAGTCCCTCATGAGATCTAGAAGAGTTCTCGAAACATCTCTTGTTCCGCTCGCACCATATGACCCACCAAACGCACAACGGAATCATCTTCCACACCCTTGTCGCAAGCGGATTGTTGAACTTCCGCTTCCAACAAAGCAACATCGCACAAACCGTAGAAGGCATAACCCAACTAAAGTTGAAGATGCTAAGCACATAAGACCACAAATCTGTCGCTACCACACAGTGAAGGAGGATATGGTCCACCGATTCCCCGTTGCACCTACAAAGATAGCACCAATTTGGGAGGCAAACACCTCGCCTCCTCAAATTATCCGTAGTCAAGATTCGTCCGTGCGCTACCTCCCACACAAAAAATGAAACTCTCATAGGAACAGGGGTCCTCCAAATCTGCCTCCAGGGAAAAGCCATGACGGCATCTACTCCGTGAAGATACCCATACATCGACTTCACGGAGAAGATACCATTCGGGTTGCCCAGCCAACGTATCTTGTCATCTGCCCCGCTCCTCAAAACCTTGGAATAAAGAAGAGAATAGAAAGTCGAGAAAGTCTCAACTTCCCAGTCATTAGCAGCCCGTAAAAACTAAACATTCCAAGCACCCATACCCGAGATCCTCTCCCAATAATCCGCCACCCAAGCGTCCTTATTGCGAGCTATGGAGAAGAGAGACGGGAAAGCGAGCCTCAAAGGAGTCTCCCCACACCAGAGGTCGCTCCAAAACCGAACTCTATGGCCACTACCAACCTCGAACCGAATGAATTGGCTAAAAGGAGCCCACCCCTTACTTATAAACCTCCAGAGCCCAACTCCATAATTACCTTTTCTCTGAATGGTGTGCCACCCACCCAAGTCGCTGCCGAACTTCTCCTCAATAACTCTCCACCACAGACTGTGGCGATCATAAGCAAAACGCCACATCCACTTCCCGAGTAAAGCCTTGTTAAAAGGGATTAAGCGTCTAATACCTAACCCACCTTGCGTGATGGGACGACACACAGTCTCCCAATTTATCAGATGAAACTTGTGGGAAGTGTCAGTGCTGCCCCACAAGAAGTCCCTCTGTAACTTCTCCAATCTGCAAGCCACCACTGAGGGAATGGGGAAGAGAGATAAGAAGTAAGTCGGAAGATTAGCAAGAGTAGTCTTGATCAAAGTGACTCGACCACCTTTCGAAAGATAGCCCCGCTTCCATCCCGCCAATCGCTTTTCCATTCGCTCTATGATGTCATTCCAGATAGCAATGCTTTTAAAGCGAGCCCCCAAGGGAAGACCAAGATAAGTGATGGGCAGAGAAACAACCTTACAACCCAAAGTATCTGCCAAAATGTGGGCGTTACCCACCTCTCCAATGGGGATGGCCTCCGATTTGAAAAGGTTAATCTTTAGGCCAGAAACCGCTTCAAAACAAAGCAAAAGACAACGAAGATTACGGAACTGACTCTCTTCAGCCCCACACAAAATAAGAGTGTCGTCTGCGAACAACAAATGAGAAATGCACACCCTACTACCACTAACCGAGAAACCCTGTATAAAACCCATCTCCCCCAACCTAGTCAGCATCCGACTCAGAGCTTCCATAACAATCACAAATAAAAAGGGCGAAAGAGGGTCGCCTTGGCGCAAACCTCGGGAACCTCTGAAGAAGCCCTTGGGAGACCCGTTCACCATAACCGAAAAGCTGGGAGAAGAGATGCAAAACTCCATCCATTTACACCACTTCTCACCAAACCCACACCTCCGCAACAAGTAAAGGAGGAAACTCCAATTGACGTGATCGTAAGCCTTATGGATATCGAGCTTGCAGAGCATTCCAGGCAGATTCGATTGCATCCTAGAATCAATGCACTCACTCGCGATCAGCACTGAATCCAAAATCTGTCTTCCCCTCACAAAAGCACTCTGTGATGGCGAAATAATGGAGCCGACAACCGTCTTAAGCCGATTAGCCAAAACTTTAGCCAAGATCTTGTAGACTCCTCCCACAAGACTGATCGGACGGAAATCCTTAAGCTCCGCGGCCCCCGGCTTCTTAGGGATTAATACAATGAAAGTGGCATTGAGACTACGGACAAACTTCCCAACCTCAGCAAACTCATTAAACATGGAAATTACATCACCCTTGAGAACATCCCAACAGGATTTAAAGAAAGCTAAGGAGAACCCATCCGGGCCGGGGGCTTTATCCCCATTAAGACTCTGCACAACACCGGTGACCTCGTCTTCATTAAATGAGCCTTCAAGCCTATCAGCCTCCTCCCTAGAAATCGAATCAAACCCCAAGTCATCCAACAAGGGTCTCCATGAGAGTGGTTCCTGATACAAGGCGTCATAGAATGCGACAATCTCATCAGAAATACGCTGGGTGTCCTCCACAAGTTCCCCATCAACAACCAACGACGAAATAGTGTTAACTTTCCGATTGGAGTTGGCCACACGGTGAAAAAACTTGGTACATCTGTCGCCATCTTTAAGCCAAAGGGCTCTCGATTTTTGCCTCCAACTGGTCTCCTCCATATCAATCAGTAATTCTAACTCCCCAGAAACTGCTAACTTCCTGGCCCGGCCCACCTCATCAAGGAGCTCTCTTTCCTCTAAAGCATCAAGAGAAGAAAGTTCATGCAGGAGCGAAGACTTCTTAAAAGCAACATTCCCAAACACCTCGCGATTCCAAACTATGAGATCCCCTTTAAGAGCCTTTAATTTCGATTGAAGGACAAAACGAGGCGAACCAGAAAAAACATAAGATCTCCACCACGACCTTACCAAATCGACGAACCCATCCGCCTTGAGCCACATGTTCTCGAATCTGAATGGCCTCTTACCACTGCCAACCCCCCCGCACTCCAAACTTATTGGAAAGTGATCGGACAACAAACGAGGCATCCGATGCTGAGAAACCTCCGGGAACAGAGACTCCCAACTAGGAGTAAAAAGAAAGCGGTCAATCCTCGACCAAGAGTGAACATTCCTCCCTTTAGACCACGTAAAGAGACCCCCCAACAAGGGAGCATCGATCAACTGCGACTCATCAATGAACTCAGAGAAATCCGCCATGGCCCTAGTGAACCCCACCAATCCCGAACGTTCACTCGGAAATCGCGAAACATTAAAGTCTCCCCCAAAACACCATGGTAAGTCCCACTACTCCAACATCCCCGCCATCTCATCCCAAAGAAGGTGTCTCCGATTATCAGCGTTAGGGCCGTAAACCCCAGAGAAACCCCAAACTACCCCATCCTCAACATTCTTCAAAATCACCGATACTGAGAAGCTACCCACACTAGATTCCACCAACTCGAGAACTCTCGTATCCCAAAGAATCAGGATGCCCCCCGAAGCTCCATCCGCCTCAAGACAGCACCAGCCAACGTGAGCCCCCCCCCCACAGGCTCCTGATAATAGAACGAGAAATCCCGGCCAACTTCGTCTCTTGCAGGCAAACCAAAGCAGGTCGCCAATCCCTTAATAAATTACCTACTCGACGACATTTAGCTCTATCGTTGAGCCCCCGTACATTCCAACTAATAATTTTAGGCATCATAAATTCTTTAGCAGATCCCTCCCATCCTTCCTGGTCTTCCTCGGGGCACAACACTTCCCCTCATAATTAACTGTAGAGTGCAATCTTTGCAGCTCCCTAAGACCGCTTCCAAATGATGTACCAGGTTTTGTAGACGTATTCTGACATCTCTCCCTCTCCAAAGAAGCAAACAATGACATCAATTGCTCCTCATGACCATCACAAGAGACTCCAACAACTCTTCTAATAGAGGACACCAGGCCCAACACCCAACCCGAACTGACATTCTCGCAAGAATCTGGATCTGGAGCCAACTCGACAACTGACAGCACCTTGTCATCCCCCGTATGGTCCTCCAAACCCCCAGGCTCCTGCACCTCCCCCTCCGACCGCACTTTATCACCTCCCATACTGTCCTCCCTGCCTACAGGCTCCTGCACAGCCAGCGCTACGCCCCCCTCCCTCCCTTCAGACACCTGTACAGCCGACACTACGTCCACAACTGCAGAGGAGACCCGCTGTCTCCTACGACAATAGACAACACCTGCTGGAGGAATGCGCTTCAGTGCCATCCCCTCCGTCACACTCGGCTGATCTCCAGAAGAGTACTCCGGCGCCGGCGACACCATGGGCAACTCTCCACCTGACGCCGACCTCTGCAACGCTGAATCGGATGGATCGGATGGATCGGATGGACGTCGACTCCTCCAGATTGCCACAACCCACTCGCTCCGACGCCGTCGAGCCCAAGGAGAAGTCTCCGACCTCCACAGACAGCTCCGACGCCGGCGCCCCCACTGCACCGGCCACTGGATCGGAGGACCGGAGACCCGGGCCTGCTGTGACGTCGTCGCGTCCCTCGGCCTGCTTTGGGGCTGCGCAAGACCTCTCCTGGACCTGCTCCACCCGGCCCACTAGGCCCCGAGGCTCCCCCTTTGCCCTCACCCTCCTCTGTCACCACTACCCAGCCCAGCCCGTCCCCCTGCCCTCCAGGCCCCCAAACTTCTTTACTAGAAGACGGGCCCCCTTGCCACGGCCCACCATCCAGCCCATTTTCATCCCCACTGGTCCCCAGCCGACCCAGCCCATCCCCCAGTCCATCCGACCCCAACTCTTCAAACCCGACGCCAAGGGAACGATACTGATCTTCCACCAACAAGCATAACATAGAGCGACTTAACAGAAAAAATATCATCCTTCTTGTCCACCCAACACAACTTATCCTCATCCCCCTGTGAAGTTCCAACTCATAAAGTGTGGAGAAGAAGGATGAAAACTCTTCTAACTTCCAATCATTCGCACGTCTTACGAATTGAACATTCCAAACAACAGAGCGAACATCCTCCTCCATACAGTCCACCACCAACCCATCGGGATATACAAATAAGGAAAAAATTGTTGGGAAAGAACAATGCAAAGGACAATCCCCGCACCACACATCATGCCAAAACCTCATCTTTTGACCATTTCCCACCACCACCTGAGAATGCCCTCGGAAAGACTCCAAACCCTTACTGATATGTTTTGAGGCAGTTTCTGGTTTGAATGTTAATTTGTCTAAGTCAGAGGTGATTCCTGTTGGTCAAGTAGGTAATGTGGTGGAGTTGGCTTCCATTTTGGGTTGTAGGGTTTCTGTTTTGCCTATGACGTATTTGGGTCTTCCGTTGGGTGCTCGTTTTAAAAGTGTTCATATTTGGGATGAGATTTTGAAAAGGATAGAGAGAAGGTTGGCTGGGTGGAAGAGAATGTACTTATCTAAGGGAGGCTGTGTTACTTTGATTAAATCTACCCTTTCGTGTCTCCCTACTTACTTACTTTCTCTTTTCCCTATTCCTCATAAGGTTGCTTCTAAGCTGGTGAAGTTGCAAAGAGATTTTCTGTGGGGTAGTGATGATGAGACTCAATAGGTTTCATCTTCTCAATTGGAAGACGGTTTGTGCTCCTATTGAATGTGGTGGTTTGGGTATCAGGGGTCTCTCTTCGTTCAATAAAGCTTTGTTGGGAAAGTGGTTATGGAGGTTTGCTTCTGAGAGAAATTGTATGTGGAGGAGTCTTATTAAGGAGAAATATGGCACCATTGTGGGAGAGTGGAGCACTTTATCTACTGCTGGATCTTCCTGGTTATGTTGCATGAAGATCTGTATCGTTTTGGCCTGGGTTGTGGGAGTGCTTCAAAATGCTCAATAGATGTCTGTTTAGCTCGCATGTCCATCTGGGTACTGATACTCTTCCCTTTTCTGTATTATGAAGAGGGAAAAATAGCATACTGAATTTTGGCTTCCCCTGGATGTAATTCTCTATCAGTTGGACTTGTAAACATGTTAGGTATGTTTCTCATTTGTAAACAAAATGGTAAGTCATGCATCTCAAAAGCTTGGTTTCGGATATGGTCTTCTAAACTTGTAGATTCTGCAACCCCAAAGAACTGAGTTGGATGCGTCCAGGTTTTTCAAAGTAAAAATGGTGATTGAGGTCTGTATTATATAAAAATATAAAAGAGTTTGTGCTTAAATTTGATTTGGGGTGATTGCTTCTATTCACATTTTTCGGCTACCTAGTTTTTGCTACATTTTTACGCTTTAATGTCAAATGATGCTTTCCATGACTACATATTTCTCATGTGGGTCTTTTTGTTACAGTTTCTTAAACAGTCTGCTGCAGATTACGTTAAAGGTTTTGATCCTTCAGTGCATGTAAGTTAATATTGCCATAGGTGGATATATTAATACCATTTCAGTTGGATGTATGAATTAGTCTTTTAAAGAGAAAATCAGATGAAGCCTATGCAAGAGGTCGCCATTATTGAGGCAGGGATCTTGATAATATTTTCTGAATTGCATCTAAACTTGTGTCTTTTCGTGATATTCTTTTGTTTCCTGTACTAGCAGGATTTTCCGAAACATGAACAGTTACATCAGCAGTATTGTGACAAAATGCATCCAGAACCTTATAATTGCTTATTGAAGGATGGTTCAGTGAAAAGTGTAGTGCCAGACCCTGATGTACCCCTTGGTTGCGATGCAAACTCACCAGAGTATAATCCTTACCAATGGAGAGGCATTTTTTTTTTTCTGTTTCTAATTGATGCTTTCATGATGGAGATCTTTGTTACGCACATTCAACATTGCACATTGTGCGTTTGACATTAAGGGTAGTATTTTAGGTTTGATCTGCAACCTGGAGCAAAACCTAAACTTGGATCTGGAGATAGAGAAGATACAGTGGTGGGGTTGTTGAGGAACTTGTCCCTGGAGGGATTAGGTCCTCAGTGGATCAGGCCCCTTCCACCAAGGCTTCCAGTACAGGAGGGGGAGGTAAAGATTTAGGAGTTTAATGTCTAGTGATTTATTTAGGTTCTTGGTGTACTTGACTTATGCTTGTAAAGCCCTTTTCAGCTAGTGTGGCTCAACCCTGATGACAGTCATGAGCTTCTATGGGATTATGGTATGTGTGTTGATACTAGCAGGGGGGCAGCAGTAAGGGATTTGATTGCAAAAGCTTTGAAGGGACCACTTGTGCCTCCACAACAAGAGGTGCCTAAATTTATTAGATCTTAACATGTATTATCCAGTTTACATTTATGATATTTTTAGCAGTTCAAATTTGGATTCATTTTCTGAATGCTCCTACACGCAAAAGTCATGCTTGCTGTATCTGTGCCATGAGAAGGTCAACCCCTGGGAGGATCAATTGCCACTTTTCTAAAAATTTGGAAAGTTCCCATATATGGTTCAAGTGAATCTCTCAAGTGGGGGATTAAGTAATGGTAAAGTATTTATCCTTATGTGCAAGGATGAGTGAAATGGTTGTCTTGTGAAACTTGCACGAGTTAGGATTCACTTATCCTTGCTATGCCTGTTTCCACTCAAGTAACAAGAAACAAGGGTGGGCTTCTGAGTCGTCCCTCTGTAATTTTATGTAGATGCTAGTAGGTGTTTTCTACTTAGCTTGAATGATGGAAAATTTTAAAGTAAGAAATGGAATGATGGACAAGTTACTGTAAAAAATGGAATGACGGACAAGTTACTGTAAGAAGGAGATGGAAGTCCTATCAGTCTCTCAGTAAAAATAAAATGTTCCCTACAGGAGTGTATATAGGACAATTTATTTAAGATCTTTTGACCTATGCTGTTTGCTTGAGTAAGTGATTTCAAATGATGAATAGATGGTGTTTGCTTGTTAGACTTGACATCAATTTTCAGTGAGAAATGCTGGGGACTTCACCTATGTATACTTTCATTTTGTTGCATTCATTATTTCAAAAATACTCTTTTTTTTGTGTTTAATATCATTGTGCAGCAAGTCTTGGTGGAGTTGGCAAATGACCCAAAGCTTGTTTATCATTGTGGACTGACACCAAGAAAGCTACCAGTATGTGATTAAGTAATCAAACAGTGTTTGCGGACTGCTGGCATGAGTGGTTCTGGCATGTTATTTGATTACTTTTTTTTTTCTTTTCTTAATCAGGAATTGGTGGAAAATAATCCTCTAATTGCAGTTGAAGTTCTCACCAAATTGATAAACTCTACTGAAATTGCAGAGTATGTCTTGGTGTGTTGATTTACTTCCTGTTTTATACTGCTGTGCCGATACACTTCCTAACATTGCTTGATTTGGCTTTCCCATTCGTGATTTTAATTCATATGTGCAGCTATTTTACAGTGCTTGTCAATATGGACATGAGTCTACACTCGATGGAAGTTGTTAACAGGCTCACAACATCAGTTGACCTTCCCTCAGAGTTCATACGCATGTACATAACTAACTGTATATCATCTTGTGAGAATATCAAGGTACTATACTTTACCTTGTGGCTGTTAAGCTGCTGTTTTTTGTGCATTATAATTAGAGCATGAAGGGGCAGTTGGTTGACTAGGGGCATGTTCGTTTGGCTAAAATTTTTAAATTTGAATACAACTTTCTAAATTTATACTACTAACATTACTCCTACACGCGTACCAATACAACTCAACATTACCATTTTTACACATCAGTACAACTCAACAACTTTTACACGCATGCCAACAAAGCTCAAACATCACCTAAATATTCATACTATTCTTAGAATTCAACAAATTTCTTAAAACGAACATGTCTAGATGTATCCATTTGCTTCAGATGGCAGTTTGACTAGAGTAGTATTAGGGTTAGAGTTTTTGCCCTTTCAGAGGCTTCAAAATTGAGACGAGGAGTATCTTAGTCCCAATTGTGGGAAGATTTATTTGAGTTGCTCACTTTTAAGTATGTGCATAGGAAAGAACTTATTGTTCTCACGGTTGTCGTGTTTTTTTTTTAACATCTATAAGGGGCATAGATCTGTCTATTCTACTCAATGATGCAGACCTTCATATGCATTCCATGTAAATGCCATATGAGCGACTTTGTTGATTTCATATGGCAACTTAGTAGCAATGTCGAAGAAGTTTTGTAGCATGACGGAGTAGGAATTGCATTTTTTGAACTTATAATTTATCTGTTCTTTTTATGTTTTCTCTCAGACATTTTTTTTTCTTTTTCTATTTTTTTTTTGTTTTGGGGGGGGGGGGGGCAATTTGGAATTCAACGCTGGATACTTGTAGGAATTAAGAGACTTTTTCATGGGTGCAATTTGAAATCTTAAGAATTCTCACTTATAAAAAAAAAATCTTAAGAATTCTCTTTCCTCCAGGACAAGTACATGCAGAACAGGCTTGTGAGACTCGTATGCGTTTTCCTACAAAGCCTTATCCGAAACAATATCATCAATGGTGAGTGTTCCATTTTATTTGCAGATTGAACTACTGTTAATCTTGAGGTGATTTGATTGTGCAATTCACCATGCAAACGTGAGTGGCTGCAGCAATATCTGTACGTGTGTGTGTCTGTGTTCAGGATAACTATGCAAATATGTATATAAAATACACAAACACATGTATATTAAAAAAGGACGCAGAAATGGAAAGAAGAAAATTAGGAACATAACAGATACCGAAGTTCACATGTGAGAAATTCAAGTGTCAATGATATTGATGCCATGATATTAGAGCTGATTTCATCTTTGGACGAGGAAATTGGAAGCATGTTGAACACTGGCTAGCCAAAATTTTAAATGCTCCTTTGGATGAAGATATTTTCTTTGGCATGCATAATTAGAACATGTCTGAAACATTATATGTGGGTATAGAAAAGATTGGCATGCAACTGATTTCCGAATGATTACTTATAAAAAAAACTCATTTTCGAATGATTGGAAGTTCCCTACAGATTCTTAATTGATAAATCATATCATCATAATTAGTTATGGAAAAGTATAACATTATATGCGGGTATATAAATGGTTAAATACTGTGTGGACGTTCAGGAAGTAGAAAGTACGTTGTCTAGAAGAATATGGTTAAAATATATGGTGATTTCTCTCAGTGGTTTGTCATCCTTGCAGTTAAAGATCTGTTCATTGAAGTCCAAGCTTTCTGCATTGAATTCTCGCGTATTAGGGAAGCAGCTGCCTTATTTAGGCTTCTCAAGTCCTTGGAATGAATTGATCCATTTTGTTTTCTGTCAGTATTTTTCTTGGGTTAGGAGACTAGATTTGTTTCTCTTAATTCCCTACATGTAGATAAACAAATCATCATTTAGAGTGCAGATAGTGTTTTCCTCTTCTCTCTGTCTCTGTGGTCCACTCGGATTATTGTACTTATTTTTGTTTGAAAGATAATAAGACAAGGTTGGCATGCATGTTGGTGAAATTTCCACCTATACATTTTTATATATTGATATTAGGATTGGGGCATGCCATAACTTTATGCGGTTAAAGCAAGGATTCGGAGGGGCTGTTTTCGAATGCTATTAGTATAAAAAAACCCTATGGAATTTTAATATTTTCAAGGAGGTTATGTCCTAATTGACAGAGGTGATGTTAGTGGTAGAGGCGCGCTTTTGATTGAGTTGAATTGCAATGTTAGCGAGTTTTCGAGTAGAAATTGATGTTCCATTGTTGTACTTTTGCATATATCCCGGTCCGCAATTTGATGGAGTTGTAATTTCAAAATTGGGAAACGAACGAGAGGCCTTTTGATTTCCGTAACAAGAAATCATCATATGCCTCAAGTATCCACAAAAAAATATACTGTTAACCATATGCTATCGTCCCCTATTTCTTTGTGCGATGCTGACCGAATACCAAACAAAATCCATTACGGAATAACTCAAAAGAACATGAAGATGTTTTTTGAAGAAATGGTATAAGCAAGGAAATTAGGGAGTTCTTCGTTAACCAAACAAACATTGTCAATATCTGATTTGAGGTAACTCGGCAATCTCTGTTTGATTTCCAAGTCAAGTGAGTCCAGGATGGAAGTTGGAACCCTCCTTTTCCCCTCAAATGTATGGACATGGTGGGGGCATTTGAGAAAATACGATATGCCCTACCATATCTCCCCAGCACGTGAGGTCAACGTATTTTCTACTTTCGCATCTACTTCTTCTTCCTGACCTGTTTGGGCAAAGGCATTTGTTTTTTGTTCTAAATAAAACACAAACAACTAATAATTTGACAGTGGGTGAGAAAATAAAAATAAAAACTCAAAACGGTGGATAATAAATTAGTCACGAGTCCGACTTCGATTGTGATTAGTAAAACCGTTGAATTAGATCACCAGGAGGAGAAAAAGGGTTTTAAAGTTTTTCCAAGGTTTAAAGCAACAATCTTGGTACGTTTGCCTTGTCCCTTCCACCTTCCCTCCTATGATATTTTCTCCTTGCTAGTACAGTGTCTAGGTTTTTTTTTGGGTCAATTCTTGTTTGGTTGTTACAGAAACACGGGAAACTGAAAGAGAAAAAGTAAAAAACAATGAAAGTTTGTCTTTTGTGTGAATTTGTTTTGCTCTTCTCGAGAACATGAATCGACCTCATGTAAGCGCGGGCGACTATTTGGTTCACACCAAATTATTGAAATGATCCAGCGAGTTTTGCAATTTGCTCTTTGCATTTCCTACAAGTCAATGATTCGGAGATTTTTTTTTTTGCATTTTCCTGTATTTTCTCGGCAACCAAAGAGTGGAGTAAGTTATTGTCCAATGCCATGTTCAGAATCTATGACCTCTGCTTCTCTGTCCCTCTCTTATCCGTTGATTTGTTTGCGACAGCCCGGTTCGTTTTTAACTCCTTCCTTCTTTTTTTTGTCCGGAATTTGTCGCAATACATTGTTGCTTGCTCAAAGCTGGTCCAGAAGAAAACACCATATAATCTGTTACTCCGAATTGGCTTTCAATACTTTAAAGAAAAAAAATTGGCTCTGCATATAAGTTTGTTGATCAGTTAAATTGGAATAACTATGTTCTTCTTTTATATTATTACGTGCTTTATGCTTTTGGTTCTGATATTGGCAACCACTTAAGTTGAGCATATAAGGACATTGTCTTTTGTTTATTTCTTCTTCCTTCTTTTCTTTCCTGACCTATGTTTGATATGCTTCTATATACTGTGAGAACAGTTGGTCAATTCTACAGCATTGCTTAATCATGTGACTCGCTGACATGGTTTTCTTGATGTTTTCAGACGTTGATAAGTAATTTTCTTGGTTAACCATTTGCAGAACAAGGCTCCTTTTGTATTTAAAAGGACATGTTTTTATATTGATGTTTTCCAATTACAAAATCTTAAAGGGAAAGAGAAAATTTGTTAAAAGTTCAACTACAGTAAAAGACTACTGGATGGAAAGCAGGGACCTTTTGTAATGACTAGAAAACAGAGGAGATAATGACGGTGCCTGGGTTATGCTGTTCGCTTAAGCAGCTACAGTACCAACCTTTGAATTTTAAGTCTTGGAGACTTCGATAAAATGACACGCATGCATTTAATAGTTAGAAATGTAAAAACTCTAGACAATGCAGCTTGCTGTCGGCATGCGTGCAACTGGTGTACCTTGTTTGCTGCCATCTACTTCAAAAATGAAACTAACATTCTTCTTTCTCTTTGACATAGAAGTGAGAAAGATGATTTGGGGAAGAAATGCCTGAAAAATGTCATTTGAAGAACCATAAAAGAATAGTGTTTAACTGGTTGTGTGTGAATTAAATTACCAATAGTTGATTGCTCAGAAATGAACATAATCTTGTATGCTATCTGGAATTGTTTGAGAATTGTTTATTCGTCTCTTATTTTCATCATTGTAGTGAGTGATAGAGCTGGTGACTTGATTAGTAATAATGATGGATGCGCAGTGATTCTTTGTTTGTTGCTTTTTCCTTTCATTCCTTCTTTTTTTGTTTTTTGTTTTTGTTTCTATGCACTGATCTTGTTGGTGTTTTTTGTTTGTTATCCATCTTTGGCGCTTTGTCCTCCTATGGATATTTATTTCTTGTCATAGTAGAGGATTGTAATGATTACGGGCTTTACTGTTATTTTGAGATGACAACAGTTGGGACCAAAAAAATTTCAGTTGATATTTGTTGAGACCTAAAGCATGTCTATTGATCCTAGTGTACCGATGAATTTTGTGGATGATGATGCTTCTTCGGGCTCCAGAGATGATGCTAACATGTTAGATGGACATAAGCGTCAGTCTGAGATGCCATCTAGTTCAGGTCGTCGGAAGAGAAGTCGGAAAGCTACTGGCGATGCTTTAGTGGATGCGATGCTAGAAATTGCAGCTGCTTCAAAAATGAGGGCAACTGCAATTATGAAGAATGAGGACCGGTTTTCCATAAGCAAATGCATTAAAGTACTGGATGAGATGCAAGGTGTTGATCAAAGCATCTATTTCTTTGCTTTGGATTTATTTGAAAGGCCCAATGCCAGAGAAACTTTTGTCTCTCTTAAAAATGAGAAACGGTTGCCATGGTTGCACGGCAAATTTGGTGCTTCCACTAGTTGACTGGATTAGGCTACCTTGTTGGTTTTGTTCTATCTTGTTCTGGTTTCAAAGTTATGGTTTGTACAATCAAGAAAACTCCGAAGGAACTTTTTTTTGTAATTAGTTTTGACTTTGTGGTTTATGGCTGTATCACTTTTGGTTTGATGGTCTAAACGATAGTTAGCCGACTTAGATTCTGTGTTGATTAACAATTGCCTCGGTACGTGATTGAAAAATTGCCAAGAACAATTGATTGTGTTGGTCAATGGTTATTGTCTTGTGTGGCACATACTGTATCCTTATTTTACTTTTACAGATACATCAGCAACGATGGATGACTTTGACTTGGAATTGGATGAGATGGAATTGGTTGCAGCAGCTGCTGGTTACTATTATTATAAGAGTATAACCAGGCAGCCTCATCGTGCAATATCACCGCGTGGAAGTAGTTTCATGACGGAAGTGCTGACGGGCCATGATGATGGATGTTGGGAAATGCTGCGGATGAACAAACATGTATTCCACAGGCTATGTGACATTCTTAGACAAAAAGGCATGGTACGTGATACTGCCGGGGTTATGATAGAGGAGCAGCTGGCAATATTTTTGAACATTATTGGTCATAATGAGCGTAACAGAGTAATCCAAGAGCGGTTTCAACACTCGGGTGAAACCATTAGCCGGCATTTCAATAATGTGCTGAAGGCAATCAAGTCTCTATCACGTGAATTTTTACAACCTCCTCTCCTCACAACTCCTCCTGAAATCCTTGGAAATAGTAGATTTTACCCATATTTTAAGGTCTAAATTTAACAGGTTGCTTTTTCTGCTTTATTTCTTTTGCTTCATTTTATGTCATTGACCTACTATCATCACAGGATTGTATTGGAGTTATTGATGGCATGCACATTCCTGCACATGTCCCAGCAAAAGATCAATCTCAATTTCGTAATAGGAAAGGTAATCTATCTCAAAATGTATTGGCGGCTTGCACGTTTGACCTACAGTTCATATTCATTTATCCTGGCTGGGAAGGTTCAGCTGCTGATTCGCGCGTATTGCGGGCGGTCCTTGATGACCCAGATCAGAATTTCCCTCACATTCCTGAAGGTTTGATCACTAATATTTATTCCTGTCATGAAAAGCCAGTCTTTTGTTGTATCTTGTTCTTCGTTATTGCTACCAATGGGATGAATTTGATGATGATTATGTTGTGCAGGAAAATATTATCTTGTTGACTCTGGATATTCAAATATGGAAGGATTTATTGCTCCGTATCAAGGAGTCCGGTACTATGTTCATGAATATAGAGGTGCTAATCAGTTACCTCGAAATGCAAAGGAGTTATTCAATCATAGACACTCGTATCTAAGGAATGTCATTCAAAGGTCTTTGGATGTGTTGAAAACTCGATTTCCTATTCTCAAACTAGCCCCTCAGTATGCATTTCATATACAACGGGATATAGTTATAGCTGCTTGTGTTCTGCACAATTACATCAAGCGAGAAGAACCAAATGATCGGTTGTTCACTAGTGTTGAGGGAGTGATAGTGGATGAGTTTCCTGATTTTGAACATCCTGATGTACCATTGGGTTCACCAATACAGGAAGAAGTTGCTTTCTCATCACGCGAGTCAATTGCCACTGCGATGTGGGATGACTTCATAAATAGCTGGGATGAGTGGTGACCATTAGCACAAGCAATCAATTAGTTGATGCAGTTGCAGTAGAATTTTCATGCAGTAATGGATAAACTCCTAGATGAACATATCTCAATCTCTCTCTCTCTATATATATATATATGTGTGTGTGTGTGTGTGTGTGTGGATGGGTGAGGCCGTGAGGGGGCCAAGAGCACTGCTTGGAGGTTCATATTTCTTCCTTTATATATCCTTCCTAAGCTCTGAAGGGAACAGGGTAAACAAACGTGACGATCAGAATTAATAAGAGGTAGTGCACTGGGCCTGTCTTTTGCCCAGAGGTGCTATATAAGCTTGTATTATGTTTGTGTGGAATATTTTCTTGCTAAATCATGCTAAAACTATTTGACATCCACGTGCATGTCAAAAAAATCTAAACAATGCGCATGTCAAAGTACTTAGCTTAAATATTGCCGGTGGAATGGGTGTGCCATGCTGATGCATTGAAAGTATTGGTCCAATTTCATTATATTAGAAGAAATGATCATGTGCAGTCTCATTTCCAGATTTTTGGGACAATCCAAATAATAAAACGGTGCTTTTTCAAAATTTTGTAGAGCAGATGTTCATTATGTTTGAAAGTCTACCATGATGAGATCATTTCACTGGATAAACTTACAAAAGCTTAAACACCGTATGCAGGTCACTGTATTCTATAAATTTTGTATATGAAAGTCTCAAGAAAAAAGTTCAAATGTTCGATTGGAGTCTTGAGAGAAGTGTTGATGCGTGGTAAAACTTCTTCAGCTGTAATTTTTTTTTTTTTTGTTCTAGCCAACTTTTTTTTTTATAAGAAAAGTTTTATTGAAAGAATAAAATAAAAAGGGGTTATGGTACAAAGAGTTATACTGAAAACCTGCTCTATACTTTTTTTTTGATAAGTAAGTTAGACTTTATTAAGAAAAAGAGAGTTGACAATATAAGAGAATATACTGAAAACACTAGAGCATACTAGCTAAAAAGCTCAAGAAATTTGAAAAACCCTCAAAAGGAAAACTTAAAACCGAATTCGCCCACAGAAAAAGAGTGTACAACATAGAACCCCCAAACATTCCAAAGACAAGGCCTTGATCGCAAAATTAAGAAGAGAGTTGAAGAGGAAAACCTGCTCCATACAAACAACAAAGCTAAGAAAGTCATCAAAATCAGAAAAAAGGGGAACCCAATACAACATCAGCCCAAAGAAAAATGAGGCTCAACATCAAACCCCTCAGTCCCTCTAAAGACAAGAAATAGTTCTCAAAACGTCTCTCATTCCTCTCCTTCAAAATAACCCACCAAATGCATAAATGAATCATCTTCCACACCCGCGAGGCAAGAGGGTCGGAAAACTTCCTCTTCCAACAAAACAACACCTCAATCACCCTATAAGGCATCTCAAAGGAACAAAGGACCTCCAAATCTGCCTCCACAGGAAAGACAAGACGGGGCTACAAGAGAGAAGTTCATACATAGATTTCACCGAAAACAAGCCATTCTTGGAACCCATCCAACACATATTATCAGCAGCCCTACTCCTTAAAGGCTTGGAATAAAGGAGAGAATAGAATGTTGAAAACGCCTCAACTTCTAAATCATTTGCGGCTCTCACGAACTGAACATTTCAAGCATCCAAACCAAAATTCTCCACCAAATAATCTGCCACCTAAGCATCCTTATGTCTAGCAATAGAAAAGAGGAAGGGAAAAACTTGCTTCAAAGGTCGCTCCCCACACCAAAGCTCACTCCAAATGCGGACTCTATTTCCACGACCAACCTCGAACCCAAAGGAAATGGCTAAAAGGATCCCAACCTCTGCTAATAAACCTCCAAAGACCAACACCAAATATCCCTCGCCTCTGAGGGGTTCTCCACCCACTCAATTCACTTCCAAACTTCGCCACTATAACCTTCCACCACAAACTGTTACTTTCAAAAGAAAAGCGTCATAGCCACTTCCCAAGCAAAGCGTTATTGAAAGTGAATAGGCGCCTAAGACCCAAACCACCTTGCCTAAGAGGACGACAAACCTGCTCCCAATTAATCAAGTGAAACTTATGCTTGGTCTTATTGCTACCCCACAAAAAGTCCCTTTGTATCTTCTCCAACCTACAAGCCACCGTCGAAAGGATGGGAAAGAGAGAAAAAGTAAGTCGGGAAAATTAGCAAGAGTAGACTTGATCAGGGTGACCCTTCCACCTTTCGAAAGATAACTCTTCTTCCACCCCGCCAACCTCTTCTCGGTTCTCTCAATGATGTCATTCCAAATATGAATGCTTTTGAAACGAGCTCCCAAAGGGAGACCAAGATAAGTAATAGGCAAAGAAGCGACCCGACAACCCATAATGTCAGCCAAGACCTGAACATTACCCACCACTCCAATGGGAATAACTTCAGATTTTGAAAGAATAATCTTAAGGTCAGACACTACCTCAAAACATAGCAAAAGACAACGAAGGTGGGAGAATTGGCTCTCCTCTGCCCTACACAAAATAAGAGTATCATCAGCGAAGAGCAAATGAGATATACTCACCCCACTACTACCAACCATGAACCCCTCAATGGATCCCACCACAGAGCTTCCATAACAATAACAAATAAAAAAGACGAGAGGGGATCATCTTGGCGTAAACCCCGAGAAGCACCAAATAATCCTTTAGGAGACCCGTTCACCATAACCGATAATTTGGCGGAAGAAATACTGAACTTCACCCATCTACACCACTAGACTCCAAATCCACACCGCCGCAACAAGTAAAGGAAGCGCCAATTGACATGATCGTAAGCCTTTTGGATATCGAGCTTGCAAAGCATTCCAGGCAAATTACATTGCAGCCTAGAAACAATGCACTCACTCGCAATCAGAACTGAATACAAAATCTATCTACCCCTCACAAAGGCACTCTGAGAAGGCGAAATAATGGAACCTAAAACCTTCTTAATTCTATTCGCCAACACCTTCTCCAATATTTTGTAGACCCCTACCACAAGGTTAATGGGACGAAATTCTTTAAGCTCCACAACCCCTTGCTTCTTCGGAATCAAGACAATGAAAGTAGCACTGGGACTTCTAACAAATTTCCCCACCTGAGCGAACTCATTAAACATGGACAATACATCACCCTTGACTACATCCCAACACGATTGGAAGAAAGCTAAGGAGAAACCGTCCAGACCGGGAGCTTTGTCCCCATTGAGACTCTGCACTGCTCCAGTCACCTCATCTTCATCAAAGGATCTTTCAAGCCAATCGACCTCCTCCCCAGAAATTGAAGCAAACCTCAAATCATCCAGCAATGGGCGTCATGAAAGAGGTTCATGATACAAAGATTCATAAAAGCTAACAATCACATCAGAAATACGCTCGGGATCCTCCACAAGATCTCCATTCACCACCAACAAAGATATAGAATTAACCTTTCTATGGGAATTAACCACCCGATGAAAGAACTTGGTGCACCTATCACCGTCTTTGAGCCAAAGAGCTCTAGATTTCTGCCTCCAACTAGTCTTTTCCATATCAATCAAGAGCTCTAACTCCATAGAAGCTTCTAACTTCCTATCTTTGCCATCTTCGTCAAGCAGCCCACCTTCGTCCAAAGCATCAAGGGAAGAAAGTTCATGAAGAAGCGCGGACTTCCTAAAGGCAACGTCCCCAAACACCTCACGGTTCCATATGATGAAATCCCTCTTAAAAGCCTTCAATTTAGAATCAAGCACAAAACTAGGCAAGTCAGTAAAGACATAAGATCTCCACCACGATCCCACAATATCAACGAACATGTCCGCCCTAAGCCATATGTTTTCAAACCGAAAAGGCTTACTACCACCCCCTAGAACACCACACGCCAAGCTTATCGGAAAGTGATATGATAATAAATAAGACAACCTTTTATGTGAAACATCCGAAAACAAAGGATCCCATCTAAGAGTAAAAAGGAAGCGATCAATCCTGGACCAAGATTAAACATGCCGACCATAAGACCAAGTGAAGTGGCCACTCGACAAGGGAGAGTCGATCAATCGATTCTCATCTATACAATATGTGAACTTCATAGCATTGCTAAACCTAGACAGCCCAAACGCTCGCTCGGGAAACGAGAAACGTTAAAATCCTCCCAATACACCAAGGTAGATCTCACCACGCCAGCAGCCCAGCCAATCTTGATCAATCCTGGACCAAGATTAAACATGCCGACCATAAGACCAAGTGAAGTGGCCACCCGAAGGGAGAGTCGATCAATCGATGCTCATCTATAAATTCTGTGAACTCCATAGCATTGCTAAACCCAGACAGCCCAAACGCTTGCTCAGGAAACGAGAAACGTTAAAATCCCCCCAATACACCAAGGTAGATCTCACCAGGCCAGCAGCCCAGCCAATTCCACCCAAAGAAAACGTCTCCGATGATCATTGTTAGGACCATAAACTCCCGAGAACCTCATCCTCGACAGTCTTCAAAATCACTGATACAAAGAAACTGCCTACACAAGACTCAACTAACTCTAGAACCCTCATCTCCCAAATAATCAAAATACCCCCTGACTGAAGCTCCCTCCACCTCTAAAAAACACCATCCAATATGCCCTCCAGAGACTCCTAATAGTAGCTTTAGAAACAACTGTCAACTTCATCTCCAGAAGACAAATCAAATTAGGTCTCTACCCCCTTAATAAATTACCAACTCTATAGCATTTGGCTCTATCATTGAGCCCCCTTTATTCAAACTTATGATTTTAGGCTTCATAATAACTTCTGCGAATCCTTCTATTCCTTCCTATTCTTCCTCGAAACATACGTCTTGCCCTCATAATTAACTGTGGAGGTTAAACCCTTAAGCTCCCAAATACCTCTGCCAACCGATTTACAAGCATGTTTTGAACAATCCTGAAAACGCTCACATTTCAAAGAGGCAAACAGCGACATCAAGTTCAACTTGTGGCCTTCACAAGAAGCGCCAACCACTTGTCGCACGGAGGAGACCAAACTTAACACCCAATCAGAAGGAGCGCCTTTTTCTTTCCCAACGTTAACTACAAAAGGATCGGGATCCACTAGGCACTCAACAAAAGCCAAGGAAAGATCTTCCACTTCCCTATCATTCGAAACAATCGTACGTGGGAAAAACACAAGAGGCTCTTCAGAAACAGAGTCAGTGGCACCAACCTCCTCAAACAACCGAGTGAGCTCATAGGTCGAAGACGCCTCTAAGAGAAATGAATACGAAACTGCCATGACCTTCGAAGGGACCGAAGACTCCACCAACACCACAAGAAGTGGAAATTTCGTTCCCCTCAGAGACTTCCACGACAACGCCAGGTGGGAAGGCCCTGCCACCCGCATCATCCATGTCAACCTCTGCAGAGGGCCTACAGACGCATACTCCACTTGCCACTGAAGTCGCCGGCGAAGGAGCTACCTCCAACGACTGGTGGTGGACACCACCAGCCGAACCTCCAGGCACTACGACAGGGTCAGTTAACTGAAGATTCGCAACGCCAACAAAATGACATGAAGGCCCGGGGGGCCTGTATGCCCAACTTGCCCGAAATGACAAACTCTTTCACGTTGGGCGCCCGACAAAGAGGGAGCCAAGAAGCCCTCTGTTCCCGGGATGGCCCCCGTATAAAGCTCTGTAAGCTCTTCATGCCCGGTAAGACCAACTTCTACACTCTAGGCTCCCGACCAGGAAGGGACCACAATGCCCTATATGCCCGGATATTCAAGCCCATCCCAACAATGGAAGCTGGGGCCGAGCCCATCCCACTGGAAGAAGTAACATCCATAGCCCTATTGGGAGCCTGCTGGGACGGTTGTATGTTCGACATCTTGAATCCACAGACCAGGCAATGAGAGCTAAGAATGGGCTTAGACGTGGGCGCCGCAAACCGTTTCTTTAGTTTTACCAGACCAGTAACCCAATCCAACTCAGCTTTTAACTTCAATAAATGTTGTCACTGTTCGCTGTCAGAATCAGCCACCAATGCATACTGCTCAGACTGCCCAGCCAAATCATGGAAAAATTGCAATTACACCGGTGAACCTGAAAATTACGACGAACTCCCTTCCCCTCCGCCTTCTTCTCCGGTAAGCCAGACTTCACCATATCTGCAAAAGACAAACCTTTCCTGACCGGAGCAGCCTTAGGCCCCATTCGCTTGCGTTTGAGCTGAGCAATGAAATAAATAATTTCCTCACAAGCCAGAGCAAAGGACTACCACCCAATGCGTGACTTCCCCTTCGGCACCACTGCCCCACGTCGGCGTCGCTCCCCAAATTCAGCAAGAGCAACGTATCTACGACTCCTATTCGAACATAATTGGACTATAAACACACGTGAGGACTCGTTGAATTTCTCCGAAAAATCTACAGTCCTTTGACTGCACTAGTTTACCAAACATGTTTGCCAACCAGACCACCCCATATCTTCCCAAGTGAATGGCACTCTGAGATTTCCTATTCTGTTCAGTTAATGCGACAATGTCATACAAACTCACAAAAACCTGGAACGACTTAGCTTCAATCACCAAGCTACGAAAAAATGCCATCACTCTCGATGAAAACAACACAATCTTAAGAGGAAGACGAGAACCTTACCATAGCATTTAGATAAAACATCCTTCCTAATTGTTTGTGCTTTCGTTTCAGTTGCCTTTCTTTATTCTGCACATACAATATAGTGCTACTTCTAGTCGATATTACCAACCCTAGCCAACTTTTAATTACGGAAAAATAAACTTGGCATGTTCTAGCTACTATGCTTTTTATAATTTACATCCTTGACTACCAAACTTACACATTGCATTTCAAAATACTAAACCTGACACTTTGCATTTCAAAATACCTAATGTTTTTATATTTTACACTGCATTTCAAAGATGTGTTACTCAGAAAAATAAGTTCCCTCATAAAGGCGGTAGTTGGTGCAAAAGAGGACTAGAATCCTCTCCAAAATTAGATGGTCTAATTTAAAGCGAGAAAGATATAATACGTGGCTCCTCCAACATTTAATGTATGCTGATCCTGTAAAAGAACTCTTTGACACTGAGGAGGAAGATTATTTAAGAGGCCACACTTTGGAACTAAACGCAACCTCATGATCCTCATCTTAAAAAGTTGCTACCAATGTGTTCCAACTATTATCGACACCAATTGCACATATCTATATCGCCCAAAAGAAAGGAAAAAGAAAACGTAAAAGCTTAATCAAGTGGCCGGAGTTAGTGTTTATGGAACACTCTTGAATTTCGTTTAGAAGTGAAAGAGCAACTCACCCATAACGAAAGTTCAACGGTTAAAGACCATTCTGTTGATATCATGCCGTTAAGTATTTTCTTAAGCAACCAGTTTACTCATTATGCGAAACTAGAAATGACAGAAAACAACATTTTCATATTGTCAGAACTTGCATCGTTAAGAATCAACAGGCTTGTTCACTACATCACATCAGGATAAAAAAAGGTTGTAAATACACGAGATGGAAAACGTTGGAAAGACTTGAAACTAACTCATAGATAGAAAATGGACCCGAGCAAGTGTGTATTCCTTCCCAGCAATCCAAACGCCTGTTTGTGACCACTGCACATCTTCCCAGTCGAGATTCTCCTCCAATACCTACTTAAGCCGAAGAACATCCCATTGAAAAATTACAAACAAACAACAACAATTATTGATGTTATATATATATAGACGAGAGGGAGAGGGAGAGGGAGAGCACCTAACACATACAAAGAGTGTATAGAAGGATGAGGATGATCCTATCTAAAAACTACTATTCCCTTCAATTTATAGAACATATGTCGGGCAGTCAAAATAGACAAATGGAGAAGAGAAGTACCTCCACATATTCAAGGGGAAGGGGGATCCCAACTGATCGCATCACTTTCTGAGGAAGAGACTTCTTACAACGAGACCATCGGAATGCATCAATCACCATGTTATCACCATCATTCTTTTCACCATTTGTGGTATGGGAATGATGATTTTGATACTTCTCTGGTTCTGTGTCATGCACTTGAGAAGCTGGCATTGCTTTGACCATTTTCTTCTCAGTGAAACAAAGCTCATACCTTCATATAATAACTCAAAAGATAAGAAAACCAAGAAAGTCACCTAGGAGTCAGCACATGGACTTCAGCCTCCAGGAACCCAAAATTCCAGACATATTTCTGCATAACTATAACGTGCTCTAACCTTTTCTAGTTAAGGAATTAATTAGGTTCACAAAATTTAGCAATCAACTTCCAGCCAATTACAGAAAACAATAAAACAAATAGAGAATTCGGGGAGGGATCAGGTTTAATTCCCATCTCATTGGCATGCAAATTTTTGGGGTAAAGTCATTGTTAGCCCCTATGTTTGGACAAAAATCAAATAACTCCCTTAACTTTCAATCCAACAATTTGAGACTCATAACTTTCAAAACCTATCAATCTTAGCCCCCGGTCTAAATCAGGCGTTAAGTCTGACGGAAAATCATGCAAAATGACCAAAACGTCCCTCCAATGCTAAATTTTAAAAAATGAATAGAAATAATATAAATTTAAGAAATAAATTAAAAATAAATAGATTATTGAAATAGAGTTTCAATAGTTTTATTTAAAAAATAACATTTTTTTATTTTTAATGAATTATTTTTAATATTTTTAGTAATTTTATTTTGGAGGGGCATTTTGGTCATTTTTTATGTTTTCTGTCTGATTTAACATCTAATTTAGACGAGGGGAAGATTGATAGGTTTTGAAAGTTGAGTCTTAAATTGTTGGATTGAAAGTTGTGGGAGCTATTTGATTTTTGCCCAAACATAGGGGACTAACTATGGTTTCAGATGAGGGAAACCAAGCGAGATATGGGCCGAAAACACAAAGTCATGTATCACATCCATTTATTGCATCTGGTGATATGTACCTCTTAAGACAAAAGCACTAAAATATGAGGTCACAAAAAGCATGAAATCCATTTCATAGGTAATAAAAATGGATGAGCAATTATTAAGAATAATACCTGCGTGAATGTGTCTCTAGATAAAGAACTTCTCCCTTCCTCAACCGTGCAGATGTATAAAGGGGTTTTTTCAGACCCTTGTCAGCAACAATGCTTATACTGTACTTAATCCTGAAATTCACATCACATATCAGATAAGAGTGACCATCATTCAAGTATTAAAGGGTTAAGAAACACCCAAGGGGAGAACCGGCAGCACAGCATACATTGTCAAAAGAATTGACATTATTCTCGGAGACTGATTGGCATAAAGCAGATACACCATAGCCACCAACAATGTAAATGAAGGAAACCAGAACTGTATTTCTACTCAAGTCCAGTGGACACAAAAAATACTGAGGACATGGGGACAGAGACACAAAAGTGAATTAACAGGCTACATGCAGATCAATAATACCAAATGTTAAGAAAATACCACACATCCACATCAACTAAGTTTAGCATGTTTCAGTCCCTTGTGATTGCAGTGCATCCGATTTTTTACCTCAATAGAGTTGGGTGAGATATGTGTTACAAACATAGGAAGAAACCATATCATATTAATATGTTTACCCAGAGAGCGATTGGCATTTTCTTTAATGGAACCTAGATGCTCTACAGAGGAACAGGCTACGACTCCAAATACATCATACACCAAAAAGGAAATTAAAAAAAGAAAAAGAAAATAGCATAAGCCCCAGAACAACTCAACAAGCAGATGCACACACGCACACAATCTTGGAATGGATCCTTTCAAATGGATATAAGTGATTTGAATGCCAATGTTTGCTAACACAAGGCCACATAGCTCTGTGGCTTCCAGGATCCCAACAATATAAGATACAAGTTTCAAGAACATATATATCTGCAAACTCAATCAGAATCTCAATTTACTAACTTAGGCTTATGAGAGAAAAAAGAAAGAAAGATGAGAGAGAGTGAGAGTGAGTGAGAGATGGAGAGCAGAGATCTGAAGTGTACCAAGGCTCATTGCAGAGGTTGTACTGTATCGTAACTTCTCGTACATATCTCTGTTGCCGCAGCGCATTCTGAAGAATAAAGGCCATCACAAGACTGATTACAATGCATAGTTTCGGTATTTTTACAAGTATTTGATAAAAATGCAATCTGGAAAGTCTTATCCAATATCGTAGTATGAATTGTGTATATGGAAAATTATGAAAGAAATACTTAAAAAAAAAAGAAATATTATGAAAGAAATGGGACCAAATCCGAATCTACTTTGGAGGCAAACCACTGTCTCCTCCTCTCCTGGTACTATCTATACACAAATTTTGCTAAGCCTTGGATTCTTGGAGATATTTTGGTCCCCAGAACGCCCCAAATAAATATTTGTTAAAACGAAAGAGCACAAGTTAAAGATAATAAAAAAAAGAATACTTAAATAAATCAGAGCAGGATAGGTGGGGCAGGTAAAAGAGAAGATGTCACTGATACCGAAGCGGCAGCCCTGGTAGTCATTGTACGCTCCACAGCAACTGGAGCAAGGGTAGGCTCCACCGTTGATGTATGCGTAAGACAAGGCTCGAGCTCAATGGTTCCACCTCCTTTCTAAAATCAAACAAAAATTGTTACACAACCCTACTTCCTGAAATCAAAAGAAAACAAAATGATGAACAAAAAATCAAGATGGGTTTCTTATTAGAAAATGTATATTATACAGACCATTTAGAAAGTCAAATGAAACAAACAGTAACGCGAGTAATAGGTTCACAGACTTGAACAACTGGGTCCAGCATTTAAGTGAAGATGCGCAAGAGAAATTCCATCACCACTTCAGAGAGACAATAATGCAAAAGACAAAATCTAACTAGATGTTTTACAACCTTCACGATGCAGCAACGCTCAACACGGTAGCTACAACCAATTGCAGCACCCCAGGCTCGTGAACGAACATTGTTTCTCAAAGTGGAGATGTAACCTAATAAAAACATTTGATATACAATGTTAGGATTCCACGAGCAGAGCATAGCAGAAAGAACAAAACTGAAACTAAAAATTGCAATGACAGCGAAAAGTTAAAATCTGTGTAGCTGTTAATATTATAAACAAAAGAACAATTAACCTGATTGCTGGAACATGATCAAAGAGTAGGAATTATTTGAATAGCTTTTGCCTACTGTAAAAGCTGAACTGTAAGGCTAAGGTCCTTCACAGAACTTGTCTGGGAGGCTTACAAGAACACCTTTAAATCAAGTATCTATTTAAGCTGTTTCTTCTGGGGAAATTGTCTGTCTTTATTCAAGCTTAAAAGTCAAAGTCTTGTTATGACAAGGATTTTAATATACTAGTAGGACTTGCTTGGTCGAATGATATATAAGTTTTAATTCTCTTAAATTGGGGAGATGGAGACAAGAGTGCAATAGAAATGAAAGTCAAAAGTCAAAACTTCCTTAATAAACCTCTCCATTTTGTCATCCTCTCGCTTCCCACTCCTTTCTTCTTCCCTGCTGACACTTCTGCTTGATCGTTTCTTTGATCTATTGCCTTATATTATTTTCCATATTTGGTCACAAGCTCACAGAACTTCTCTTACAATCCCCAAAACTAACCATTTCCATACCCGAGCAACCAATTAAACATTTAACTGCGAAATCATCTTCATAATGTCTGACTTCTATGTATGACAGCAACTACAGTGTTTTTCAACCATTAGTTTATGCACAAAAGAAAGGAAGAACTGCATATAGACATACAATCTTGTGGAGGTAAAACTCGGATCGTAGCACGCAACTCTAGGATAGCAGGAGGAGGAGGAGAAGCTGTGGGGCGGCAGTAACCAGTATGCATGAGGACTGGAATACAAGAAAACTTCAAATTTAATTTTCATACACCACTTCAGAAATTCACAAAACAAAACTGACTCTGTTCATAACACCACAGACCAGCAACAAGATCAGAGTCATCAGTGTATATATCAGTTCCCCACAGCTGGCCACCTCTGACCTGCACAGAATGGCTTCAATAACTCAAAAGGGAGATACAGCATAGTTACCAGAAGCTTATATTCAAGTCCCCTCCCCAATCTGCGACAGCAATGCAAATAAAGTAAAGAGCAACTAAAAACAAATCAATCTAAAGGGGGTTACAAATGCCCTTTTCCAGTGCAATTCGTAAATTTCTTAGAAGTGAGTGCAAGAATAACTTGTTTTGATAGGTAAATACAACTCATGCACCCAAACGAGATTAAGCGACAGCCTCCAAACCTTTCTGATAGGGAGAGAAGATGTTCTTTTTTTGATAAGTAAGGTGAATATTATTAAAGAAAAAAAAAAGGCGAAATCAGTACAAAGATTGTACTGAAGTCACTCAAAACATACAAATGAAAAAACTAAGAAAATCAAAATAGTCCAAAAAACAACCCTCCAACAAAGCATTAGCCCAAAGGAAAAGAGAAAGAGACACATCGCCCTGAGAGCTAGGGGTGATCAGAACCGGACCGCAGACCGGACCGGACCGGTTTTGTGGTCTTTAAAAGTTAAATCTAGTATGGTCTGGACCGGATTTTATAAACCGGATAATGCGGTCCGGTTCAGAATTTTTAAGAATGCGGTCCGAACCGGATTGGACAGCATTTCAAATTTTTTAAAAAACGTAAAAATAGTAAGTCTATGGCCAGAGGTTGCGCAGTGCCTTATGCGCATAAATTTTTTTAAAAAAAATAAATCCGGTCTGGACCACTTAAGTGGTCCAGACCGGACCACATTTCAGAAGACCGGACCGGACCACTTATAAGTGGTCCGGTCCGGTCCGGTCCTTTAATATAAGAGAACCGAAAATGCAGTCCGGATCCCATTTCCGGTTTTCAGCCCTACTGCAAGCTCCTTAGCGATCTATTCGAATCTTCGAAAACACCTTCTATTCCGCTCCCTCCAAATGCACCACCAAACACACAACAACACTTCTATGGTTCAAAAACCATAGATTGGGATAGGAGCACACAACACTTAACTCTGCGTTGCCACAGTCAAAAGACCTTGGGCAACCATATCTTCCATAGAGCTAGGCATCAACGTAAGAGTTGGTGAAGACAGCATTTAACTCTTCAAAACCATCAAACCAAGACAGACAACCAAGAACACACGAAAGCTTCCTTAAATGCCAATGCAACATGTGAAGCAAGAAAAAAGTGCTCTGAATTAAGCTGAAAAACATATCTGGGTTATATTTATACAAATAATTTAATGCGTAGCTGGATTTTATTAGTGTTCTGCCAGCCCTTTGGCAGGTGTGATATAGGTTTGACAATATTACCCTTTTCCAGACAGGTCAGCCCCAATTGCATCCGCCAAAGGTACTCTTTCTTGCCAATTTAACCAGGTTACATGTGAACTTGTCCAATTCAAAATTTCAAGAACTAATCTACTTGAGAAATGTCGCAGCCACGGATGACAACAATCAACATTTTATTTTTATGGAAGCTGCATTAAACAAGAACATCAAGGCTCATGCTAAATAGACCAACGACAAGGAAAAAAAGTCATAAGGAAGACATTATGTTTCAAATTGAGCCCTTCCATTCTGCAAACACTGTATGCCACTTCATTGGCCTCGACACCCACTACTAAAACTAATCATAATTCAGAAAGGATCCATATCAAATATGAACTTTTCCTCTGAGGACATGGAAATATTTAGAAGATGTGGAAGTGACCGATCAGCTAGGTATAGGGCTGTTAAAGTTCGAGCCAAACCTGACCGAAACCAACAGAAATTCAACCAGACTATGCACGGGCCACGATAGGGGTTGCCGCAAAAATTTTTAAAACCAAGGCAGAAACAAGGAGGTTGATTTTAAGAGGTCACTGAACTGAGGACTGGCCCGAATCCAGTAACTACAAGACATTTTTTTTTTTATAAGTCCAGTAACTACAAGACATAAAGCATGTACTTTCAAATTTTATCTGTATAATGGACGCTTCAGCCTTTTCTCACTCGGTTTTATCTGTTTCCCTCTTTCTTGTCGCCACCACCACCAACCTTCCCTCCTCTCTCCCTCCAACACAAATCTTTTGTCACAGCCTCACACCACATCAGACTCTCACTGTCCCTCTTTTCTTTCCCTTAAAGCCAAGAAAATCTTTCCATTTTCTGTTGTGCCTCAGCCTCTCATCGTAGTCATTGCTCATTTTTCTCGCAGTTGTTTGTATGTTCTCTCACTATGAGAGCCAATCCATTCGCACCCATGTAACCAATCGAAGGTGTTGGCTGAAACGAAGCTAGGGGGTACCATGGGGGACATGCCAGCCCCCCACCCCCACAAATGGATTTGTTTTTTGAAAATTTCCCCCTTACTGTCCAATCTTGGCTTCGTCCCTCGTGCTGGAGTCAGTCTTGGCCGGTGTGAACCAAACAGTGGTTAGCACCTGCCAAGGAAAAAGCGCCACTAACCTGCCATGGTTCAGCAGTCAGGGAGGTCCTCACCCTGGACTGAGGGGGTCAGTTTTACGCTCCTAGCTAGGTATACCAATATCCTACAAGTATTCTCTTCACAATCTTAGCATTTTAGTTTTGTCTGGATGGGGAAGTTGTAGACTCTCGCAAGTGTCCTAAGATATCACCTAGATCTCATCATGGTAGAGAATTTTTTTTTTATATAAGTCAATCTTATTAAGGAAAAAAAAAGTTGATAGTACAAGAGACTATACTGACGACAACTAAAGCAAACAAGCTAAAAAACTAAGAAAATCCGGAAAATCCCCAAAAGGACAGCCTAAAACCGAATTAGCCCACAGAAAAAGAGAATGCAACACAAAACCCCCCAATCTAGCTGTCTTTGAAACATCTCTCATTTCTTTCCCTCCACAAACTCCACCAAATGTAAGCTAGAATCATCTTCCAAATGGCCAACGCAATTGGATCCTCAAACTTCCTTCTCCAACAACGCAAAACATCTACCACCTTCCTAGGCATAACCTAACCATAGTTAAGGATGCTCAGCACATGCCCCCACAATCATCTAGCCACTGAGCAGTGAAGACATGGAAAATCACACTATGCAAATTACAAAAAGATCATAAATCAGGGTCATATGACCAAGGATCAGTTTGACCTTACTTGGCGATTGGTAGCGGTAACATGCTCAGCTAGAATCCGGATTTCAAGAGTGGGACCATTTAAAGGGCTTTCTCCAATTTTTTCCGCTTCTGATGCTTTGTACTCCTTCCACAACTTAATCAGTTCTTGCATGCATTCACCAACTTTATAAATAACAGAAGATACTTCAGCTTTACCTGAAACATACCAGCTTTAGAATATAACAGACACGCACAGGAAACAATGCAACCCCTAAATACATGATGACTGAAGACAATCAACTTTGCTTGTGATATTTAACCACGGATAATGCATTACCTTCTCATAGGCTATAATAACTAATGCTAAAGAGGTTTAATTAACAAATAATATATGTCAAAATTTTGCCAGCTTCTTGGAAGCCCTTCCCAAATTTCAGACATAAATAATTATTTGAAATTTCCTCTTTGTTAATCGAAGTTAGCTCTCTGAACCAGTCTGTAGATTGGCCACAATTTGTAAGTCACAAACATATTACAATTTGCTTCTCAGATCTTTTTGCTTTCAAAATTCCAATAAAGTTGCAATAAGCCCATGTACCCCCCGCCCCCCCACACACTGCTTATAGATATGAGATCAGTGACTTAAAAGACAGATGCCGAGAAAACTGCTAGACTTTTTTATTGCATTGCAAAGAGAAATCAAAGACGAAGATTTGCTGATATTATGCAAGACATTGCTTTTGCTAATTCGAATTGAAGGGTGATATAAAATCGGTTTATTTTTGGCATCATATCCATAGTTAGCGCATTCGTCATAGTTAGAAGCTCCAGCTTCGTATCAAGGCCATGGTCAATATCCCCAATATCGTCACTATCCTCAATAAGAAAACCCTTAGGCTTGTTATCTAGGAACTTGTTCAGAAATACTGTAATGAAAGGAAAATAGGAGTTTTCCGCTAGGTATTTGACCAAATAGGATCATCCAGTTCCTATAGAACCTTTCACTAAAATACCTCTAGAGGGGGATAGGGCTAAGTGGAGCGAAAAGGGTTTTCCATGCATCGTCACTGAAGCATGAGAACTGTTATAATATAAAGGCATCTTAATTTTGTTTCTTTCAGTAAATTAAAAAAAGGCAACATAGTTGATAACTGTTATATCTGTTATTAGATAAACAATCAATGGTGTGCCTTTATTTGGTCAGCAAATGGAAAAACCAGAAGGACGGGGACCATCGCTATCAGAAAGGAGGACCCACCTTACAAGAAAAAAATTAACCTGCAGCTACATAGGAGCTGCACCAAGGTTGTCTTTCTAGTACTGCTTGTACCATAAAAGGAATTTCTAAAGCTGGCACCAATAACCAAAGGTGTGTTGACCATTAAGAGGCTAAGAACATATGCCTACGTTATGCCTAAGAAAGACAGACTCAAATTTTGTCTTTTTCCGGTCCACTCATGTCAATTTTATCCACAAAAGCTTGGAGGAATTCACCATTTCTTTCTTCCCATGGATGACTAGTAGAGATTCTTTTTTTTTTTTTTTACTTTGAGTGGCTTCAATAGAGCTTCTCCAGGCGTCCTATGGACCTCCTCTCATTACTTTATATTTTCCAAATGGGAGGAAACAGGGTTACTTCTCCTAATTCTGAAAGAATAATGATAACCTAGTAAGAAAACAGAAAGTTTAATTCCAATTTTGGCCGAAGTTTCAAGTTTCTATGACAAAATATTGGTAATTCTTTATCACAATACAGACCAACAATATCCCAAAATCACCCTGCCACCCTCCCCCATCCACCACAAATGGGGAGGCAACATCGTAGTTGATAACTCAGAACAAGATCTTGTTGAGCAGACTTTTCAGGTTTAACAAAATAGCACGTCCCAAGTGGTAATCAGAACCCACTTAATGTTTTTTCAGTGCACACTCACTCACAAGGAGGCACATTCTCTAAACTTGTGATTTTATCGGAAGGATTGTTTTGGCTATTACTACATTAAGAGCAACAGTTATAATGTATGTATCATTCAATAACATGAGGGTAACAATTAATTAGTAAGAGGTAAATCTCACACTTAAAAAGAGGAAGAGAAACCAAACAGAAGAACACATTAACGCAGATAAAATTGTCTCAAAATGAAAGGTAAACTAGAGCTGCACAATTGAATCAGCATTACTTCACCAGGCCCAAATCCTGTTACCATGGGGCGTGAAATAAGTTCCACCAATAAGACTGAATACAGCAGCTTACCTTGAGAGCTGCAAAAAAGGCAAAAAGGAACATTGAAATATGTTTAACCACCAAGGGGGAGAAATTCTTTAAGGATTAACATTAACCAATAAATATCCACCAAAAGAAATATGAAATCCAACATTTTCGTTTTTTGATAAGTAGAACTTTATTAAAGAAAAAGAAAGTTGACAGTACAACAAAAACCATGGGATTGGGAAAACTAACAAAAACCATGGGATTGGCATCACTGATTCACTAAATAAATTAAGTCAATTTTCTGCAGTTAAAGTTTGACATTGACAAATAGGTTTCTTTTTTTTTTTTGATAAGTAAGCTTTATTGAAGGAAAAAGAGGACAGACCAGTACAAAGGCTATACTGAACCGGGGAAAAAAAAAAGAACAGCAAGCCCGGGAAGCCCTGAAAGCCGGACAAAAATCCTAAAAAGCCCGGAAAGCCCTACTGCCCGGGAATGCCCGACTAAATCCTAAAAAGTCCGGCAAGACCTAATACTCGAAAAAGTTCTGGTATTAACCTTTTTGATCATATAGTCCCAAATAAGTTAATCATTTGCACTTACTTTGTTGTGGTGTCTTTCCTATTAACCATGACCTCTCTTGTTTGGCTAATAATAACCCCCAAGTTCCTTATCCACAACCAATCAAACCAGACCTAAAAGCTGTTTGCAAAAAAAATATGAAAATTTCAACATGGCATCCTTGAGGAGGAAAAAACTACTAACCTATGCCTGGACACCTGAAAAAAACTAAACTTTACCCTGCCTATACATCTTCGGTTTTAAGTTAAACTAAAATCTATTATCCTCACAAAAATTTTCAGACTCTAACAAATTGAGCGTTATAAGTGCAGTTAAATTACCTTCTATTAAGTTAACTATTTAATGACTGCATTTCTGCATAGGAGATAGGTACATAGCTAGTATTAATTTTGAAAACGAGAAATAATTTGGTTTTAAATTTGATAGCCGACTTATAATATAAATATCATCTATTCTTAACAGAATCAAGAAGAGGAAGATGCTGCAATAAATATCTTTAGTTCTTTCAACGATCATGATCTTATGGTTCACACAAGATTGACTAACATTCCATAGATGCACAAAACCATGACAAAACAAGTAGATTTTTTTTTTATAACAAGTAGATTTTTTTTTTATAAATAAGCCAATCTCATTAGAAAAGTGAAAACAGTACAAAGACTATACCGCAACCACTATTCTAAACAAGCAAGAAAACTAACGAAATCAAGAAAATCAAGAAAGGGGCAACCAAGCACCGAGTTCACCCAAGAAAACAGTAAAAACAGCAAAACACCCTGCAACCTATCCAAGGACAAAGAACAATCCTCAAAACATCTATTATTACGCTCACGCCAAAGGTACCACCAGATACAATGTGGAATCATTCTCCAAATAGCCTTTGCAAAAGGGTTTCTAAAGCTTCTTTGCCAACACCTCAGCACCTCTTCCACCTTTTCTGGCATAACCCATTGAAGATTCAGAATTTTGAGCACATGGAACCATAAATCCACTCGCATAAGGACAATGCAACAAGACATGATCAACTGATTCCCCACCACAGCGGCATAAGAAACACCAATCAGCAATGATCAACCCCCTTCTACGGAGATTATCAATAGTTAGACTCCTACCATGGGAAGCCTCCCCACACAAAGAAAGAAACTCTCATAGGGCATAAAGACCGCCAAACACCCTTCCAAGGGAAAGAGGGACCAGCCCTTCCTCTAAGCAAACCATACATCGATTTAACAGAAAATACTCCATCCTTAGAACCCTTCCATTCGATGACGTCATCCTCCCCTCTTCTGAGAATAGTCTCATACAACAAGGCAAAGAAAGCGTCAAAATCCTCCAACTCCCAGTCATTTGCAGCTCTAGAGAAAGGAACATTCCATACCACATTACCACCATCATCTACTAGACAATCCGCCACCATAGCCTCTTTACACCGAGATAACGAGAAAACCATAGGAAATGCAAGACTTAAGGGCTGATCACCGCACCAAGCATCATGCCAGAAACTAACAGTGCCCCCATTACCCACCTTGAACCGAATATGCTTACTGAAAGCTTCCCAACCTTTACTAATGTACCTCCACAAGCTGACCCCATAAGAGCCACGACCAGAACTTGTATGCCAACCTCCCACCAAGCAACCATATTTTTCAGCTATTACCCTCCTCCACAACCTATCCTTTTCCATAGCAAACCTCCATAACCATTTGCTTAATAACGGCGTATTTTTTTTTTGATAAGTAAGACAATTTTATTAAAAAGACAAAACGGAACACACAACGGGAATACAACAGTACAAGAGAAAGTACTGAAGAAACCAAAACACAAACAGGAAAACCCAGCCACCCACAACCCACTGGCCTACAACCCACACCCCATTGGCCAACAAGACCCTCCCAAAACCTCCTCCCACCCGCAACCCATAATAACGTCGTATTAAACACTCTAATGCTACGAATGCCCAACCCACCATCATACATCGGAGAGCACACCTTATTCCACTTCATTAGATGTAGCTTGTGAACATCTCCATCACTTCCCCAAAGTCCCGCTGAATTTTCTTCATCCTTAACGCTACCCCCACCGGAATAGGGAACAAAGAAAGAAAGTATGAAGGTAAACTAGAGAGAGTAAATTTAATAAAAGTTAATCTACCACTCTTAGAGAGGTACATACGCTTCCAACCCGCCAAACGACGATCCATCCTCTCAAAGATCCCATCCCAAATGTGAATGTTCTTGAAAGAAGCACCCAAAGGGAGGCCAAGGTACTTAATAGGCAATGAAGAGATCTCACACCCTAAAATACCTGCCAACTCCTGCACATTCTCCACCTTACCAATAGGGATGACTGCAGACTTAGAAAGATTAATCTTTAAGCTTGAAACCGCCTCGAAACATAAAAGAAAGCATCTAAGGTTCCGAAGTTGTTCAACATCCTTCCCACACATCACTAAAGTATCATCCACGAATAGAAGGTGCGAGATGGCAACCCCCTCCGAAACTTTAAATCCTTGTATCCCCCCGAGCAACACCACCTCCCATCATGCGACTAAAAGCCTTCATCACAATCACAAACAAAAGAGGAGAAAGAGGATCCCCTTGGCGCAAGCCACGAGAGCTACTGAAGAACCCTTTAGGAGACCCATTAATAATCACCGAAAACTTAACTGTTGAAATACAGAAGATTCACCTACACCATCTCTCACCAAACCCACATCTCCTTAGAAGGTACATTAGGAAATTCCAGTTCACATGGTCATATGCCTTCTGTACATCCAGTTTGCAAAGCACACCTGGATCCCCCGCCCTCAACCTAGAGTCAATGCATTCATTAGCCACAAGCACAGAATCCAGAATTTGTCTACCCATCACAAAAGCATTTTGAGACGAAAAGATAATCTTATCCAGAACGAGCTTCAATCTGTTAGCTAGAACCTTAGCTAAAATCTTGTACACACCTCCCACGAGACTAATAGACCTAAAATCTTTAAGGTCGACGACGCCCGGTTTTTTAGGAATAAGGACAATAAAAGAAGCATTCAAGCTCCTAACAAACTTCCCCTCAGTTGCAAAATCATTAAACACCAACATTACATCCCGCTTCACCACATCCCAACAAGATTTAAAGAAGGCGAGAGAGAAACCATCAGAACCCGGCGCCTTATCCACATTCAGGCTATTGACCACACTCGCCACCTCCTCAATGTACTCAGCATCCTCCCCCAGAATGGTATTGAATTCTAGACCATCCAACAAAGGGCGCCAACCGAAAGGCTCCTTATACAAGGAGGAATAATAATCAACGATTGCTCCTGAAATCACATAAGGATCCTCCACCACTTCTCCCTCCAACTCCAAACTCGATATCAATGAAACTTTGACATCAGGGCCATTGTGACTCCGTTGAAGATGGCTATATATTACTTATATAAAAAAAAGATGGCTATATATCCTGATAATAGAATAGTTAATGATCCACTAAAGATCTCTCCATCATAGCATTGTAGAGTCTTGAAAGTGCAACAAATTTCAAATCAAAAGGGGAAAAGAAGAAAATATATGCCAACATCAATGTTAAATCTAGATATTATGTAATGAATACTCAAAAAATTCAGCCTAAAAAGATGACTACAACCATGTCTCAACCAGACTAGTTTTCAATCTAATAAAATCCAACCGATTATTACCTGCCGTAAAAACTAGGTAACATAATCCCAAGGACCAACACTCCACCAGGGCAGAATATACAAATAGCAAGTAAGCAGCAAGGTTCTCCCTTTAAGACTGGCTACAACAAGCTCGCTACTCTAATACATAACTTAATTCCATATACACATTTGAGTGCTTGAATTCGTTTTATATCCAGATTTGAGTCCTAGGGCACACAGTAAATACGATCACGATCAGAGAAATAAACACAAACAAAGAAAAAACAGATTAAGGACCCAGACAAAGATCCAATATGAACAACATATTAACATATTTGAGTGCATTAGAGAATTACATAGAGGTCATTTTCACAAACGGTAATATTAAATGATTAAAATTTTTTAATCTCTTCTGGTTAAAAAGCTTGCAATCAAAACAAATTCTGGGGGAAAGAGTATGACTCACCCTTCATTCTCTTGAGCACGAGGCCTAAACCGATGCTCGCGGTTAGCCACTAGAGGGCTACCCCTTAACCGTTGCAGCCGCTTCCGTTGTTGAACTCCATAATTATAAACCTCCCTTTCCCTTTCGCTAGCCCCTTCACCATCTGCACATCCATCATCTGATTCTTTGTCGTCACCCCTAGTGCGCCTATCTGTTCTATCACCATCAATATCACTGCTTTCTTTCCTCCTGTCTCTTGCTTCCCTATCAGCATTTTTCCAGCCATCAACATCTTTCTGTTTCTTCGGCTTTGAAGCTGGATTTTCCTGCTCTGGAATTCTTAAAGATCCATCCCCTAATTCCTTCTCGGTCTGGGAACTCTCTTTTTCTACTACATTCCATGAGTCTCTCCTGGTGTGATCCTTTTCCCTCTCTTTTAGTCTTTCCCTGTCCTTCGAAAAATCTTTCCTCTCTCTCTCCCACCTCTCTGCATCTCTTTCTTCTTTTGCAGACTCTTTGCACTCACTACTGCTGTTAGACACCGGCATACCACTCCAACGATCACTTCTTTCCTTATCCCTTTCTCCCCAGTCCCTATGCTTCACATCTTTCTTCTTCCTATCCTTATCTTTCAATTTATCTTCACCCTTTGAATCAACTTTGTTTTCCCCAACAGCCTCATGAGCTTCCGCATTATCCCTCTCTTCAGTTATTAAGCCTTCCTTCCCAACCTTGACTGGGCTTTGTGAATTACCACGTGGGGCATGCCAAAAATTTACGCCTCCACTAGATGTATCCGGATATCTCTTCCCCCTATGATGTTCTTTTGAATCTTTCCAATTCAAGTGACTATTTGCTGCACCATAACCATCCTTTTCTGTCTTCACATCACTTTTTGGGTCATTATAATTTTCCCTATCATATCTGATCTCCTTGTTGTCATCCCCTCTACTCTCAGGTCTTACATCCTTTTCATTCTTAGCAGTTTGAGATTCCCTCCTCGACTCTCCATACAACTCCCTCGTCTCCGTCTTTGTATCTCGGTTCTCAAACCGAAGATCTCTACTTTCCTTGGAATCCCTCGATTCAAGCCTGTTTTCAGAATGATCTACATGCAAATCGTTTGAAGATGGCATCCTATACATTGAATGCAGTGGAGAACGTCTATCAGCATCACGAGATTCAGTCCGAGGAAGTTTTGCCATCCGACCATCTTGACCCATCTCATGGGGGGGATGGTACTCATTCGAAACTGCCGTTGGCGGCTTGGGGAACGCACCGGAATCCTCATGTGGGTATTTCGACGATGAGGAATGGCCACTCTCTTCATGAGATCTTTTAGGAACACCACTCATAATGATAATCCACAAACAATTACCCAACCAAGTAACCACAACTAATTAAGGGCTTCTCCTATTTTTTAAATAATCCAAGCATTCGATGAAGCCGCGCCGAAACCCTTAAAAGTATAATCGGAAAACAAAAGAAGCCCTATAAGTTCAATAACGAGTTCAATTGAAGAAAAAAGAGTGGAGTGTATTGAACTTCCTGACCTTCTTTCTTGATCAGGCTTTCCGTCGTGGCTCGTGTGCGCGCTACTGTTTTGTGTCTGTGTCTTGTCTGTCCGTCTGTCTGTCTTGTGTCTCTCTTTCTTTTTTTTTTTCTACATGTCTGTCTCGTGTCTCACTGTCTGTCGATTTCGCAATTTTCGCTGAACAATTTATTCCAGGCCCTTGAATCCGACGTCGTTTCGGTCAATATTATGTGTGTGACTTGAGTTTCTGTTGAGTACCAAATAGTAACACTGTATTACGTAAGGAAATAGTGAATATATTGTAAGACTTGTTGAGATGAAGAAAGGAAAGAACTGTTTAATAGCTATGAAAGAATTGTAACCACTTCGAGGGGGTTATCCTCCAAGATCTTTTTGTGGCAACTTGCAAGCTTCGATGCCTTTTTCATTGATATTATGGGAATATAAATACAAATATTGAAATAACAACCTAGCTGATTAACAGCTACAAACTAGGAACACAACGCACTATCTAGAACATGGGAAAGAGCAGTAGCACACTTAGCTAAACAACACGCACTATCTATAACATGGAGTACTGAATAAAAAGACACGTACTGAATAAAAGGACGACCAAGATTGGGCTTAAATAAAAATAGACTCCAAAACTAATGGGCTGTGTAACGGAAGCCTAAAACACAGCCTAAGGAAGCCCATCCTAATCAAGCCTGCAACAAACCATCCCTGTTAAAAGACCTTGCCCTCAAGGTAGGGGTAATCTTTCCGCAAATCTTTAAGGCTTACCCAGGAAGCCTCTTTAGCAGCTAACCCACGCCATTGTACAAGACACTCAACTGTTGCTCTGTTGTGTCGTTTTTTCAAGCGTCGTTCAAGTACCACTTCAGGTGCAGGCTTGACTGCTCCATCGGCATCTACAGGTGGCAGCTGGGGAATTACAGCCTGCATATCTCCAATTCGTTTCTTCAAGCAAGAGACGTGAAATGTCGGATGGATTTGCGCATCTGATGGCAGCGCAAGACGATAAGCAACAGTTCCGATCCGCTCCAGCACTTCGTAAGGCCCATAAAATCTAGGGCTCAGTTTCTGATTGCCACGAGACACCACTGAATGTTGCCGATAAGGTTGTAGCCTAAGGTAAACAAAATCACCTTGCTGAAATTCGCGTTCTGTTCTCCTCAAATCAGAAAAACGTTTCATCCTGTCTTGGGCTTCATGCAGGTTGTTGCGAAGGAGGAGCAGAAGCTTATCACGATTTAGTAAGGTATCCTCAACTACTTGTAGTTGTGTAGTTCCTGTTGTGTATGTCTGTAACCTAGGAGGAGGATATCCATAGACAGCCTCAAAAGGGGTTAACTTGGTTGTCGTGTGATAGTTGGTATTGTACCACCATTCGGCCAAAGGTAGCCATTTCACTCATTCCTTAGGTCGGTCACTAGAAAAACATCTCAAATATTGTTCAAGACCTTTATTGACAATTTCCGTCTGCCCATCAGATTGTGGATGATACGCTGAACTAAAACACAATTTTGTGCCCTGTAATTTGAACAACTCCTTCCAAAATTGAGATGTGAATGTTCTGTCCCTATCTGTCACAATAGAGCTAGGCATGCCATGCAGCTTAAATATATTGACCATGAATAATTGTACAATCTTAGTTGCTGTGTATGGATGTGACAAAGATATAAAATGGGAATACTTAGATAAACGATCAACTACTACTAGGATAGTTGAGTGACCATTTGAGGTAGGCAACCCTTCAATGAAATCCATTGATATATCTTTCCATACCTGATTTGGAATAGGCAATGGCTGAAGTAGCCCTGTAGGAAGAATATTTTCAGTTTTGTGTCTTTGACATGTATCACACTCCTTAATGTAGCTTTGAACATCCTTGCGCATTCCCTTCCAATAGAATTCTGAATTGATTCTGTGAATGGTCTTGTGGACTCCAGAGTGCCCTCTTAAAGGGCTGTTGTGGTCATAGTATAATATCTGCTTTCGAAGAGCTTGTATAGGACCAATGTAAACCTTACCCCTGTATAACAGTAGTCCATTTAGCATTGAATACTTGCTGGAGTTAAGCTTCCCTGCATGGAATTTCTGGATTTTGGCTTGCATGTGAGAGTCAGTTGTGTAGCTACCTCGTAGGTCCTCTAGCCAAGTAAACTGAGGGCTAGTTACAGCTAGGAGTGAAGCTTCCTGAGGTGCTTCTTCCTTTCTGGACAAGGCATCAACAACTCGGTTCTCTCTTCCGGGCTTGTATTCCACTGTCATGTCATATCCTAACAGTTTAGTAATCCATTTTTGTTGCTGAGGCGTGCCTATTTTCTGCTCCATGAGGTACTTTAGGCTTTGCTGGTCAGTTTGCACCTTAAAAGATTGCCCAAGTAAATAGGGTCACCACTTTTTTACCGCCAATACCACTGCCATTAGCTCTTTTTCATAGGTAGAAAGCTGTAAATTTTTTCCTTAAAGTGCCTGGCTCATAAAAGAAAGCGGTCGTCCCTGTTGCATTAAAACAGCTTCTATACCATAACCACTAGCATCACATTGAATAGTAAAGGGAATATCAAAGTTTGGTAATGCTAATACAGGGGGTTTAGTAACAGCTTCTTTTAATTTCAGAAATGCCTCTCTAGCTTCTGAGGTCCAAGAAAATGAATTCTTTTTTAAGAGCTGAGTGAGTGGTGAAACAATCAAACCATAACCTTTGACGAATTTCCTATAATAACCTGTTAGGCCTAGGAAACCTCGTAGGGATTTGATTTTAATTGGAAATGGTCAATTTAACATTGCTTCCAATTTTTTTGGATCAGCCCTAACCCCATGGTGAGAGATTAAATGGCCCAAATATTCAATTTCCTCACAGCCGAATCTACATTTTGACAATTTGGCAAACAACTCATGTTTTTTAGGGTATCAAGTACTGTTTGAAGATGTTCTAAGTGTTCTGTCATGGATTTGCTATAAACGAGAATATCATCAAAGAACACTAGTAGAAACTTTCGAAGATAAGGCTTAAAAATGTCATTCATTAGACTTTGAAAGGTTGAGGGTGCATTGGTTAGTCCAAAGGGCATAACCAAAAATTCATAGTGGCCTTCATGAGTCCTAAAAGCTGTTTTTGGGACATCTTGGGCAACCACTCTAATTTGATGGTAACCGGACCTTAAGTCTAATTTAGAAAAAACGGTGGCTCCATGTAATTCATCTAGGAGTTCATCTACTATGGGAATGGGAAATTTGTCCTTGATAGTTTGGGCATTTAAGGCTCTATAATCCACACAAAGTCTCCAACTTCCATCAGATTTCCTAACTAATAGGACAGGTGAGGAAAAAGGGCTTTGACTAGGTCAAATGACCCCTTTAGCAAGCAATTCTTCTACTAACTTCTCAATTTCTGTTTTCTGAAAATAAGGGTATCGATATGGCCTGACACAAACAGATTGAGCTCCATCTTTGAATTTTATGTGATGGTCATGTGTTCTTGAAGGAGGAAGTCCAGTAGGTTCTTCAAAGACTTGGGAATATTGTTTGATGAGGTTTTCAATTTCTGGTGGTAAGGTAGATTCTATGGAATTAAAACACATGTCTGAATTGTCTAGAAGTTGAATTACAACCCCCTTATGATTAAACTTAGTAGCCTTATCAAACTTTTCCCCACTAGTCAATGTAATGCCAGTAGGAAGCATACCTTGCAATACTTTTTTCTGTTGTCCCAAAGTGAACTCCATCTTTAGCTTTGTGAAATCCCACAAAATAGGACCAAGTGACTGAAGCCATTGAACTCCCAATACTGCATCACATCCTCCCAAGGTTAAGATATAAAAATCTGTTATATATGAGTTACCTTTTAAATTGAAGGACACTCCAGTACACCTCCCATAGCTGTCAATGCCTTCCCCATTAGCTACCTTGACTCGGAGACCATTAATAGGCTCAACCGGCAATTGGGTTTTGATAGGTACAGCGGGATCCACAAAATTGTGGGTGCTACCCGTGTCTATCAATACCACAATCCAAGCCCCTTTTAGTTGACCCATCACACGCATAGTCTTGGGATTAGGGGACCCTATCATAGCATGAATAGAAATAGCTGGTTCCCCATCTAAATCTGTTTGGTATGCTTGCTGACTGCTATTAGAAGTTGCAGAAAGAAGTGACATATCTTTGGAAACATGGGTGGAATCGGTCAGTAACAAAGGCTCCTGGGTTTGATAAGTTGTTAGCTCTTCCTCCTCTTCCAATTCCATGAGTAACAATCTACCAGCCTTGCATTTGTGCCCCGGGGCCCATTTCTCGTCACAATTGAAACATAGGCCTTTGTCCCTCTTTTCCTTGAGTTGAGCTTGACTTAGTCGTTGGACTGGGATAGCTGGCCTTCTTTCACCAATGTTGGGTGCCACAGGAAGTGGTGCTCCTTGTTGAAACCGTGTTGAGCCTTGGTTGGGTCGAGAGACACGCTTGAGAGCGAAAACACTTTCTTCTTGCATTCTTGCCATGCCATAAGCCGAAGATAAGGTAGTGGGATTAAACATCCTCACTTGGTACCCTATTTCTTCTCTTAGGCCACTCAAAAAACAACTTAATTTATAAGGCTCAGCTAAGCCCATGAGCTGATTAGAAATTACCTCAAATTCTGATTTGTAAGCCTCCACGGTAGTGGTTTGTCGTAGCTTAGTGAGTTCAGATATAGGGTCTTGAAATGGTGAGGGTCCAAAACGGGTTTGGAGAGCTGTCAAAAATCCTTCCCAACTGGTAATTCCTTCAGAAGCCTCTAATTCCTGGTACCAAGTAAGAGCCTTCCCTTCCATGTGAAAGGAAGCCAAAACCAATCGATGAAGAGGGTTGGTGTGAGTATAGGAAAAATATTGGTTTGCTCTATATATCCAGCCCTTAGCATCCTCCCCATTGAAACAGGGGAAATCCACTCTAGCGGAGCGGATTTGAATTCCCCCGAGATCCTCCGGGTGTGGGTGTTGATGGGACCCTCCTTCTCCACTACTAGAATCTTCAATACGTTTGCCTTGTATTTTGAGTAAAGAATCCATATTTGTTGACATTAACTGCATTTGCTGTATCAACTTCTCCAGAGATTGCTGTTGATCGATTTGGGTCTGCTTTACACCAGCAACAGTGTCTGCTAATTGCGAGTAGCGTGTTTCCATTGGAGGAAAGGCTGGCTCCGATACCAATTGTTGAGTACCAAATAGTAACACTGTATTACGTAAGGAAATAGTGAATATATTGTAAGACTTGTTGAGATGAAGAAAGGAACGAACTGTTTAATAGCTATGAAAGAATTGTAACCACTTCGAGGGGGTTATCCTCCAAGATCTTTCTGTGGCAACTTGCAAGCTTCGATGCCTTTTTCATTGATATTCTGGGAATATAAATACAGATATTGAAATAACAACATAGCTGATTAACAACTACAAACTAGGAACACAACGCACTATCTATAACATGGAGTACTGAATAAAAAGACACGTACTGAATAAAAGGACGACCAAGATTGGGCTTAAATAAAAATAGAAACAACACGCACTATCTATAACATGGAGTACTGAATAAAAAGACACGTACTGAATAAAAGGACGACCAAGATTGGGCTTAAATAAAAATAGACTCCAAAACTAATGGGCTGTGTAACGGAAGCCTAAAACACAGCCTAAGGAAGCCCATCCTAATCAAGCCTGCAACAGTTTCCTTATACAAGAAGGATTTTAAAAAAAATCTGTTATGTTCGTTTTGAACATTTTTGTAGGATTTGCAGTGTTTTGATAATTCTTAGGTGATGTTAGAATTGTATTGGTGTTTGTGTAGAAGTTATTGAGGTGTAAAAAAATAATGATGATGTTTAAAGTTGTTTTTTTAATATTTAAAATTTATTTAATTTTTTATTAAAAATAAAATATTTAAAAGAAATAAAAAAAAAAGAACTAAAAGACAAAATGAAAAAGACCGGCGTAGGGAACAGCTGAGCAGGGGCTACAGTGATGTTTCTATTGGAATCCACAATTCACTTCCGTTTTTACCGAACATGAGTGAGGACAGAATTTGGATCCTAACTATTGTGAGAAACCGAACATCTCCCTGTTTGGATGGGACAAATAAATTTTTAATTTTTTTTTCCTGATTCACCGATTCTAATATTTTTTCTCAACTCGAATTTTGTCTGTAATTTTCTATTTAAATTGCACAGTACAATTTAAAGAGAAATAGACACTCAACTCAACTCATGTTATTCGAAATTTTATATAGACAATACTAAATAATAGTAGAGTCCAACTATAGTATCTATAACTTTTTTAAATTGCATCATGCAATTCGAATAGTAAAATACAGAGCATCTTAATCATACTAACTCTAATACTTTTTTAACAAACTCCAACTATTTTTTTCCCCAATTTCAAGAAAAGTTACACTACTTCTAACCAAAAAAATTCCCCATACCTACACAAACACAGCCTAACAAAAAAAATCCGGTTAGCTTAGAGACTGTTCATCTCCTACAAATGTGCTTTTTTACCGACGGATTAATGTCTCGTAAAAGCAAATAATCAATCTGTTGAATGAGAAAGGTTTGGTTTTACCTTTGGGTCATCAGTTGAATCGCTAATTTGTGAAATATCTCTGTAATTAATACAAGGGAAAAATAGTAGTCTACTTGTGTACAATATTTTGATTTTACCTTTGGGGCATCAGTTGGATCCTTTTCAGCTTTCATCTGTACTGTGTTTATCCCCAAAAAGTATTTTGCAAACAATAAACACAGTAAAAATGAAAGCTGAAAAGGATTTTGCAAAATAATAATACAGCGCACCAAACTCCTATTTCTGGTAAATTTACAATGCTCTACATGCCCTCGGCATAATTATCAGAAAATACAACTGAGGTGGTCTCAGTTATCATGATGCGTAAGATCAAAAAGGCAAGAGGTGTCGGCAGGACTCTACTGGGTTGTTACACTCTTGGCTAGATTCCGAGGCTGATCAACATTGAACCCCCTCAAAACAGTGAGATGATATGCCAGCAACTTCACCCAGACATGGAGGACAAATGAGAATTTAATTAGGCATATCAAAGCTTTCTTGATACGAAAAGAGAAAATATAAAGGCTACTAATAATCAATAACCGTTAAGCAGACAGCAAAATATCGAACTTTTAATATTTGTGGGGTATGAATATTACCATAAGATTCCACATTTTCTTCTCTATTGCTCAGTCGTTTGGGAACTAATACTGTTATCTTAAGGATCAAGTAATTTCCAGGACAGCTACTCATCCTCTACGGAATCTTACTGTTTGTCATTTGTATTCTCATTCAAATCTCATGACATCATTTCATCAAGATGAACAGTACATATACTCAGAAATTGCAGAAACGTACCTGTAATGGAATTATATTAACAACAGGTTGAAGACAATCCTCAACCTGTGGAACCTCAATTACTCGACACGATCCCCCAGGGCATACAGCAGCAGCATCCCCTTTTGAACACACCACAATTAAGCGACCTTTGCGGGCATGAAGTTGCTGGATAACAGACTGCTGCTTGCTGTCAGCGAAAGAAAATGTCAGTACACTGCATACTTTAATGAGTTAGATGCTCCGAACCTATGATAGTAGTAACCTGAAGCAAGTATCACGGGTGGCAATTACAACAATGGGAAGAGTTTCATCAACTAAAGCCAAAGGGCCATGTTTCATTTCACCAGCGAGTATTCCTTCACTATGCATAAGTGCCACTTCCTTCACCTTCAAAGCACCCTCTAGAGAGGTTGCATAATTGTAGCCTCTACCAAACACAAGGAGTGACTGCTCAGCAATCAATATGTTTGCAAGATCCTTCATTTCCTGGTCAAGCTTCAAAACCTCTCTGACTTTATCTGCAAAAACAAAAGAGACAAGTAATTACCTTTTAACCATTTCCCCAACTTCTTTGGACACAGACAACTTTGCAGTAAAATGTTAAAGAGAAAGGCCTAAAGCTTACTTGGCAAGTCAAATAGGCCATCTATTATAGCTTCTCTTCTTGCTTGTTTGGAAATAGTATCACCTCCTATTGCTAGTGCTAACATGGCCATCACTACTATTTGACTTGTGTAGGCCTATTGATCATGGTAATATCATTAGAAACAAGCACCACCCAAACAACACAAACGAAGAATGTATAATTGCAATGTTTACCTTGGTACTGGCAACACCAATCTCACAGCCAGCATTTATATGAACGCCACAATGTGTATGCCTCGCTATTGCACTACCAACAGTGTTTGTTATGCCAACACATAATGCGCCATTATCTAAAGCATATTCCAATGCAAGCAAAGTATCTGCAGTTTCACCAGATTGACTAACAAAAACAGCCGTATCTTCTCTGTAAATTGGCCCCTGTCTATCCAAGAGATCACTAGCTATTTCCATTGTAACAGGGACACCTGTATGGGGTCATATGAAATTGATAAGGAAAATGTTCAGAAAAAACAAATTTTATTATCTGAAGAATCATACTGAAAGTTTACATAGTACTTACCAGAAAGCTCTTCCAAGATGGGTCTTGCTGCTAAAGCAGCATTATAGCTCGTTCCACAACCAATGAAAACAATCCGTCTGCTACGCCTGATTGTTTTTAGGTGATCCTTCAGCCCACCCAAAAGAACAGTCTTGGCTTTGCAGGAACCCCCACGAATAAGCCTCCCCCTCATTGTGGTTTTTAAAGACTCTGGTTGTTCATGAATTTCTTTCTGCATATAATGCTCATAATTTCCTTTATTTATTTGCTCAACCTCCATCTCAAGAATGGATAATGCACGCTGCACTGAAGCAGGCCTAGAAAGGGAACCGCCATGTTTTCCCTTGTCATTATCAAACTTGAGGATTGTTGCTCCTCCATCCTGAAGCAACCACCATCATAAGTAACACTAAGTGGTTTACAACTTTACATGACATCGTAAGGTTCAACATCAATATCAAAGAACATCAGTATAGAAGCATTGGAAACTATAGCAACGGTAAAACCGTAGGATCAGTTTCACCTTAACTCTAAACAGTACATGGCTGAAATGTTTTCAGCAGTTCGGTTCAATAAATGGAGATGAAAAGTCTTTGCCAAGTAAAAACAGTCACAAAATAGGATGGGAAAGGAACCATACAATGCGTCTATAGTAGGTGAACACCATGTTCTTTAGAAAGGATAGGGAATGTTCTGCGATAGAACAACTTTCCACAAGCTGTACAACATGCTGCTATCCTAGTTCCAAACTTCCAGGGCATAAAATTCACTTTTAAATTCATTCCAGACAATGGCCAAGTCCAAAAGGCAAGTGGAGAAACTTGTACACTAAGTATACAAAATTACATAAAATAAATATAGTAAACAACGGGAATTCAAGTACCTTAAGATGAACAACTTCACCATCCTCAATTACCAAAACTTTCTTCGTGTGTTCAACTACAGCATTGGCATCACTGGATAAGAAAAGTTCTTTTGGGTGACCATTCTTCGACAGGAATTTGTCATCATGAAATGCTGATCCATTGCAGTCGCGCTCCATTAACTCCTGAGACAACAGCATTGAGAGAGAATCAGAGAAACGAAATAGAAACCAACAGAGAAGGTCCAACAATAGGTATGCGCAAAATGCAGTAGGAAGCATCATTAACGAAATGATCAAGATAGTTCTGAAACTTCCTATTCTTTCTGGTTTGTTTTGGTGCTTGGAGGGGGGATGGAGGGGAACTTTCAGTGTCAAATATTCAATTTTACTGTTACATAACGTGGATATATAACTTACTTTTACACCTAGGAGCAATGGACTGCCACGTTTGCAAGCAATCAATTCATTGGGATAATGCCGGCTTTTGAAAATAAGAGCATAGGCTCCTTCTAGATGCCTCATAACTTCAAGCACTACTTGACTAAATGTGACAGTCTGGTCACCTGCAACATAAATGATAAAATGGTCTGAGGTAATGTCCTCTTTAAATCTGCTTTAAATTTTACACAAAATAGAAAAAAAGTTTGAAAAATAACAGCAATAATGTCAACTGCATTACATCTTGAGCAACAATAGTGCAAGAGAAATGCCATAATCAATTCAACCACAGTCAGCAATGGAAAAAGAGTATGGTGCTTTTGTTCAAAAGAATGGAGTATGTAGACTTTGATGGGTCTGAATGGCTACTACAGCTTACTTAACTCAAAGCATTATCTATACGCTCGATGAAATTCATACCTCTCAGACAAAAGAACTTTTGGCATAATTACTATTCATCAGCTCTAATAATTTCCCCTAAGAAAAGTAAAACCAAATTACCACTTGCTTGGGCTGATGTAAGCTCTTCTCACCAAATGCTGAGACGGGTCCTAGGGGTAAGAGAAACACCAGAATGTTGAGACATACCCCTTTAGAGCACAAGCTCTAAGTATTGCAGAAGTATATACATAATGAAGTACAAGAACCTATACTCAGCTAATTATGTTCATGCCTACATGCAAATTTGTTATTTGACTTCAGCAATATGAATGAAATTGTAATTCAATGATCATGCTAACCCCGCTCCCGCGAAAAGGAAAAATAACCCATTTTAAATATTCTGAAGCTATTTTACTGCGTCAGCGAAGAGACACATATTGCAGGGTTTCTTCAAATTCCAGAAAGTAATTCGCAATCGTTAAACAAGAAAGGTGACGTTATTCACAAATTAATATTACCTTCTTCATTTGCTTTGTCAAAGACAAACTTGGCAAGCTTTGGAATTACTTCTGTGTCAGTTTCAGATTCAAAGGTGAACCTATGTCGGACTAGTGTCTCCTTTAAGACCTGAAGATGTAAACCATAAGAAAATAGATCAGCAAAGGCCCATAGATAATAAGGATACTGTCAAAGTTTATACAAGCAAATAAAAACAACATATATGCATGGAATATAAGTCAAAAAGTCATCTATACGACCATCGTAGTTAATACTGCACAAGCATAGGCATTATCTCATTCACAAGCACCATCACTGCTGCTTTAATTGCAGCTCTGGACCAGTGTTACTGCACATACTGCCATGTCTACATGACTGTAATCACAGTACCGAGTGATCCACAACCAAAGCTACAAGTGTCTAATCACACCATCTCCAAAGTGTCTCCATGACCTCCTATTGATGCAGGACAGATAGAATATGATAAAATAAATAGATAACATAATGAACGACTGCCATCCAACAACCAGTGCCAACAGCCTGCATTAAGAGCACACTCGTCTGCTTCACAACCCCCACCACCTTTGACGCAGTGCTCAGACAAGCTATCCCAAGCCAGTTTAAACATACCAAGAATATAGCAATACAAGCAATTTGCCTAACTAGCAATATACAAACCTAAAAAAGGCCAACACAAGCTTGAGAAAAGTTTTCATATGGACCCTGAGAGTGAAATGGGATATGCATTTAGAAATCAGAGTATGAAATGAAAATGTGAACCTAATTAAGGACATACACGGGAACTCATATCAGCATAAATGTGAACCTAATTAAGGAAACACCGGGAAGCATATCCATGGTGACATCCGTTTGATCCTCACAAAACAGGCTACCAAAGTACCATCCCACCACAAAAATCATAGATTCACATTGTTTAGCTATTCTTAGACACAGACTAAAACTAATCCCAAGAACAATAATAGGAGATAGCTCCTCCTTCCATGACTATTTTTTATTATTACATTAAGAGAACACATATGTCAAGTATACCACGTTATAGAGTAGCTGAAAAATACTACAAAAATGAATTGTCTAACCGTAGAGATCTTTAACATACCTCATAGTTAGTGATAACTCCATTATGAACAACCAAGAACTCGTTTCCATCATCAGAGCTCTGAGGATGACTGTTCCGTGGAGCAGGCTCTCCATGAGTTGCCCATCGGGTGTGGGCTATGCCAGCATGGACGGAAAAAGATTCCTCCAAATTCAAATCAGTTTCAGCAACCTCTGGACACAGCAAAATTACCATCAGTTCGACCAATCTTTCAATCTTGTAGCAGCAAAAATAACAATTGTGAACAGAAAAACTTGTTAAGAAATGGGGAAGAAATAGTGACAGAAGAGGCATGGGCCAACTTCAAATGTGAAGCCAAGCCACATTTTTGTGCATATATTCGTAATGCCTGCAAAGAGCATTTTAACACCAGTCCCGACTTAAAAACTCTATCCTACTGGTGTGCTAATCGTTGATGCATGATTGACTTTCCTAACATTAATATTTCAGAGTCGTAATTTTTTCTTAACAGTATCTGTGGTAAATTCCTATGGATTTCAATTCCAAAAATCAACCAGACGATTTCTTTTCTTTTTTGGGCAACCGAACAATAAACCAGGCCCAGCTAGAAATGAAAGTGAAAAGGTTAAATAGGTTCCTACCAAGATGTTAGATTTTACGTAACGATTTGAACAACAGAGTAAATTGGTTTAGAGACAAATATTCGGGATAATCAATACACCATTTGGTATCTTCGAAAATGTCTCTGGAAAAAAAAAATCACCTTTGTACACACATGATACAAAATCGACTTAGTAGTTAAAAAAAGAGAACAACGAAATCTTTCCACTTCATTCCCTAATTCCACGGCTTTCCCCGAAGCCAACAGAACATTTAAATCAATCAAAATAAAAAAAAAATCAGGAAGAGAGATAGATCAAGGACCTTGGTAAACGGATTTGACGAGAGACTCGATGTTGCCTTCGCGTCGAAAGACGAGAGGAGGCGGAGAAATGACGGAATTGTTGGAGCATGATGGGGAGGAGGAGAGTGAATTTTCGGAGGAAGAGTCAATGGCGATGCCGGCGGAATCATAGCCTCTGTACTCCAGACGCCTCAGACCGTTGAAGAGTACTTGCAGAATATACCGCCTCTCCTTGTTGACATTGTAATTCAAATACGCAAATATCCCACACATTTTTCCTCTTGCACTCTCTCTTTTCCCCTTCTTCTTCCTTTGCCTTCTGGGTTTAAGAGAGAATTTATTTAAAAAGAGTAACTCAGGGAGGGGAAGGGGGCGGACAAATTTTGATTATTTCATTTGACTTGCAGACTTTTCGGGTGTACGTATGTTTTAATGTTTGATCAAACTAGGGACAGAGTCAGAGATGATAGACTTATCAAAGGGGTTTTATTTTAGGGTTAATGATCAAAATAGTCCATGAGTTTTCAATTTGGTCACATAAGTCCTTAGGTTATTCTCATTTATCGATTTGGTATCTGAGTTTCCAATTTGGTCACATAAGTCCTTAGATTATCCTCATTTATCGATTTGGTCCTTCCGTCCAATTTCTACTTTGACGTCTCATCAAAATGAGCCACTACCCCCAAATCAGTCTGCAAACAGAGAGCAACAAATAGAAAATTCACGACACGATTCAAATCTCAAAGATCACCAACGACTTCAATTTGGATATTTCTTCGTTTCGTGAAAAATAGACGACTGACATGACTGATTTTTGGTAAAACATGGATCTGGGCTCCCTTCGTCGATCAATTGTGGGGTCTCCCCTGTTTGATTTTTTTTTTCTTTTTTACGAATATGTCAGGTGGACGTGAGTTTTTTTAAAATAATAAAAAAGCATACACGTGTCGCGATGTTATTGGTGGTGACGTGACCCACCGATAGCTGACTGTGCACGGAGGAGACAGAATTGGATGGAATGATCAAATCGATAAATGAGGATAATCTAAGGACTTATGTGACCAAATTGGAAACTCAGTGACTAAATTGATAAATGAGGATAACCTAAGGACTTATGTGACCAAATTGGAAACCCAAGGACCAAATTGATAAATGAGGATAACCTAAGGACTTATGTGATCAATTGGAAACCCAGGGACTAAATCGATATAGGACATAAAATTCAGGGACTATTTGAGTCATTAACCCTTTATTTTAATTTGAGTTTGGGTCAAGCGCTCTCACGTGGCTGCATGTGGTTGGGGAGGACATATTGAACGTGGCGGCTGACAAGAATTTTCTTGTACTTCCTATTAAAAAAAGAAAAAGAAACTTCGGACACATGGAATGCTTCCTGTAGTTCTAGAACATGGAAACTAACAACTGCGGAATCGAAAGGGGATCCAAACTTCAACCATATCCACTTGTTAATCTACGGGAACTTATAAAGTAAACATAAGTCATGTCGGTGAAAAAGTGAAGAGTGAGAAGATATTTAATAAGTATTATAATAATAAAAAATTATGTGATGAATTTTTTATTATTAAACCTAAATTTTTTGGCTTAAATTATTGGATCCCAAACATACATAGTGTTTTAGATTTTACTTTTTAGGCATCTAGTGTGTTATTTGGAGGACAAATTTCCAAGAGTTGAAGATTAGGGGATTAATGGAAGTTCAAAAGGATTGAGTAGGAGAACGGATAGAAGCTATAGAAAAAGAGATCAAAATATTACAAATAAACAAAAGTTGCTAGAACGTTAGAGATCACACACAAACGATGATTACACCACTTTATATCGTCAAACTGTCATTTTTATTTGTCTTCCAAATTATGTTATTGTTAGTTTATCTTTTGATTGTTATAATTCTATTAAAATTTGCTTTCCAAAATTATTATTTCACCATTCAAACACATAAGAATAAAAGTTGTCTAAAACTAACACCATGTAAGATCTAAATCCATAAAATGGAAATGACAGTTGAAGAAGATCATTTACACATTTGGCATAAAAAATGACTATAAAATAATTCATTTCTTCGTATCAAATCATCTATTTTTATCATAACGAAGATAAAAAAAGTCACTCAAATCATCTATATCTTTTTACTTTTTCACAAATTCTCATATACCAACAATTTTAAACTTCTTATGCCCTCTTAACCAAACTGGCATGGCAAGTTCATACCCAACCTGAGAAACTGTGGGTTCAAGCTATCACCGCTAAGTATATGCATAAGCGGAGGCAGGAAGCTGATTAATGGGGGGCAAAAAAATGGTAAAAAAAAATTTAGTTGAAAAAAAAAAAAATAGGTGTAAAAATTTGTTGTTTTAGGGAGCGAACCGGGGCAATAGCCCCAGTTCGCCCCCCTGCCTCCGCCGGTGAGTATATGTCCAAAAAATTTGGCTGGTACACTAACCTTTCTCCTTTGGCCTCTTATTTGTGGAAAGGAATTTATAAAACCTTTTCCCATTGTGAGAAGTGGTTTATGCTATCAAATATCACAGGACACTGATGTTCGTGTTTGGTTGGATCCTTGGATCAAGTCTTTGTCTATTTGGAATTTATAAAACCTTAACCGGATGTGTTGGATTGCTGATCCTAAAGGTACCTTCTCTTTAAAATCAGTTTATGTGTTACTTTGAAAATTCTCAGACCTCTCAGCCTAGCCCTTTGTCTAGAGAATTATGGGTAAAGCTATGGAAGCTACCACTGCAAGACCGTTTTAGATTGTTTATTTGGAAATTAGCATGGGATGCTCTTCCAAGCAAAGACAACATTGCTAGAGTTCTAAGACTCCTGAAGAACAAGCCTCCTGCACGTTTTGCAATCAAGAAGAATAATCTTTAGTCCACTTATTCTTCACTTGTCCCATTGCTATCACTCTTTGGCGAGAATCTCGTTGGCCGTTGAACGTTCATCTGTATGTCGATCAGTCCCTCTTTGAGTGGATTGGTATGATTTTTGGATCCGGTTGGTAGCTTTGGAGTTCCTGTTGAACAAAAACACAATTTCATACGCTCAACGGCTATTCTTTTGGACTTCTTATGGTTTACTGGGAACAAAATTATCCATGATAATTTACTTTTGGATGTGCATCAAATGGTGGTTTGAGTTCGAAAATTACAACTAGAACATCAGGAGGCCTGGAACTCTATGCCTAAACCCCCCCAAGTTAGATGGTTGCCTCCTTTGGGAAACTTCTGGAAGCTCAACTATGATGTAGCAATTCGGTCATCACTGACAGTCATTGTTGTTGTATGACGTAATGCAGCAGCTGAAATTCTCTTTGTTAGGACAAAGAGCTTGCCCCCCGGTACCCCTTTAGTGGGAGAAGCCAAAGCAGCACTTTTCGCTGCTCAAGAGGCACATTTTCTTTTTCAGGAGTTTGTCATGTTTGAAGGGGATAGCCTCGATGTTGCTCAAGCTATTAATCAGCCCGAATCCCCCATTGAGTGGAGCATTAGACCAATGATTTCTGATTTCCATAGGCTACTGGAACTACATTCCCAATGGAGCTTTCACCATGTCAACCGAAAGGCAAATGTTGTAGCTCATAATATTGCCCAATTGCCTGCCCGCCAGATGATGTTTGGCAATATCCCTACTTCTTGTATTCCAGTGAAATGTATTGCTAGTGACAATCCAAGGTTTCCACCTTGATTGTCCTTTTATAAATGGAATACATCTTGCTTATAAAAAAAAACAATTTTAAACTTCCAAAATTTTGATATGCAAATTCTACCAAGATGCTTTATGTATATAGTTTAAAGTGTTAAATTTTAACTAAAAATGTGTTTCGGGTCCTCCCCAATTGTTCTTTACTTTAATTTACAGGGAAATAGTATATTACTGACTGGTTTTTAAAGAGAGACTTTTCTACTAAAGCAAGGTTGAGAGCGCGAGATTTGGGTAGAGAAGCCTCTTGTGAATTATGTGGTGGGGGACATGAGAATGATGGACATTTTGTTTTTTCGGTGCTCCTTCTCTTATTGCATCTGGATTATTTTGTTGGATAGATGTAGTTTGGATAGAAGATTGTATAGCAGGAAGGGGGTGACAATATGGTTGTCCACGAAGAGAAGGAGAATGACCCTTTTGGCAAGAGTTACCAGAATTGTGTTTGTGTTGCTATTTTTCCTTTATGAAGAGAACAAAGCAGCTGAATATTCAGGTGCAAGACAAAAAAGAGTCATTCATGTCCTCAATGGACTAAAATGAATATGGAGTTAGCAAGAAAATGAAGTTTACATAACATCTTTTCTCCTATGAGGAATATTCTTTGATGTTGTTTGGATTTCTTTTTTTCGGACTCTATTTTGTTTGTCTTGCTACATGCGTTAGAGTTACACCCAATTTGAGGGTTTAGGTTGCTCTTGGTTTGAGCTACACCCCATTGAGGGGGGAGTTTCACCATTTTTGAGGGTATAGTTTTATTTTGGTTGCAATACACCCCATTGAGGGGGAGTTATACATTTTGTGAAGCATTTTGTTATAGTTATGAGTTTTTCCTCTTTGTGGGGCTTTAAGATTTTTTTTTTACTTGGGCTAGGTCTATCTTTTGTACCATTACTTGAAAATCAATATATTTACCAGTTATTAAAAGAAAAAAATCAGCCAAGGATAGTGTTTACAAACTTAAAATATTGGGAAATTTTGACCTAATTTTTAAATGCAAATATAACTAACTCAAAATTTAATAAAAAGATAATAATAAAATATTTTAAAATCATCTATTATTATTACAATAAATATAAAAAAATTTACACAAATAAACTCTCTTTAATTTTTTTACAGTCTCATAAAAATTGATTTTTCACTAATTTTCCTCAAAATTCAATAAAATCCCAATCTACCTCAATTTTCAAAACACTCCCAATACTACAATTAAAAAAATTCTTCAAGTTTTTCATCAAATTTTTTCACAAAACCCTTAAAAAAAAACTTAAATTTTTTTTCTATACTTTATTTCTAAGTAAAAAAAAATTTCTATACAAATTCAAAAGTTTTTAAATTTTTTGCTTACCAGATACTTGACTTTTGACTTTTGTTATGCCCATTTCCTCGGTCAAAGGTAGAGAACTCGGCGGGTGACATTGCCCAAACCATACCCGACCCGCCCAAAATCTCGTTAACCACGAGAACGCCCTAAAACTGCTGGGCACTGGGCAGTTGAATGAATGAATGAATCGCACGACAAAGAAGCAGTAAAGAGCTTCCTCCGACCAACGCCATAAACGCCGCCATCTTTTCTGCCCCTTGCAAACACAATGGCCACCAGGTGAACGTTAAACCTCCTATTTTCTTTCATTTTCCTCTTCTATTTTCTCAACCATCAAACACACACAACACAGGCGTCTGAGGGCGTTCAAGCGGTGGATGAAAGCCCAACGCATCGAGTGCAGCGACGTGCTCGGATTCACCGACATCCCCGAAGGCGAAGGCATCTCCGTGAGAGCTCTGTGCGATCTCAAGGAAGGCGACGTGGTAGCGAGAATACCAAAGGCCTCGTGCCTCACCGTCAGGACCAGCGGGGCATGTGACGTGATCGAAGCCGCTGGCTTTGGCGGTTATTTGGGGCTAGCCGTGGCGCTTATGTACGAGAGGAGCTTAGGGGAAGACTCACCCTGGGCTGGTTACCTTCAGCTCTTGCCTTACCAGGAGTGCTTGCCCTTGCTTTGGACTTTGGACGAGATGGACTCTCTCCTACTCGGCACCGAGCTCCACAAGGTACATAGGAGGACTGTGAAAGTAGAGCAAAAGTTGTCTCAGCTCGGGAATGGGTTGCATCTGCTCATGCCTTTTACCTTTGTAGGCAGACTGTGAAAGAAGACAAAGCTCTCATATGCGAGGACTGGAAAGATAATATTCTGCCCCTCTTGGATTCACCACCTTTCAACCTGAGTCCAGACTTTTTTAGCATTGGACAATACTTTGCTGCTAGAAGTCTGATCTCTTCTCGGTCTTTTGAGATAGACGATTACCATGGATTTGGTATGGTTCCTTTGGCGGATCTGTAAGTGAGGCATTCACTTAGCTTCTGAATTCTTCACGTAGCTCATTGCAGTTCTGTTTATGATTTCTCTATCTATATTGGTATATTATTCGTCTGTTTGGTTCTTGTAATCAGTTCAGTGTTTACAATAAGTTGGTACGCTCTTAACTCCCTGGTTCGTTTTGCTAATGCTTATCCAATATCCCGAATCTATGAATATTTTAGTTAATACCGAGGAAATTGTTCCAAGGAAGTTTCCTCATCAGGGTATATATGGACACATCTAAAGCCAGATTCCCATAGGATTGGCTGGAGACTGCAACGAGTGTGAATCAATTACTATGGAATTGAACAGAAGAGTAAACTCCTGACCAGTCAGCATGGCCATAACTCATGGACACATTTATGACTTTGCATCACCTGTGATTAGTCTCTGCAATTGTGTCAGTTCTACACTTTAGATGTTGAATGCCTATTCCTTTTAGAGGTTTGCTTTAGGAGCTATGGATTTTGAGTTGACCTTTTCTTACTTCAAATTTCAAGGCTGAGACATTATTCCCCTGTTATTTTTAAGGGAAGATTAATCTTTAACAAACTAACTTCGTTTGTGTGGGTGGTGTGTGGGCTGGGGACAAACTGCTTTAGTTTATGCTACCATGGGACCACATGCTGTACAGATCTTTCTCTGTCTTAAAAAAGGATATAAATTAGTAAATTCCTTCTTGTGGTCATGGTACAAAACACTTTTTCATAGTTGAGATTACTGTATAATGTCTATTGTATGCGAATGTTTACTTTCTTAGTGCAGGTTGGAAGATGCTATCATATGTTTCTTTCTTTCTTGAATTAATTAAGTTCCTTTCTTGTTTGGTTGGGGAAGATGCTATCATACATTGAGTTGTTGTTGATGGTTTCCTATGTGGTTCTTACATCTTGATGATTAATTTACCATTGATCTCCTTACATGAAATCCAGTTTTAATCACAAGACAGGAGCTGAGGATGTACACTTCACCTCTGTATCATCTCATTCTGATTCTGAAAGTGATGCTCACTTCAACAAAAATGACGTGTATGTTGGTGCTGGTGATAATGAACTGTCTACTCAAAAATCCTCTTCCGATGGGGAAGTGTCGGATATCACTCTTTTCGGGAAGAATCCTTGTAGTAGTGACTCTGATTGCTCTTCAATTTCAGGGGAGCAGAACCCAGTGCTGGAAATGATTATGGTGAAAGATGTCGAAGTTAGAGCTGAGGTTATAATTTGTTATTTTCCAAGGAGTTGCCTTGTCAATGAATTTCTCCCATCAGGGTTTCAATGTAGTCCTGTAGATCTTCAATTTAAGGTGCATTAATTGGATATCTTTGGCAGAAAAGCACCATGGTTGGAATGAGTCAACCTCTTCTCTTTCTGGAGTTGAATGGCTATTGTCATCAATCAATGGCCCGAACACGGACATTGAGAATAGAAAAGATTTGCAGTCCCAATCCTTGCGTGTGTTTTTTTTTGGTGGGGAGCAAGGAGGTTTCTTGAATATAGGGATGGTATTTTGAATTTTATAAAGTAGTAAACCCCACCGATTCCCCCCCCCCCCCCAAAAAAAAATAATCACGTCAAATTTGATTGTACTCGTTGGTGTTATCTTTGTCGTAGTGATGGGGAGTCGATTGACCACTTGTTTCTTCAGTCTCATGGCGCGCGGGCTTTGGAATCATGTTCTTAGTATTGTGAATTTTCATTAGGTTATTTTTTTATGTTTACTCTTTTTTGTTGGGCTGATGCGGTGTTAGGTTGCCATTTTGTTGATTTCCATGATTTCCTTAGTTTTGTTGCTTGTTTGGACTTGATTTCGGTATAGTCTAGGTTGCAATTTTGTTGATTTCCATAATTTCCTTAGTTTTGTTGCTTGTTTGGACTAATAAGTGATTTCGGTATAGTCCCTTGTATTTCTATCACTTTTTAATAAAATTGTCTTGCTTATCAAAAAAAAAAAATGTAGTGACAGGAAGTGCTCTTCTGAGTTGTGTTCTCTTGTTGATACTATCTGTTCATCGTGTAGGTTGATTAATGTTTGTAATTTCCAGTAAAAAACCTCCCTCTTTTTTACTATGTTATTGTAATATCCGCTTTCCAATACTTACCGGGGGGAAATAAAAAAAGAGCTTCAAATAGTTAGTGCTTGATGTACAATGGCTTGTTGTCAAACTGATCATTTTATCGTCTCTTCCTTTTTCCTCCTCTCAGGTCTTTAATACATATGGATCATTGGGCAATGCAGCATTGCTTCACAGATATGGATTTACAGAGCCAGATAATCCATTTGACATTGTGAACATCGATTTGGAACTAGTACTCCAATTGACTTCGTCTTTGTTTTCTGGTCGGTACAGTAGAGCAAGACTGTCTCTGTGGAGAAGATTGGGTGACTGTGGATATGTCAACCAGAACACTGAATATTTCGAGATCTCATATGATGGGGAACCCGAAATTGAGCTGTTGGAATTATTGTACATAATGATGTTACCAGAGGATGCATATCATAAGTTGGATCTTACAGTGTCAGTTGCAAGGAACTTAAATGGATCCATAGGCTCGATTTTGTTGGAAGAAGGCGAGTCCACTAGGGAAAAAGCTTCAGATATGAGTAAGGATTTGTTGTTAACGAAGGATGTATGTAATGCTCTTTGTTCACTGGCAGATATGCGAGAGAGTTTGTATGGTTCTAATACTATAGAAGATGATATTCAAGCACTTGACAGTTGTTGCATAAAAGAAAGAAAGTTGTACCATTCCTTAATGTTGCGTGTCAATGAGAGGATGATCCTGGGGAGGCTCAGAACTTATGCTGCTGTTGGTGCTCAAACTTTTAGAGCTTTGAAGCGATCCTCGGCGAGGAAGAGGTTGAAGAAGACATGAAACTTTGAGCAACCTTCTAAATGTATTAATGGCATTTGCTATTACCTGCCTCTTCTTGTGTGGTTGCTCCAATTTATTATCCAAATCACCCTATATAGGGTACACCACCGTGATTTTGCCGCAAAACTAAGGTTTTGAATAAAACAAGCTGAAACAATTGGCAGTTGGTGTGCAATCTCACCAATCCAGAGTAGATGGCATACGTTTAGTCAAACCCAAAGGTTAAGCTCTAAGTGTTGCTCGTTTCCGATTTCATTGGTCTGTTGAATTTGCTTTGGAGGAAAATGTTTCCACTGGAGAAACTGAGGATGAAAGTATAAAGTTCCTTGATTTTCTTTTGGTTTTGATATAATTGCCTCGGGCAAGCTTCATGTTGGCCATGTATTTTTCAGTTAGCAATTATCTCGTCCATGCCTGAGGACATGTCTTCAATAAGCCATCTCCATCGACGTAAACAAGGGCCTGAAGAGGTTGTGCTGCTTTCGAATTCTATGATTTTTTTGTTCTTTTCTCATTAGGAATAAATAATTTTGTTTCTTAATTTGTATGCGGGTTTATTTAATTTTCTTGAATTTTCTCGTCATTTGTTCAAGTGAATGGCTTATGATCTATCATCATATCCCTAGACATCGTTAGCCTTTGAAGACGAATTATTGATTTTGTTCTCTAAAAATAATATCTTAAGTAAGAAAATGGGGACAGAAACTGAAAGTGGGACCTTTCTCTTATTTCTGATACAGCCGGGCATGGCTGCGTCAGGTACTGCTAAGAGAGCAGCTTAGGCTTCCCCATCTTGAATTAGTATTCCTACAAACAGCAGCTACTGCAGTGAATTTATCAGAAATAGCAATATCACTGCTTAGTTGGAATAAACATTTTGGGAGGAGGGAGGCGATGGATGATGTGGTTGGGGGAGGGAATTTCCTGATCAAATTCTACATAGGTTGGTCCAGGAATTTGAGACGAAAAAGGCTTATGACCAGGCTGTTATTCCACTGTCTGAAATTATCCTCGATAAGATACACAGCCCGGCTCTAGCGGGAATGTTACTTGATGTGACGATCAATGGAGGCATAGAGGATGAAAAGGGGTCTGGTTGGTGGAGGAGGTTGGCCGCCATAAGACCTAGGAGGCTAGGACGATGATGGTGCAGGAAGAGGTTTGATGGAGGATAGGGCTGGCCAAGGGGATAGAGCATGGGGATGGTCAGTGGGAAAGTGGTAGCCTGTGGTAGGTGGGGAAGGGACAAAGCCGGTGGGTTGGTGGAGAATGATTGCTGAAGAACAGGGCAGGTGAGGATAACCGTAGAAGACCGCAGCGTATTTTGGGATTTTATAATAAATGACAACCCCGGCATAATACGAAGTTATTATATATATCTGTTGAAGTTGGAAGTACGTTCTCTCTCTCTCTCTCTCTCTCCCAACCCAATATAGCGGTATCAACCACGGCACCATCAGAAACAACCACAGCGGGATTGGGTGCGATTTAGACAACTCGTAGGAAAGGGGATGGACACGTTCTACATATCTCATGGATCGCCGACGCTGTGCATAGACGAGGCGATACCGGCAAGGCATTTCTTAAAAGCCTGGCAGGACAAAAGTATCTGCCCCAGGCCTACTGCCATTCTCGTCGTTTCCGGCCACTGGGACACGCCCGTGCCCTCCATCAACGTCATTGCTGGCCGCAACGAAACCATCCACGATTTCTATAATTTCCCCAAACATATGTACCAGGTATAACGCGTACCTACATTTTTTTGCATATCTGTGTTTGTTATAGCCAACTTTGATTGCGTTTATTAGAAAAGGGGAAGTCTTCTTCTTATACTGTTTTGCCAAATAATTGTGGAAGGGGTGGGCGATGGACGTTAACTATTTTGACTTTTGCGTCATAATTGTGGAAGATTTAGGTGGGGGAAGAGTTGGGTGGGTGATTGATGTCAACGCGTCTTCCGCGGCGTTTCCTAAACAAGCTTTTTAAAACACCATTCTACATTTCTTACATGAGGAGGGATTTTATCCGTATGTTAGTCACCCAAAATGCTGTGAATGAGCTCCCATTTAGCCAAAAGATGGGATTCCAGTGCATTTCCCAATCCTTGCGAGTCACGAGGGCCTGTTGAATTCCTAAACAAGCTATATAGTTCTAGAGGTTTTTGTTTAAAAGGCCCTTCTTTCCTGCTTTATTTCTATTCCTTCCTTGGATTAGGACGTTATTTTAATTTTTATGTCCATGAATAACTAATAAGTTCCTTATTTGAATTGTCTCCTTTCCCTATTAATTCCAAAGCAGCAGTCCTATGTAAACAGTTATTCCTATGTACCATTGGCATTTGGCTTTCAGTCATGCTTTTGACCGGCATCAATGTTTGACCCTCAAAGTTTTGATAGCTTGTATATATGCATACCCATAGATATATGTATGTTAGCACTAGCTGAGATCGAAGTTATCTATCTTGCTGAATTTGTTCCTTGGTACAATATGACGGGCTGATCATTCACTTCATTTGTTCCAATGGTGGTAGTTGCAGACTTTTCAATCACTAAGAGGATGAATACCAATCAAATTAATAACCTATCTATGTAAAGGTTTGTCCATTATTTTCCTGACTCGGGGGAGTTCTCAGTCCAAAAGACTTGACCATGCGCACCTATGCACCTTCAAGTATTATAGATAGAAGTTTCACGTTTGGCCACTTGTGGATGTTGAGTTATTATTGAATTTCAACCTTTAGGCAGATTGGACTCGCTTCTAAGCCAGAAATATGGTCAAGTGGCCAACTTTGATTGCGATTATTGTTAATCTTTTGCGAAAGGCCTGTGCAGGGCTTTCATCGTTTTTCTGTTTTTTTATATAAATTCCCCCCAGAAACAGAGAAGGAAAAGTCTTCTTCTTTACGTTGTTTTGCCAAATAATTGTGGAAGAGATAGGTGGGGGTAGATTTGGGTCAGTGATTGATGTCAACGTGTCTTGCGCGGCGTTTCCCAGATGAGGCTATATAATTCTAGGGGTTTTTGTTTAAAAGGCCCTTCTTTCCTCTCTATTTCTATTCCTGTCCTTTTGAATAGGAAGTTTTTCAATTGTTTTTATCTCCATGTGAAAGTAATTAGGTTCCTTAGTAGAATTGCCTCCTTTCCCTATAGCATTTTCTAAAGTAGCCATTGTATGTAAACAGTTATTCATATGTTTTTTTTTAATGAATAAGCAACATTTTATTAGAAAAGAAACAAAAAGAAAGAGAGGGAGAACAGTACAAAGGCTGTACTAAACTCACTCAAAGCATACAAACAGTTATTCATATGTACCATTGGCATTTGGCTCAGTCATGCTTTTGACCTGCATTAATATCTGCTGAACCTTAAAGTTTAGATAGCTTGCGTATATTGTCAGCAGATGAGATTGAAGCTTTATAATGTTGCTGAATCTAAAGTATCTCATGCTTGAAAAAGGCGCAAAACCATGTACTCTCATTGAAGGTTTATGTTTGGCTGATTTTTGGGAGGTGATTTTGTAACTTACAACATAAAATGTAGATAGTATCCTTAAATTTTGGTCTTAAGGAAGATCGGACCTGCTCCTAAGCCAGAAATATTGTCAAGTGACGCTACCTGGACTTGCAAAAATGCTTGAAAAGGGAAGGGGGGGGGGGGGGGCACCGCCAGAGCAATATGTTGCATTCTCTTCTCATTCTGTTTGTTTCATTGTATACCAGCTCAAGTACCCTGCACCAGGAGCTCCAGAACTGGCAAAGAGGGTGAAGGAGCTGCTCATGGCATCAGGCTTAAAGCGTGTGGATGAAGATAGAAAACGAGGGCTGGACCATGGTGCATGGGTCCCCCTCATGTTGATGTACCCAGAAGCAGATATCCCAGTGTGTCAACTCTCCGTACAGTCAGATAGGGATGGCACTTATCACTACAACTTGGGGAAGGCGTTGGCCCCTCTTAAGGAAGAAGGTGTCCTTATCATGGGTTCTGGGAGTGCTACTCATAACTTGAGGTTCATTTTACCCAGAAACAGTCCTGTTCCTTCTTGGGCTTTGGATTTTGATACCTGGCTTAAAAATGCTCTTCTTGAAGAAAGGTAACCAATGAGTGTTTACTATTTTCTTCACTCTTGTTTTTTGTTCTACATCTAGTCACATCAGTGGCACATTTTGCAAGAGCTCATGGGAGCAACCTATGGTGAGATCTTTTGGTTGATATAGCTGTAGTTCTGTAAAGTGGGCACATAATTGACCCTCGGTGGCTAGCATAAAATGTTTCACAAAGCGGAGGTCCCCACTTTGAATCTAGCCCTCCACCTTTCCTCTCCCTTAGGGCTGAAGTTGTGATTGGAAAATTTACGCAAGTAATGGCTAGGACCCTTTTGGCTTCGAGTAGTCAGATTATTAAAACGATTCGGCTCGGAAATTGGTGAAGATCGGTAACTGAACCACTTCAAGATAGGAGGTCAGTTACATGGGAGTTCAGGACTAGTCCGTACTGTTTGCTTACTGATGCAAAGCAACGGAATAAACACATACTTTGTAGTCCGCATTTGTTTAGAAGGACGAGTGTAGGCTTTTTGGTCTATTTAGGAGTTCGATTCTAGGGTAAGCATCTTTCTAAAAAAGGAAAAAAAGAATGTGTGATTTAGTGTTTCATGGTAGGTTTTAGATGCTGATTCTTAGACATTGGGGAGAGAGAGAGGGGGGGGGGGTGAATAAAAGCCATAATCATGTTCATTGTTAATTATATAATAATACTGGTTTGTTTGTAGATTTTTCTCATTGTGTTTTAAAATCAAAGCATTCTCATCAAGGTTGGTGGTGGGCTTTTACCCTTAAGCAACCACAAGGGCATTATGAATCAGAAAGGGCCCAGGCTTTTGAACCTTTACTGTCATTTGGATAGTGATCTGAGTCCGAATTAGCTCCTGAAGTTATGTGCTTGAGGATGTTGTTCAGAAAGTAGGCGTGGAACTTGCTCAATAGGAGGCAGGGTTTGTCAAATGTGTGGGAGTGCCAACCCAATATGGGGGACTAAGATAATACATATAAACTTGAGGATTCTTTACTCCTTTTCTTTCTTGAATTCTAATCTTGGTTATTGTAGTGCAGTCTATATAACTTCATTAACTTGTATAGTTTGAAATAAGTGTTCACTACTTCCTGTAGATACGAGGACGTGAATCACTGGGATGAGAAAGCACCATGTGCAAAAATGGCTCACCCTTGGCCAGATCACTTTTACCCATTGCATGTTGCCATGGGTGCTGCGGCTGAAAATGCAAAGGCGAAACTCGTCCACCATAGCTGGGACATGGGTACTCTTTCTTATGCTTCTTACCAGTTCACAGCAGCTACCAGCTGATCTACATGGCAGAAGTGCCGCTAGTATATGGTATGTGCCATCTTATTATCTTTGAAGTCTGCTGTAATGTAATCTTCAAATAAGGTTGGATGCCAGCTGAATCTGCATTGTGGAATTGCACTTTGTTTGATTTCCTGTCTCATTATCTCCAGTCATTTGTGCTGTTATGCTATTCTCAAACGAATTTGGATACAAACTGGAAGTTCTTCTATACATGTAAATATGTGTTTGTTATGATGTCAACTTGTAAAAACTGCTGTTATTTAAGTTTGGTATAACTATAGAATGTGGAAGTTTGGTGGATTTCAGTTGTCGGACTATAGATCTAAAGATGGTGTTATGTTTTGACCTGGCAACATCTTAGCAAGTAGATGGAGCATATTTGAAATCAGCATTGCTTCATTGCTGGGGCCTTGAACCTCTGATATAGGCTTATGGACCAACTTGATCGTCTGCAGTCAATCAATTTGTCGATCTGCAAAGGAGCCTGAAAATGAATATGTTGGATGTTAATAGCATCTAAACCGGATTTTTCAGAATATCTTAACTAGACGAGATAAAATGCAGGATGCACAGTGAGAATTAGGAATATGCTGTCTAAAGTATTATTCAGAAGCTGCTTTGTAATGTAATTTGATAACAAAATTCTCATATCAAAATTGATTTGAACCGGAGGCTACTGATCTCAACAAATCTCAAACTTCTGGCCATCAGCAATGGTAAAATTTCGCATACTAATAGAAGCCCGTATGCTTAGGTGGAAGTTTGAGAACAGCTTTTAACTTGGGATGTCTAGGAATGTTTAAAACATATAAGGTTTCCGGCACTGTGTAAAATTTAAGGTTAAACCTCAAACGTGCGAATTCAGAAGCATCATAATCCATAAACAGCCGGTGTTGAAATTTTTAACAAATCCTCATGATGAGCAGTGAAGGTTTGGTATGTGTACTCTTTCCTATAGACACCCAGAATTAAATGGGAAATGGATACACAAATAAAAGCCTTTAGTCCCAAAGGAATAAGCTTGATGATCTGACCATCTGAATAGGATTCAGCGGGACTGGAAAAGGGTCTCATATTCGAGGTTTTAAAAGCAAAACGAAAGTGCTTATTTTTCCCATTGTTTAAGATGGTCATGAGTGGCTTTTTGACCCATTGACAGCATTAGCTTATAAATAATAGCAAAGAGAAAGGGTTAAAGAAGAGGAGCTACCTCAAAGCTTACTTCTGTCTATTTCCTGCCTTTCAAGCAACATCTAGAAACCACAATTTATGAAGCCTAAGTATGTCCCGCTGTCCTATGCTTAGCTCTTAAACAATCATTAAGGCTAGGTAGATGAACTTTATAAAGAGAAGAGGCACCATCAGACTGCCGAGCTATTCAGGTCTAGAAAATACCCCATAGATATGGTCTTATGAATCACTTCGGGATGTTGAAGTATAGCCTCTTCAAATTTGTGTCTTAGCACTCGTCTTCTTTCAGTAATTACTAATATTCAATACATTACCTATTGATCATAAGTCTGGCATGATGTTTGTCAATATTAATCATTCGATTCGTGGATAAACTATTTCAAGTTAGAACAGCTCGTGATTTACCAATTTACATTGGAAAAACTTCCCGTCCCTAGAATAATTTGTTGTTTATGCCATATATGTACTTTTTAGATGTAAGTTAATCGAGGGTCACATGGAGAAGAAATGATTGCATTGGCTACAGAACCATTTGACATGATCTTTAGGGACTGGAATAAACATGATTATTACCCTGTATTCAGACATGATTAAACTCAGTATACTAGCTAAGACAAGCAGATAAACCGAGCAAGCCTTAGACAAGAAGAAGCAATTTTTGAAAATTAAAAGAATGATGAATTTATTTTGAACAAATATTAAAGCGCCCAAGTGTCAAATGGTAAAGAGGATAAAGAACCCCTAATTCTCTTGTTCATTGTCATATCTTTTACAGACAAGTGACAAATGATAAGTACAGGGAGGTAAATAAACGGAGAGATGTGTTACAACGGAGAATCAAGCTTGTATCTTCAAATTGAAATTTAATCTTCAGCTGAAAATTCACAAAAGAAATATGCAGCTCTAAAACCTATATCAAAGTCCGATTGACCATCTTATCTATTAGCATCTGCTGGAGTGGTTGAGAAGGACCTTTCGAGTTGGATCTATTTATAATTACAAGTAGTTGGGAATTCATTTTTTGGTTGGAAAAACAACGAATCCAACATCCATATTTGGCAAGATCAGTCATCTTGTTTGAATGCAATTGCATGTTAGCCTTTGAAACTCAAAACAGTACATTGAAAGTTGGGTAGATCCATTAAAGTTGAACCAGCAAGCACAGTGGAAGGCAAGAGGATATTTCGAGGCTGAGGGGCATACATGTGATCTCTCTCTCTCAAGCAATACTAGAAAAGGAAGTGGAGATGATTTATGTTTTCAAACGATCTAAAGTTATGGAAATGATTCTGGTACTTGAAATGCTTTATAAAGTGATAAAATTCTTAATTATAGAACTACTTGTGGATTTTGAACCATTATGCTCCTTAAAATTCAACGCCTTCTTGATCTCATTATCAATTTCCCTTATAATCACTCATAGGAATGTATATGATGATCAATCAGAACCTTTTTCTGCATTCAGGAAACATGCATAATAGACATTTTTAGTCAATTAATGTTGTTATGCAGGACAATTATGTACCAGTGAATTGCGAGCTTCTTCAAAATAGTAATTGAGTCTTTGTTTCTTATGGAACGCTAGATCTTTAGCTTTGAGTGGAGCTTCTGTGTCTAACTCTTTCTTTTGTTCTCAGGGGTAAGGTTATCTTAGCTGTAATCAGCTTGCAGAGTGTTATAGCAAGTGTCTGCTGCTACAGTTAAGGATGCATGCATGCATATGTTCTGTGTGTATACCCATACATTAAGCATCTATATATGTAGATCAAAGAAATCATGTTTGTGCGCATGCTCGATTAACTAAAATTCCTTACATTACATTCCTTCGAATCTTTATATATTAGATGTTAAGAAGTGAAATTAAAAAGAAAATAATCAAATAATTTAGTAAACTTGTAGGAGACACGGTGATGAACTAAGACTTATATTTAGAGGGCACGCTTTATTTGTAATGATGATTAGAATCTACGGTCTGCACTAAATTTTATACATGGTCTTGAGCTTTCCAGTTAAAAAATGTCTAAATGGGCATCCAAAGATTTTGTCACCATGTAGTAACCAAATCTCGCACACAAGAATGACAAGAACTGGATAAAAAGGAAAAAAACAACTACCTCGAGGGTGCCAAATAAAATCTAGCAACTAGATGAACTTTCTCAATGCAACTATTTGAATTAGAGTTCTGGTCGAGGCAGCTGTGAGATAAGTTCCTTGAAGCTTTCGTACTCTATAATCAAGGTGATGCCTTGTTGCCGTTGGTGGTGCACTTCCTCAGTTACTAATTGTGCATCTTTGGAATCATTCTTTAACAGCAAAGCTTCGAGCATATATATTGGTTTGAAGTTTTTTTGCTTGGATGACATTTTACTCAACTAATTGGATAACTCCATTACCCTTCCCTAGCTAAATGCTAGCAAGAGCAAGGGGCTCTCTCCTTTTCACACGGTGTTTTAGTGATACACAGACTAAGGGCGTTGTATACGGAGTCCAGTTCATTATACAAATCTCAACGTCCAATTTTGGATGGATACAACAGCAATAGGTAATGCTAAGCTTTGCATGGTGTTCCATGGTAATACAAATCTCCATTGGAAATGCGGAATGGAATTTTGTGTCCATAATAGAAAGGAGAGATGTAGAGGAATGGAGGAAGCTTCCACTTGTTTGTCTAACCTATGCTTAGTGCCAAGCAAACAAAAAGAAAAAAAGAATCACATTGAAGTGTTGTGTAAATTACGATGGTTTCTTGCATGGTAAGAGTCACCTTCTAAATCAAAAGCTTTCAACTTCAGAGAACGTCAATTTGATATGCAATGGTTTCAAGCGTTCCTTATTTATTAATTAACGATTTTGGACATTTTTCTATGGCTTAGGTTTGATATCTGATAGTGCAAGCAAAACAACCTTTTTAAATCCCATGTGCAACTTTCTGCAGAGCCCTATGCCTCTAAGGAATTGATTCCGTATCCTTAATAGGTTCTCTACTGATTAAGTTCACCAAAGAAAAAAAAATTATGTGCCCTTTAAATCTCCGTCTCTCACATTTGTGTTATATATAAGCTTCAGTTGCTTCACTTGCGGAATTCCCCATCAAGCCTAATTCTTGCAGCCTTCCTCACTCTTTCAACTTTGCGTCCTCATTCCTTTTTCTACCTTTCTCTAGAAAAAGGCAGAAAATTTATTTTCTGTTTAACACCTGTTATTTTTATTAGAGAAAATTGAGCTCAATATCTCTATATAGAATTTCGATCTTGTTATCCATCTTCCATATTTCCTGTTTCTGTTTCTGTTTAAGAATAAAAAGAATTCGGACATCACATCAACTTCCTCCCGGTATTTACTAGTGATTTCCTTTAGACAGTCTCTTTGTTTTCTCCCACCATCTGCAAGTGGAAAGTAGCAAGGTTATCTGCAGTTGTTGTAAAGCTTTGAAGCCATGGCCCATGACCACCGTCAATCTTTGTCATTACTGCTGAGTTTGACAAGGACCCCAAGGGTCTTAACACTTGCCAAAGGGTCCCAAGAATCCAACAAAAAAGTAGAATTAAACCATTTAAAAGGTTGGAGAGGGAGAACGACAGAGAAAAGAGAGAAAATAAGAGATGATCAATTCAACCGAACATGGAGAAATTCCATTTTCGAGAAACAACATTCATGCAGGGGGAAATGGTCACACGGCTCCTTCGTCAGAAGCACAACCCTCTGATAGGGAAAGCCCTCCAACCTCAGAGGACCACAGACTCCACAAGAAAGTGGTGAGGTACAAGGAGTGCCTCAAGAACCATGCAGCGGCACTTGGGGGGAATGCAACTGATGGGTGTGGTGAGTTCATGCCAAGTGGAGATGAAGGCACCATTGAAGCCTTTAAGTGTTCAAGCCTGCAACTGCTACAGAAACTTCCACAGAAAAGAGATTGAATCTGACTGTTCCTCCTTATCCCTATGTTACCGCACTCCATTAATACTCAACAGTGCTGAGAGATCACCCGCATTGGGCCATCCTCACAACGCAATTCTTGGGTCTCCAGTGGGGTACCCAACAAATACTGTGAAAATGTCTTACAGAAGTGGGTCGGTCGCTTCAGAGTCTGATGAGAAGGACGATGACTATGGAAGTGGTGCTGTGGCAAGGCCAGCTGAAAAGGTGAGAAAGAGGTTCAGGACCAAGTTTACAAAAGAACAGAAGGAAAGGATGTTGAACTTTGCAGAGAAGGCAGGGTGGAGAATGCATAAGCTAGAAGAATCTGTTGTGCAGCAGTTCTGCCAAGAAACTGGGATCAAGAGGAGAGTTCTTAAGGTGTGGATACATAACAACAAGCACAATTTCGCAAAGAAAAACCACACTAGCTAGATGAAGCACTGCCTCATATTTCATCCCCTTGATGCTTAAATTTCCCTTTCTTGTTATTCTATGTAGATCTTTTCGTCATCTAAAATTCTCATTTGCTGGCTGTGCGAATCCTTACATGGTTCGATTTCTACTGTCGTAGTGTTATTTAGGGAGTTGGCAAAAGGAGAGTTTCGGCACTGGCAAATGTCAATGCTCTTGAAGTCTTCATAATTGTTTATTGTAAAAACTTATTTAGTCTCCTTTTCTTTTTTCTTTGGATACTTTCCTTTTGCTTTCAGTCCAAATTATAGATGCAGGAAATGAAATGAAGTCAATAATATCGGGTGTATATATGAAGTAATTCCGCAACTCACGAAGGTATACCTGACTCTGACTGGACTCTGTTTTTTCTTTGTTTTTTTTTCCCAAAGCAAATGATAATCTTCATTAATAAGCAGAGCACAAGCCCTTTCTAGGCCAAAGGTTATACAGCCCACATAAAACAAGGTAGACCTAAAGTCAATGACTCTTAACCAAGTAAATATTTCGTAGGAAAGGATGCAATCCTTGGCATATTGATCCAAGTTCCTAGAGACTACTCGCTTAAAGAACTATTGAGGATCGTTAAGAGACGGCCTTGTCATTGGCTGGAGAGAGCATAAGTATGATATTGTACTTTGGAAGAGCAAAAATCCGCACGATAATGAATGGAATCCGATGGATGAGCCATTTCAACTTCGTTATCTCGGTGACATGCATGTCTCCAAGCCTTACTGAAGACAATGTGGAAGAAGATGGATTGCATGTGCAGAGTTTTACTTTAAAGACACAAAATGAACTTGTTGAGTCACATATGACACTGGTGTTTTAAGATTTTACTATTTTTTTTCGTTAATTACAAAAAAACCCATGAACTTGTACGTAAATCTCAAATACCCCATGAACTAAAAATCATTACAACCCGGTCTCATCTATTACATGGCACGTTGCATTCGGCTTTTTACCCATATTTCACGTTAAATCTCATGTTTTCCGTCACACGTGCAGGGCGCGTGACACCCAGAACACGTGAACTTACCGGATTGCCCCATACCTCTGACTAACTCTCTATCTCTCTCTCTCTTATTTAAACACACCTCTCGCTTGTCTTCTTCATCTCGGCATCCCCCCCTCTCTCTCTCTCTCTCTCCTTCTAAAGTTTCTCCGTGTTTCTCCCTCAATCTTCTCTCACAGGCCAAGCAATTGTAAAAAGAACCATGGTGAGGGACGACTTGTCCCGAGCTTCTTCAGATGCCCGTTCTCACTCGATGTGATGAAGTCCCCAGTGAGCCTATGCACGGGAGTCACCTATGACCGGTCCAGCATCCAACGGTGGCAGCAAGACCGAGAACAACATTAGTGTCTTCGACACCTTCGCGAAGATTGTTCTATTCGCGAGAGAATAAGAGGAAAATGATAAATGAGTTTCTGCATCTGTCGTTGCATCTGTCATGCAGCAGTGGCTCCAATGGGCCACCAAATGGAGCCTACAGTGTGACAGTTGCATCTGTCGTGCTCTGCGGGGTGACTGATGGTTTGGTGGGAGGTAGCCCATCCAAGTTCTCCACTGCGTGGATTTACGCTGAAATCCCAGTTTGTCTTCCCTAACGTCTTAGCTATGTCACGTAAAGCCTGGACTACAAAACACAACAAAATCAACACTATCAGTTAGATCCCAGTACGCCTACAAAGAGTTTTGTCGTCGACAACAGTTAAAAACATAATATTGAGCCTACCAGTTTGGTTTCGGATGGCCTCTCAGAGGCGGAGCCAAGGGGTGCCGGTGGGGCGGCCGCCCCCACTGGCTCCAAAAATTCTTTGATTTTTTTAGGCTTAAATGCATCTCATGCCCCTGTAGTATGGTCTAATTACAAATATACCCCTGAGGTAAACAAAGTCATTTTTATACCCTGAGGTATACTTAAACGTCATAATATGACCCTCCGTAGATGTGTCGTTTGAAACCCTAACGGCGGATGCTGACGTGTCCATTTTGGCCACGTCAGCACCCGCCGTTAGGGTTTCAAACGGCACATCTACGGAGGGTCATATTATGACCTTTAAGTATACCTTAAGGGTATAAAAATGACTTTGTTTACCTCAGGGGTATATTTGCAATTAGACCATATCACAAGAGCATGGGATGCATTTAAGCCATTTTTTTAAGTAGGCCTGCCCCCACTGGCCCAGCCTGCTTTTCAGGGCCAGTGGGGGCGGGACTGAGCCACCGGGGGCGCACTTGCTGGCTCAGTCCCGTGTGGCCTGTTTCGTGATTTTTTTTTTAAATTAGAGGGTGAAACGATGTCGTTTCACCCTCTGATTTAAAAAAAATCTCGCGAAACCCATGCCTTTCTCTCTCACTCGCTGCAATCTCTCCGGGCTCCTCGGTCTCTTTATTTCTCTCTCTCTCTCTGCGATTTCCCTGAGCTCCCCAACCTCTCACTCTCTCTCTCACTCTCTGCGTCCTACGATCTCCTTGGGCTTCGGCTCTCCCGGCATACCGTCGAAGCCGCCCAACCCAACACCCAGGTAAGCCCACCTGCCCAGTGCGGCAAACTGCTCAGTGCTCAGTGCTCTACTCACCCACCCCCTGGGCCCTGCCGCCCTGGCTCCACCTCTGCTCTCATTGTCTTGTTTTTTTATTCCCAATTATCACACCCCACTGCTCTGCTTTCAGGTGCCGCCCACAGCCAAATGACTTAAATTTTTCTATGTTAAAACTCCAGTGACTTAAGTTTTTCGGCCTCCATGCAGTGGAGAACTTGGATGAGCTACAACTAACCCAGCAAAAGGACTTGAGAATGCTACCACCTGCAACTGCTCCTTCAACAATGAAACTGTGTGCCACGTTGTCAGCATGTACGTAACCTCTTCCTCTATCTCCATCGACTCGCATTTAGATCCAATGCACACACTTTCTCCTTCTCTATACTTTGTTATATCCAGTTACTTTGTTGAGAACTTTATAGGAGTTAAGCGTAAGGAAGCCGCAAATAACATTCTGTACTTTGTCATATTTTTCTCAAATCATTAAAAATGATACAATTTTGCTTATCCCTTGCTGGAACGGATAACAGAACTTGTAGGCAGTCCCCTCCGATCCTGGTTTGTGCCTTGAAAGCCTGTGAAATGGACATAAGTTCTTAATGCGACCGACAACAGTTAGCTATAGTCGGTTTGTCTTGTTTTTACTGCAAACTGAAGAACTTTGAACTCTAGGAGAGTAAGAGATTCCCATGCAAACTCCGAAACCTTAACAACTCAAACAATTGCCATTGATCAAAACTACAAAGGAGATCGACTTTTTTAGCAACAAACTATGAAGTGGGGAAGAAGGAAACCTCCTCCTCTTACTTCGCCTTCGCCTTCGTTGTCTTGTCCTTCTTTCGTCTTTCATGTGTTTCCCATGTCGTGGCTTTCCAAGTTCAAGAACATGAGCATCAGTCCCAAACTAAAACCTGGGAAAGTAAAGTAAAAAAGTAAGGGAAATTCTGTGTCCATGAGTCCACCACAGTGTGCTAGTGGGAATGGTGTTCGGTTTTACGGTGGGAACGATGATGATGCTTTTTGGAGACTGTCGTTTGGAGAAGAAAGTGTGAGTGCGAAGATGAATACAGGGGTCTTGAAATCAGTCTAGTGTGCATCGCATGATGAGCTTGGTGTTTCGTCTTCCAGTTGCAGGGGTTGTAGATCAAATACAACGAAAGTTGGGGAAAGAGAAAAGGAAGAGAAACTGCGTGAGATGGTCTTGGGTTTAAGGAAAAAAAGAGAAATGCTCAAAGATGTGTAGATTTATCCTTATTAACAATTATCTAGTAGAAGATGATAATATAGATATAGAAAAAAATCCGGATAGGGAAATGGAAGCATGTTATGGAGAAAAGAGAACAAATTCTTGAAGGGTTTGGAGGTTCTGCTGGAATCAAAACACACCGTAGGGAGGGGGAGGAAAACGTTGAATAGTTAGGGCAGAGGGGGCATTTTGGTATTTTCGCGTGATATGGGTGTCATGTGCCATCACGTGTGACAGAAAACATTGTCTTTAACGCCAAAAATGAGTCAAAGGCAAATTGCAACGTGACGCATAATCTATGGGGCCGGTTTGTAACGATTTTTAGCACATTGGGTATTTGAGATTGACATATAAGATCATGGGGTTTTTTGTAATTAACCATTTTTTCATGCAGTTCATATATATTTGTCTAATTTTGGCTTATCAACGAGTTGTTGAAGATTTTATTTTGGGGTTATAAGCACCTTTTGGTAGCGATTAGATTATTATCGGATATGGAAAAATGGGAGGCATCAACGCCCCCGTCTTTTTCATTCTCTTTTGCGGTTCTGGCGGCGGGTAAAAGAAATAAGAACCTTTTGTCTTCTCTGCGTAGTGTTCAGTGATTAATGCGAAACGCAGTAGAGATAAGAAACATATCCAACTTTGATGCAATCTACCCAAACCAACACTACATCCACGACGTATAAGAGATAATCGACCAACAAGCATGGCTTCCAACCTCTTCTCGCTGTTAACCGAAATACCATACTTGAGCATGACAGCTCTTGGCGAAAAAGGAGGACTTTCGACAAAAGAAAGAGTGAACAAACGTTAGAATCCCACCAAAGGGGCTCGGTGCATGGGGCATTGGATGTATGGGAAGCTCGTGAGAAAGCTTTAGAGCCAAGGAACCCAACCCCATGGCCGGAACTCCTCTTGCCGACCCACTTTGGTCATTGACAGAGAGGAGAGATCTAGAAATATGGGGAAAAAAGAATGAACAGTGACTGAGTTTTGTCCACTTTGGTTCCAGTACTATACATTTCTAGAATTTGAAATATTGATGGCGTGAACTTGTAGGAATATCTGAAAAACACAACGCGGGCTTATAATTTGAAATATTGGAGTTAGACCAACAAAATTCGTTTCCAGTAGAGGACTATTAAGTCTAAAGCTTAGGATACCCGCAGAAGCTAAAAATTGCAGTTGCTGGTCTAATTATGATAATCGTAGGCACTAATTGCCCTTGTTATTTTATAAAGGTCACTGCAATTGATTCCTACATTTTTCTAGTTTATAATGGTGGCTAGTGGGTTTGTTAGGCGGCTGATCTTGAATTCCTTGCATTTTCTCTGCACACTATGATATGATTAACGTTAAGACCAGCTCAATGGTTGATTCTTAAGTCATGCTTTAGACTTGGATACTCATCTAATCCAACTAGGGACTCTGCTTTTCATGAAGAGACAAGGTTAAAACAACAGAGAGCTAATGGTGGATGTTACTGCTGCGTTGGATTGGGACATTTCTGGTGAAGTTACCACCATTCGGAGATTGCTGCTGGATCTGTTGAAGTGGAGCTTTGTTTGGATCCCTCGTGAAGCCAATATGGCTGCCCATAATCTAGCGAAGTGGTGTTTTTCTAGTTCTGTCATTGGGGAGTATTATCCGTCGGGAGTTACCGGTTGATGTTGTAAATTGTGATCATGAGGCTCATGTGAGTCTGCCTCCCTAATGTATTTCAGGATGCTTGTGTTAGAGATAATATCATAATCAAATCTTAAAGATTTGATATGATATTATGATTATCACAATATCAAATTTTTGATATTGTTATGAAGATTCAAATTCAAATTCAAATGTAGAGATTTAAATTTAAATATAGGATATTCTTTGATATGATATTATGATTATCACAATATCAAATTTTTTATATTGTTATAAAGATTCAAATTCAAATTCAAATTCAAATGTAGAGATTTAAATTTAAATATAGGATATTCTTCTATTATGCTTTGTATTATCTATATAAATAGAGATCTTCAATTGTAATATGTATTGACTCATAATACAAAATACAGCCATAGAGGGCTTTCACAGTGGATGTAGGTCTTTTAGACCGAACCACTTAAAATCTCTTATCTTGTTACTATTTCTCTCCCCTCTTCATTTTCATCTTTTTTTTCTGCTTGCTTAAAAAAAAGAAAAGAAAAAGCTAATGGAAGCATTTCATCCGACTAGTGCCCCCAAATTGCTACTGAGGTGAACAAGGCAAGTTTTTTTTTTTTTTTTTCTAGAGAACAAGGCAAGTTGATAGAACTTCAAAGGGTCAGTTCTCCAGATGTTTCAGTCTATCTAGTTATCTTACCAAGGAAATCGAAGAGACTGAACAAACTTTTTTTTTCTTAGCAAACAAATCAAAATCATAGTTGACTATGGTAGTGGGAAACTTGAAATTCCTCTCCCAAACTCCGACGTTCTACGCATCCTTGTGGACAAATAGTCGAGTTAGCTTCATAATCATAGTTCACTAGCAGAGAAAATAATGCTCCACACGCACTACTATGCCATTGATTTGACTGAATAACAGCAGTCTTGGACCTCAGCGATACCACAAAGTCGCATCCCACTCAATCTGGGGGATGTTCAAATCCCTTATTGCAATTCAGATCTGTAAATCCGTTTCTCTTATGTTGGTTTAATGACTTCGACATTTCTTCTTGGTCCTACAATTTTAAACTCTAAGAATCCTGGCTGCATTTTAACTACTCTTAACGTAATGAGTCTTCCCCTGTTTCTGGTTTTCCTCCAAAGAAAATCCTATTTCTGAAAGAGACTACCCATTGCTCTTAATGCTTGAAGGCAAACCAAGGAAAGGAAAACAAGAGACGTTTTTAGTTGAATTGGGTGTTCATGCACAAAAGTATCACACGTTCAGAGAAATGGGAAACTGGGATGATTGCATGGGAGCATTTTTAGCTGACTTGTCAATCCAAAGTATGTAATTCGATAAGTCAGCCAATAACTCCTCAATTTGCTACATTTACCAGTTACTGAGGTTCTCAGAACAGAGATATTTCGACAAAAAAAACTAATACGCGACCTTTCTATTCATCCAATGAAGCTGTTAGCTGCCTCTCCTCACTTTCCACTAAAAGCATCTAATATCACCAACAGCAATTGGTATTAACCAATCAGAAAGGAAATCCGGACACAAAACGTCTAATGGCCAAAACTTACCAAGAGTGTACAAGTCAAACCGGCGACGAAGCATATGGAAAAACCGTGAAACCTCTGTTTAATCAGAAAGAAAAGAGTGAAAGGCAATAAGTTAAAATGAATCTTATAAAGGACAGAAAATCTTCAAAGTTCAAGCAGCAAAACATGAAATACTTCAAACATAAAAAGTGGTGGGTCTAAGTGGAACCATAGAGTTCGACCAAAACATACCAATTAACTAGTATAAATCTCGAGGATAAAGGAAACCACAAAGTGCAGATCTATCCACTCTTAGCTTACATGAGATGCCTAACACGGCACATGACATATCACCCACTTAAGCTTATGGCTTCCTTTATGGCAAGTCATGCTTCGCCAACCTATTTCCAACTCTAGCAATCAGTTTTAGATCCAAAGTTCAGTGCGTTCATAGGGATTGATCACCTCTATTATTTTATCACACAGTTGCAACCACCATTCTGATCAGCTCTAACGCAATGTTTTGGAAAAGTTACCATTCATCTTCTTTCTCACGGCCAATCCTGAATGCTCCGACTATTGTCATATATTTGTCCGTTAGCAAACAGTAATACTGGTAAGTTTTCCCACGAGTTCTGTGGAGTAGTCTAAAAGCCAGGAAGTGCTCATTAATCTCACGAATTAGCATATGAAAAGGATTTATTTCCCTTCACTTCGATTTACATAATTTCAATAATACTCAAAGTTTCATGATGGAGCCTCAAGTTTATGCAGAACAAGGGTCATAAAACCAAAGGAAACGAAAATGATGTTACACTAAAGCTAAAGGAGACGACAATGATGAAACTATAAAGCCAATTAAACAGCAATAAACTTGAAAAGAGAGCGTAATGTCAGCATTTGACTACTTGGCTGGTGAAGACCAAAATGCTTAATTTCTATTTTCCCTGGTTTTCCGAAAAGCCAAACAGGAAAAAAAAGCAAAGATAGCTGGAATAAAGAACCTACTTCGTGGACAAGGTGCAGTTGCGATTAAGGTCGTCCATGAAAGACAAGGAGCTGTTCTCTTCTAGACAAGGAGCTGTTCTCTTCTAGACAAGGAGCTGTTCTCTTCTAGTGCAGGAGCTTCTTGTTCTTCCACCTCCATTCCCACTAGCATCTTCATCTTCTCCAAGGCCTAGTTCATCTTCTCCATTTTCCGCTGATACTTTTGTCAAAAGTATCGAAAGCAGAGTATGCGGAAGAGTAACTGAATTGTATTCGTATCTCATGTGTTTACAAGTATACAGACTCTTCTTATATAGACGAAAATAAAAGCTCAAGAAGAGTTAGTTTATTCTAACCTACGTTACAATCTGTAACTAAGTATGTAAGAACTTGTAACTAACTAATCTTATAACTGACTCGCTGCTGAGCTGGAATTCTAAAGCTGCAACACTCCCCCTCAAGATGGAGTGTAAATATTAATTACACCCATCTTGGATAACAAATGAAGAAGCTGGTGAGAACCAAGGGCCTTAGTGAAAAGATCAACGAGCTGAAGAGAAGACCGAACATGCAAAGGACGAAGCAAGTCAGCCTGCAACTTCTCTCGTACAATGTGGCAGTCAATATCAAGATGTTTTGTCCTCTAATGAAAAACAGGATTGTTGGCAATATGTAAAGCCGCCCGGTTGTCACAGAAAAGCAAAGAGGGCTGAGGATGAGAAATTTGTAAGTCTTGGAGCAAAATGCGAAGCCAAGTGAGCTCACAAGTGACAGTAGCCATTGCTCGATATTCGGCCTCAGCAGTGGACCGAGACACTGTGTTTTGCTTCTTGGATTTCCATGAGATGAGAGAATCTCCAAGAAAAACACAGTAGCCAGTTACAGATCGCCAAGTGTTAGGGCAAGAGGTCCAATCAGCATCACAAAAAGCTTTTAAATGAAGCTTGGAGGCAGCTGAAAAGAAAAGACCTTGGCCTGGAGAATCCTTAAGATACCGTAGAATTCGAATAGCTGCATCTAAGTGAAATTGAGTCGGCTTATCAAGAAACTGACTTAAAACTTGGACAGCATAAGAGATATCAGGCCGGGTAAGGGTCAAATACAACAATCGACCAATTAATCTTCGATAGCTAGAGGAATCTGTTAAAGGAATAGAAGAGTCAGTACAAGTGAACTTGGAATTTTGTTCCATTGGTGTCTTAACAGATCGACCACCAAGAAGACCAGCATCTTGTAATAATTCCAAAGTATACTTTCGTTGACTTAAACTAATTCCTGAAGTAGACTGAGCAACCTCAAGGCCTAAGAAGAATTTAACAGTCCCCAAATCCTTAATCCGAAACTGATCATCAAGGAATTTCTTAATAGCTTCCACTGAACTCAAATCATTACTAGCTATAATAATATCATCTACATACACAAGAAGTGCAGTAAATGAATGAGATATAACCCGAGTGAACAAAGAAGGATCAGAGTGAGAAGCTGTATAACCAAAAGAAATTAAGGCAGATGAGAGTTTAGAAAACCACTGTTGAGAAGCTTGACATAATCCATACAAAGACTTCTGTAGGCGGTACACCTGATGCTCCCCCTTTCCATTGAAACCCGGAGGAAGGTCCATGTATACTTCTTCAACTAAATCCCCATGGAGAAAGACATTATTTACATCCAACTGATGTAAATGCCAATTTTTGATGGCTGCAACAACTAACAAAGTTCTAATAGTAACTAATTTAGCCACTGGAGAAAACGTTTCTTGAAAATCCAAACCTTCAATCTGAGTGTAACCCTTTGCAACCAGCCGGGCCTTAAACCTCTCAAGACTACCATCAGCTCGATATTTGACTTTGTAAACTCATTTACACCCAATGGGTTTTTTATCAGGAGGCACAGGGGTAATAACCCAAGTATTATTCAACTCAAGTGCTTTGGTTTCAGCAGCCATAGCATCTCTCCATTCGGGTAGTTGGACAACTTGAGCAAATGTTTAGGGTTCAACAATAGAAGATATAGACAATGCAAAGGTACAATATGAAGAAGAAAGATGATGATAAGATAAAGTGGAAGATAAACGATGAGTTGTACCTGAGCTGGAAGGTGGAGAAGAACTGTCTGACATAGAGGTAGATGGGATGGTAAAAGAATTGGCAAGAGAACAATGATAGTTTTGTAGATATGAAGGAGGTTTGCATGTGCGAAGAGACCTCCTGACAGGAAGAGGAACTACAACAGAATCTGATGGAGAAGAGATTGTTGAGAGTGGAACTGAAACAGGTGCAGTATCTGCAACAGGATCAGATGAAACAGGAGGAATATGTGGAGAATTGGAAGAGAAAAAAATCAAAGGAAGAGGAGTCAGAAATAGCACATGGGAAAACAGAAAGAGGATAAGGAGGTGTGGAGATAGAAGTTTCGGGTAGATAAGGAAACAAATGCTCATGAAAGATTACATTTCGAGAGATAAAGGTGGATTGAGTATTTAAATCATAGAGTTTGAATCCTTTGACAGCATATGGATAACCAAGGAAAATACATCTACGAGCCCTAGAATCAAACTTATGATGAGGAGAAGGAATAGATGCATAACAAAGACACCCGAAGACCTTTAGATGGGCATATGAGGGTGTTTTGTTAAAGAGAACCTCAAAAGGATTTTTGTTGGATAAAAGAGGAGTTGGAGTTCTGTTAATGAGGTAGGTGGCAGTGAGAACACAGTCACCCCAAAATTTAAGGGGCAAGGATGCTTGGAACCGAAGGGACCTAACAACATTTAAGATATGTTGATGTTTACGCTCCACAACACAATTTTGTTGTGGAGTGTAAACACAACTTCTTTGATGAATAACACCATGAGTGGAATAAAAGGAAGGCATTTGGAACTCAAGACCATTGTCAGTCCTAATAGTCTTGATTTTCGAATGAAACTGAGTCTTAATTAAAGAAAAAAATGATTGTAAGTAAACTTGAGTTTGAGACTTATGATTCATTAAGAAAAGCCAAGTACATTTGGAGTAATCATCTATAATAGTGAGAAAATAGCGAAAACCATCAAGTGCTGGGACAGAAAATGGTCCCAAAATGTCACTATGTATTAGTTTAAAACAACATGAAGAACTTGAAGTGCTGACAGGAAAAGAAAGCTTGTGTTGTTTGGCTAGATGACAAACATTACAAGGACTTTGTTGAGAAGACTTGACAGCAGGCACTATTTTATTTATCAAGGATAATCTAGTGAAAGATGAGTGTCCTAGTCTATAGTGCCAGAGATCCAAAGATTTATTAGAAGCTAAAGCAACATGAGAAGTAACAAAAGTAACCGAAGAAGGAAACACAAGATGAAACAGCCCTGCCTTTTCTTCACCCATCCCAATCGTTCTCCATGATGACAGGTCCTGGATAAAGCAATGATTAGCAAGAAAAATGAGACAACAAGGTAATTTTTGAATGAGTTTAGAGGCTGAAATGAGATTAAACTTGAATGATGGTACACACAGAACATTGTGTAAAATGAGAGAGTCAGACAAATGGACACTGCCAATATGAGTAACAACAGCAACTTGTGAGTTAGGTAACCTAACAGATGCTGAAATTTCAGAAGTAATGTGAGAAAAACATGAAGGAGAATTGATCATATGATCAATTGCTCCTGTGTCAATAATCCAAGGAACATGATTGAAAGAAGATGAAGAAGAAAAAGTAGTCAAGCACCAAAAGCTACCTGACAGATTGCTAAATGAAGGTGTTATGCAATCAGAACTAATTTGATTTGCAGAAATCTGAAGCGATGAAGGTGGAGGAAAATGTTGAGATTGAGATTTCAAGAGAGCAAATAACTGCTGACATTGTTCTTGAGTAATTGAAAGAGGTGGATTCTCTGAAGTCAAATCCGAAGTAGCTTGATGAGCATAACTGTGAGTTGCTGTAGGAAAATGAGAAACTTTGTTCTTGTTATTGCGATACCCTGGTGGAAAACCATGTAGCTTGTAGCACTTATCAGCAATGTGTCCGGGGATGCCACAATGGTTGCAAATTGATCTGTCTTTGCGAGGATAAGAACCAAATCTAGAATTGTAGCTGGTCTTTGATGCTAACAAAGCTGCTGAATCAAGATTTGGGTGCTGAGTAGAAGAAATCTCCCTGTCTTTCCTCTTGCAATACCAGAGAAAACACCTTATTGATAGGTGGTAGAGGATCTGATAACAGGATCTGTCCTCTAATATGTGAATAACTCTCATTCAGGCCCATGAGAAAGTGCATCACATAGTCAGATTCTTGAAAATCAATTAAAGTCTTTAAAGCATCACAAGCAGTACCGCAAGCACACTGAGGTATTGGTCGAAAATTACCTAGTTCGTCCCAATATGTTTTCAGTTTTGTGAAATATGCACTTACAAAAGACTGGTTCTGAGATAAGAAAGAAATATCTTTCTTTAATTGAAAAATTCTAGGAGCATTTCCTTGAGAAAAACGAGCCTCTAAGTCTTTCCATACATCACGAGCATAATTGATGCAGATGACGCTGGAGGCAATTTCCGTAGAGAGGGAATTCAAAAGCCATGATAAAATCACATCATTACAGCACATCCATGACTCGAAATGCTTATCTGTAGAACTCAAAGGCTTTGTCAAAGATCCATTGATAAATCCGATCTTATTTTTGACTCTGAGTGCCATTGTAATTGATTGACGCCAAGTATGATAATTGTCTCCATTCAATCGTTGAGTGACCAACTGAATTCTCGGGTTGTCTCCATGATGGAGAAAGTACGGGCTGGATGCATCTTCAGTAGGATTGATGGAAGACATTACAGATGTAGCAGGAGGCGTATCAATAGAACTCATCTATTTGATGATAAAAAAATTTCTACCGGTAATTGAAAACAAGAAGTTCTCTGATACCATGTCAAAAGCATCGAAAGCAGAGTATGCGGAAGAGTAACTGAATTGTATTCGTATCTCATGTGTTTACAAGTGTACAGACTCTTCTTATATAGACGAAAATAAAAGCTCAAGAAGAGTTAGTTTATTCTAACTTACTTTACAATCTGTAACTAAGTATGTAAGAATTTGTAACTAACTAATCTTATAACTAACTCGCTGCTGAGCTGGAATTCTAAAGCTGCAACAACTTTCACACTCTTCCTTGGAAAAATTGGATCTGCGCGAGAATCAGAGTGAGGAAGTTTTTGCTTCAAGTCTCAGATTTTTTGAAAGGAACAACGTGCCTACCAACGGAAGATGGCACAACTCATTCTGGGCTTGGGCCTCATTTAGATCCACTGTGGGTCCATTCACAAATTTCGTCGGTTGGGGCTTATAGCATGTAAGAAGTAGAACGGGAGGAAAGAGGATAACGTCTATCATGTGACGTTTGGGCACTGAATGAATAGGCAAAGATCTCGATATTTTGTTTAGAGATTTCCAATTAATTTAAGCTCTGAATCTTTACTATATTAAATTATATTAATCGACATTTATCATCTCTCTAATGTCTAGTGCTACTTTTGTAGGACCAATTGGGGTGTGACATAATTTTAAAAGCCTGACATTACGTGTATGAACTTTAATTTACACCTTATTTCTCTCGTTACTAAAAAAAATACAAATAATATGCTTTTCTCCTTTTAATTTAGTCATGTTAAGCAGATGATTGTACGTATTTATGCATTTATATACATATTTAAGGGGTTTAATGTATATGCATGACGTGTCAAATTGAGCTATTTATCATGGAGGCAAACAAAGTTTCCATAAAGTATTTTATTTGCATACTGCAGATACAAAGCCCTACAGTCTCAGAAAATAAACTAGGGCTGTACAACCCCGGTGTAGGTACCGGTTTTGGCCAAAACCGGCACCTACACCGGATAGGCCGGTTTTGAAAAAATTATCACCTACACCTACACCGTTAAGGGTAAAAACCGGCCCTTAGCGGTGGCGGTTTAGCGGTGGCGGTTTCCGGTTATCCTACATTAATATTGAGCCATTTTTTTAGCATTTTACGTACTTGGCCCAATGTATTTTTTCTTTTTTCTTTTGGTCCATTAATCACATATCAATAAAATCTAAACTAATGAAATCTAAATTCCAAAATCAATAAAATTAAAGATCATCTTAAAAGATAAGACGAGAATTTAAAGTCCAAAGTAATAGAGACGTCACTGTAAATAGAAACTATTATCTTTTGAAAAATCCAGTTTAGACCCTAACAACACTTAGATGGGAGAATATGTGTTTTCCCTCTAATTAACAAATCAATAACAATTTTAAAACATGTTCAAAACCTAATAGGGTTTCCCTTGATTTCACAAGGAAAATAAAAAAATTCAGCAATTTTTAAGGCGCTCGAGCGCAGGTCAAACGCTTGTCGAGCGCTTATGTTTCTGTCTGAAATTTGCACTGAGCACTTGAGCGCTTATCTAACGTTAGTCAAACGTGATGACTCTGTCTGAATTTTTTCAAAGGGCGCTCGAGCGTTTGTCAAACGCTGGTCAAACTTGATGACTCTATATGAATTTTTGAACTAAAATGTATTAGAAATTTGAACTAAAATGTAATTGAATGACTGATTTTGCAAGCATGATATAAATTTAATAGTGATTTGTCAATTTTAAAATTTAGACAATTTGTTAATATTTCATAAAAACTCTTAAACTAATACATTGATTTAAAAAATTTTGTGGTAGAATCTCGACCTCTTGATTTATATTATGCGATGTACTTACCAAAGTTTGACATTAAACTCTTTAATTATGATTTCAATGTCTTCATATATACCCTTTTAAATACAATAAATTTGTAATTTTTCTACCAAAATTCTAAATAACTAGTTCATTCACCTAGCAAGCTTCTTGGTAACTTGAATGTAAGCATTTGATTAGACAAAACCAACAACAAATCTCGAATATTCAAGTGAAACTAAACTATTGAGTAAACCTTGTCATGCTTCTAGAATATTATGTCTTGAGGTAAAACTAAAGTTTAAATTATTGAGTAGAAATTAAAATAAAAAAACTAAAAAAAAAATCCCGGTTTATCCTACACCGGGAAACCCGGTGCCGGTTTAAACCGGGAACCGCCGGTTTTTTCAAAAAACCAAACCTACACCGGCACCGGTTAGACCAAAAACCGGAAACCCGGTGCCGGTACCTGTGCCGGTGCCGGTGCCATTTGTTTAGAGATTTCCAATTAATTTAAGCTCTGAATCTTTACTATATTAAATTATATTAATCGACATTTATCATCTCTCTAATGTCTAGTGCTACTTTTGTAGGACCAATTGGGGTGTGACATAATTTTAAAAGCCTGACATTACGTGTATGAACTTTAATTTACACCTTATTTCTCTCGTTACTAAAAAAAATACAAATAATATGCTTTTCTCCTTTTAATTTAGTCATGTTAAGCAGATGATTGTACGTATTTATGCATTTATATACATATTTAAGGGGTTTAATGTATATGCATGGCGTGTCAAATTGAGCTATTTATCATGGAGGCAAACAAAGTTTCCATAAAGTATTTTATTTGCATACTGCAGATACAAAGCCCTACAGTCTCAGAAAATAAACCCTTTGAGACCCTTCCTTCCCTTCATCCGCTAAATCCCAGAAAAAAAGGGCAAGAAACAAATATACTTCCAAGTTCATATTTCATTAATTTTGCATCTTTCTACAAATAGGAAGTACAAAAATTCCAGTAACACTAGCAAAAAACGTACATGACCAAGTGTAACAATCTACAGTGAACACGACAGACACTAAGGACCGTAATTATTCATTATAATATCTCCATAATTAATACAATCAATATCTCAACCCTTCACTTAATTAATTAATTTACTTCAGTTGATTTTATGGCAATCTTCTCGTACTTCGCCTTTTGAACCTTCTTTAACATCAAGCGTGCTCATTTTCACCATTGCCCGCTGGAAATCAAAGAAGAACATGGCTTCGTTCAGAGCATAGCCATTGACAATGCTTCTTGTTTTTGGGGTGGCATACAATGTTTGATCCGAACTAAGCACCCCGGCTTTCCTCAGCAATGCGTTGTAGTAAAGATTGTCGAAAGTGGTCCTTGTCGCATCGAAGGGTTGTTCTGCATTATCTCCAGCACTGCATGTTTTGGCCAATGTGTTTGCAAAGCCTGCATCCAAAGTTGGATCTACACTATTCAATCTGCTTTTGAATGATGAGCACCTTGCCACTCCTAGAGTATGTGCCCCTGCATGCAAAAACCAAGATCACCGACGTACGCCAAGTGATCGCGTGCGTAGTTTAGTGATTTTTGGATAGAGGAACAAGTAACTCGTATGTGACATTGACTCCTTAAAAATAATCCTTTCAATAATTAATATTCCCTTGAGGAACAAGAAACTTGATACATATACGCAATTAATCCTGCAGCCAATACATTACTTGTAACATGTTTGTTTACCCGAGAGAGCCACCATTTCTTGGACGCTAAAACCGTGCTGCCTAAACATCTTGATAAGCTGGGAGGCATTGAAGAAGGGTGGAGGAAGGTTGATTGTGTCTTCTATTCTGGACCTCTTACCATCCTTTCTTCCCTTTGGTATGTCATATACTGGACCCCCAGCCTTAATTAAACCATTATGAACCGCTTCAATCATTCAATGACGAACAAAATGTTTTCAAGGAAAAAATGTCAAAAAGAAGATTCATCATTCTCGTCATTTGGCATTATTACCCAGAATACTGCATCTCTGGCAGCCATTGCAAGAATGTCTGCGCATGACACTACGCCGGGGCATTGGTTTTCAACCGCCTCTTTTGCTTCATCAATAACTTCATATCCCCTCAAGCTCAAATTTGCTGGGGAGTCCTTCTCTGCTGCGTTATCCTTCGTTGAATCAATGAGAATCGACCCGTCACAACCCTACTTGACAAAAAGTAAGGACTTGTTAAGCTCAAGAAGCATAAACAAAAATTTCAACCCAAAAAGAAAAACTATTTTCCCAAAAGGCAACATGTATAAGAGTACTGAGTACGAGAGAGAGAGGCAGAGAAGAGGACCTCTATGAAGCAATCATGAAAATGCATTCTCACAAGGCCGGCTGCCAGGGTAGGGTCAGCATCCAGAGCTCTGTTTACTGTATTCTTCACAATCGGTTCTGCAAATGGGCAACTCGGCAGATAATAGTTCATACTCAGACCATTTGCTCCAAACCTAAAGCCACTGAGTATCATCTCCATTACTAAAACTACAGCAAGAAAATTGCCAACAACCATCTTAACTATAGTTGGAGATATTATAGTCAGCAAATGTTCAAAAGACCAAACAAGCTGGCTAAAGAAAAGAAGAACCAAGGTATGTAGGTTGAGAAAAGAAAACTGCTGGTATAGAAAGGGAAGAGTTGGGAGTTTCCAGGATAGAGAGTGGAGAGCAAGCAACGTATATATAAATGCGAATGATTGCAAAGAGTTGCCCCCCCCCCCCCCCCCCCAAAAAAAACATTTCACTGAATAATTTGGAAAAGAAAAAGTTGAAGATAGTGGTTTTATCCTTTTCTCCACCTAAACTAATGAATCAATCAAATAATATTGCTAAAATGCATGCGCACTGCATGACACGTAACAAAACTCACCATGAGTGATTACCAAATCAGTATTAGCCATATCTTGCATTGGGAATCGTGGGTTGAAAACACTAATGATTAGGAAAAAGATTAAAAGAGGAGTAAGCAACTTTTAAGAGAAATGTTACACGGTCGTCTGGCGTTCTGCTGAGGTTCTTCTCGCTGACGTGTGGATCTATTCTAGCGTACCCTGGGAATTCTAAGGGACGACCTTCCATTTTTGAATTCTTGGCCCCTAAGTAATTTCACCTGTGAGCTCAGAGCTATTGATCAATTCAATTTAGTCCTTAAAAGAGTTTAAAACTATCATGTTCTCAAGGGCCACACGATTTGAGAGATCCAAATTTCGACCAAAAAGCATAGGAAACATATCAAGGGCTAGTACAAAGATAATAATTTTAGGACTATTACATAAGTCAATTAACAACCATGAGCATGGAATTGATGACATGCATCAAAAGACGGATACTTGAGATCTCAACATTGGTAATTGTAGTCAAGGTACACTGATGGTTGAGTATGGCATAAACTTGAAATAGGATGAGTTTCTCATGCATTGCAATTCTCGGGTCAGTTGAAGCCATGGAATTGGCCATGACTGTCATCCAAGCAAGTTTTTGTGGTGAGTTGTTTTTGATATCACAAGCTAACTGTCACAAAAGGTTTAGCAGTACTCCTTGACTCAAAGGGAGAGGAGCTAAAGACAATACCCACCGCAGATCAACCTTGAAAAAAGAATAAAATGCTTTAGTTACATTAGTAAACAAAAAGAAATGTACTAGCTTAAGATGTCAAAAACACATATAATATTTGTGCACAATATTAAATGAGACAAATTCGCCGTTGAGCAGAGCCAGGAGACAATGAATATATCATTACTCTGTACGGTTACATTGAAAGCTTTTTCAAAATTGTGTTCAAATACCAACTTTGATAACTCCATTGTTGGATCAACCTGCACCCCAACCTAATACACACATGAGACAACCAATGTTTGAAAAGAATTTAAATATAAAAAAACAAGTAAATCATCATATTTGTATCCATAGATTTATGTATATACCTGAGTACAAATTACACGACCGTTTTGATCATCAAGAACATAACCTGGCAATGGAGTTTGAGTTGCTTTTAAGGCCTACAATAAAAAAATGGTTAGGTAAATGTCTTTCCAACCAATCGCAAGAAAAATAAATGGGCATAAAAATGTGTTTCCAACCTGTTTTTTTCGGCTCCTTGGCACGACATTGTTGTCAATCGGTGGCTTATTTGCTTTTCGTTGTGACTTCTTCACCGCTTTTTTCATTTCGGACACCATTCTTGATGAGCTTGGTCTCCCTATACGTTTAACGTTAATAGGACTAAGCATCATATTACTTTGCATCATCGAATCATCATTACTTTGAATGGTCAGATTACAACTAGAAGATGCAATTGCAACTGAAGAGTGCAGGGAACAACGAATGGGGTCAAGTTCACGGAATTCCTCCTTTAACATATTAACATTTGCAATCACCTTCTTGTATCTGTCCACGCTCGTTGACGCGAGCAATGCTAATTCATCAAAATTCTTGCATAGGTCGTCATATCTTTCGTCATTAGGGTCACCATCAAAAGCATCATAAGTACACTTAACAAAAGTGTAATGTCGCCTTATGTCCTTCCTCCATCTCATAAGAAAATATTTCAGTGGCAATGTTGCAACTTTATTTGATAGTAACACAGAAATGACATGACTGCACAAGATGCCTCTTGTTTCAAACATTGCACAAATGCATTTCACTTATACTTCTTCTTAATTGTAGTAAACACAATATGATTTTTCTTTTATATCTTTATTTACAACAACACGTTAAATCACTTCATAAATAGACATTGCACCTTCTCTTTTAAGACAAGAGTGATTACAATGCATAACTTTTCGAAACTCCCCTTGAACTTCTTTGAACTTTGCATTGGTATACACATCTTGGAAATCTCTCTTCTAAAGGAAAAGTACTTGAACATGAAATCTTGCGATTAAAAGAATCCAAATCAGCATTTGTCTCTTTCTCAACCATTTTCCTCAAAGCACTATCAAACTGATCAACAAACTCCTTTAGTGTGGTCTGTGAGTGCACATAACCATCAAAAAAAGAATTCATACTTTCACTACGCTGCGTCGTATTCATTCCTGCCCAAAATGCATCTTTCACATATACCGGCACCCAAAAAGTCTTCTCACCATATAACTCATTCAGCCATGCATTATCCTCTAATTGATAAGTCTCAATTAGAAATTTCCAATTTTCCTCGAATTGTTCACATGTTTGAGATTCATACACACAATTATTTAAGGCAACTCTAATACCATTAAAGTCAGGATTTGCTGCAAACTTTTCTAGTTGTTTTCTCATAATGTGTCACAAACAATATCTATGTCGTGTTGTCTTGGGGAAAACTATTTCAATTGCATTCTTCATAACCCTAGCCTGATCTGTTAAAATTGCACTTGGAGTTTTACCGTTCATGCAACCCAACCAAGTTTCAAACAACCAAACAAATGTTTCTGTATCCTCCTTTGATATTAATTCTGCCCCAAAAAGCATTGACTGACCATGATGATTCACACCTACAAACGGAGCAAATGACATGTCATATCTATTGGTCAAGTACGTCATGTCAAATGAAATGACATCCCCAAAGTATTCATATGCTGCTCTACTTCGTGCATCAGCCCAAAAAATATTTCGCAACCTACAATCATCATCCATGTCCATCACATAATAGAAGCCAGGATTCTTCTTTTGCATTCTACTAAAATAGTCACGAAGTGCTGGACCACCTTCTTTGCCAAGCCGAAACTCTCTTGCCTTGTTAATAAAATTCCGACAATCATTCTCTCCAAATGAAAGATTTTCATACCCCCCATTTCAACAACAAGAGAGTTAATATTCTTACTCCCACGTATTCCAGCTCTGTCATTTATGTCTAGCCTTCTTTTCACAGTAATTTCTATTTTCCTATGGCATTTCATTAACCTTGCTTTGCATGGGCTTAGACTATGGTTATGCTCGAGCACAATCTTAATCAACATCCACTTTCCATTGGCACATAACATTGCACAAATCCTGGCTGGACAATTCGTGTGTGTTATTGTTGGTACAACATCACTTTTGATTTTTCTTTGTTTGCCTTGATGAATACAAGCATAAGTGACGTGTCTAACAACCTTATCTTTTTTTTTGTTGCCTTTTTTTACCACAGCAAAACCTTCTTGCTTAGCATACTTTACATAATAGTACAAAACTTCATCCACTCAATCAAACATCATTGCTTTCTTAGGTTCTTCAATTTTATCATCCCCATCTATCACCTCGTATACCGCATTATCATTTGTTTTGTCATCCCCATTCCTCACCTCGCATAGCACATCATTGTCCTCTTTATCATCCAACTCTAAATTACATTGAAAAAATTAAATAAGAAATGCAAATCTCAAAGCCATAATTGGATCAAAGAAAAATAATTTGAAGCTAAATTATCAAAATTAAAAGTCTAACCAATTTCAGGGTCATCTTCGTCGGTTAAATCATTGTCATTATATTCAGATTCAACTTCTCCCTCATCCTCCAAGCGTGAACTTGAACATTCTATTTAGAAGAATAAAAGGTGGCCACAATGAGTAACTGAAAAAGCAAACAAAATTGGTTAGTGCTCATAAACTCATGGCTTATGGACACTTGTATCTTGTCTGAAACAAGGTGTCAATGGCAAAAGACATCGAGCTTTAATTTGATATTTACCAAAATTTTACTAATATTGATAAAAGTTACATAGATCTTAAAAATTTCTCTGTTATTTGATTTGGTTGGATGAGTTGGCAACATTGACGAATTTTCTAAGAAATCAAACAGAATCCAACCAAATAACCAAAAAAGGCACAAACTTCATCTATAACACAAACCCTAGAAAATCAAATAAATTATTTCGTTCAAAAAGAAATACCCATAAAAATCCAAATTATAAACACGAAATCAAATTCCTGAGATTCAAGCTAACGGACAACGGAAAAGGGAGAGAACATGTGTTTATTTCCTTTGTTTTAATCTCTATGGATATGGAGGCAAAATGAGAGAGAAAAAAGAGAGGAGAAAATTGTAAGCAGATATTTGTACTTCCAAACCGAAAGTTTTAGGAAAGTGCGAGAGGAAAAATAATTTCTGAGAGACAAGAAGAAGACCGCGTCAAAAAACTGAGAGAGGACGAAAACAAAAAGACCAAAAAACGTTATTGTTGAACCGGTTTTAAGTTTCCAACTAAAAGAGAACCGGTCTCAAGTTTCTAATAAAAAAATAAGTCCATGTCAGCGAGAAGAACCTCAGCAGAACGCCAGACGACCGTATAACATTTCTCTTTAAAGAAAAAGCCAGACCTTCTTTGACTAATGGACACAAGAAATTGTCTTATTGTGTTCACTGATTCGAACCACAATGTATAAACAAATCATCTCTCAAGCAACGGCTTCCGGAGTTCTTTAAATAATATATTTTGCAAATATATCCAGCTTTGATATATAGTTTAGGTAGTCCATAAGAAGAGAACAAAATAAACTTCTTAAATGTAATTTCTCATGACACTGCTTTTCTTAATTTTCTCAAATGTTTTGTCTCTCCTACTATCTCCCGAACTCGAACGCTTCCTCTAGCTCTTCCAATTTGCTCCGATCAGTCAGGGTTGTCACAAAATCTTTCTTGTCTAAGAAAAACTGGAAATAAGTGGCTCTACAAATTTAAATTTGGCGAAGGGAGAGTCACGCATGCAACTGGAGTTGGTGAAGGTCAAATGGAAGTGGTGGGGGTGGTGGAAGTGATGTCAAGTCAATGCAGCTGGCTTCCATTTAGACAGGTAGATCCTACTTTCAGAGCGCATCTTTTTCGGTTTTAGAGAAGTGGGGAGAAACTTGGCCAATAAAAGTTGCGCACTCATCTACATGAGTGCTGCGCACACGTCTACTCACATGTGGTGCTGGTGGTGTACCATTGCAATCCAAATGCATGTCTTTCCTTCCCCAAGTGTTGCATGTGTTACGGTGGTAGTGGTACCATGTTTCTTTTTTTCTTTCTTTCTAATTCTTTCCTGTTGGATATGGATCTGTACTACCGCATTATCCAAGGCTTATCGGAATCATTAGACAGAGAGGGCTACGTTTCTCTGGCTCTGGGTATTAAATTCGTAAGCTCACTAATCCAATACGTGATAGAGCCAAGATTTTACTTTGTCGGACAAGAAGAATAAAATAAGATAAAGTAGCTTGGCACCTTCAAAAGTGTGTTTGACAAACCAAAAGAGCTAAACTTCATGCCAGCTTTTACTTTGGATTGTTAGTCAATTCTAGAAGATAAACCGAATTTGATTTTAGAGTGATTTCGGCATATACGGAAGAGACTCGAGACTACATGCACCCTAATATACCCTTTTTTTTCTTGGCAATTTGGGGGTGGGATTAGGGGATTCGATCCAGAACAGGACATGCCAGCTGAGCCTATATTATTGAATTGTAGAGTTCCTTTTACAAACTATATTGGAAACACGACTTAGCAGTATTGAAGAGATTACCTTAACCATGATTTCATCAATACATTCCGAGAAAAACGAATTTACGCGTGCTCCAGCAATGTCTAAGAGAAAAGGAAAATCTTGTAAATGACAAAAAGCAGGAGTATTTATAAATGACAATAAAATCGGAGAACAAAACCGAGATGCAGCAAATAATTACTTATTCCTTTCTTAATCATGTGGGTTAATTTCGTTCTTTTCCATTTCTCGCTAAGAACTTTAGTCATTAGTTGAATATGTACAAGACATACAAAAGTAGGAAGGATTCCAAAAAAACATGCCGACCACCATATCCCAAGTCTCTTTATCGCGTTTCATATGTACACATTGGTTTTGGCCAGAGGAAAACTCCCCAAGGAAACTCAGACAAGCTTTACAGTCATTCCGAAAACTCAGAGAACGTCAAAAGGTGTAGACAAGCATTTTCCAAAGCAGCTGCTACTACCAACATCAGTAACTGTCTCATCTTTGCAGTGTCCACCGGGTTTGGTACCTCTGTTGGAGCTCCTGCATCTTTGACAAACAAACTTGGCAGGGACTGAATCAGAGTCGTTGATATCAGAACACCTAGTGTGTTGCCAAACACCACAAACATCACAAGCCAACATTCTCTCCCCATCATCATCTTTGGCCCCACAGCTGCAATCCACTGTCCACCGCTCAATCCCCCTCTCCATTTTAAACCTACTCAGTCCATTTTTTCCGGGGCACCTCCCCCGCACCCGAACTGATTCAGCTGTTCCAAACAAGAGCTTGATCTGGGTGGTATCATCTACATTGTCATAGCCAAGTAGCTCTTCAGCTTGAAATCTTCTAAACATCACATATACATCTTGAAAAGCTTTCGACGCTTGGAGCTTGAGATCAGATACAGTAGCATTTGGGGGGAGGATAATTAACTCTGGGGGTGGGCTTGTGGCATACTCCTCAGGTTCATCCATCAGCTCCACCGCACATGACAGGCATGTTGCAGATGGGTTTGTGATTGATATGGTCTTTTCAACCCCGTAGTCTTTCATAAAGTGCTTGCAGTCAAGGAGCTTCTCAGCTGAGCTGATTGCAAGATCCCTTGTTGCCTGATGGCCATTGCGTACCATGGTTCGAGGATGGAGCAAGGATTCATACAGGTATCTGAGATCCCTCACGATATTTTCTTCAGATGGGCAGTTAGGGATGGAAGAATCATTGCAAACCGTCATTTCGACCATTGACCCACTTACGGGCTCAAGTCTGTAACAAGTAAAGTACCATAAGAATGAATGCATCCAAAGGATAAAAGATACACTAGAAAATAAAATAAACAGATGGCCATATCATGCACATACTGTTCCCCCCCTTCTCTCTCTCTCTCTTAGGGGGGACGGACTACAGACATGAGATCTCCCAAATAACACTATTCTATTAATACTTTCAGAACAGCAGCCAGATTTTGAAATTTACACCAACTATTACAGCATCACTTGAGAGAGCATAAAAACAAAAAAGATTTCCCAAAATAAAAGACCAGCATTTATAGATATAACCAGCATCATCATGCACTAGATAATAAATGGTTATAATAATTATGCACAATTGCAAAGCTGTCTGGACAGCTCAAAAAATGCTACGAGGAATGTTAAATTTTCAAGGGGAAAACAGTTGGCTAGATTCTTTTTCCACTCAAAAAGAAGAAACAATCAAGAGAAAATAGCTTGTAAAGATCGAAACAACCCTCACCTATATTCTAGAGCACCTGAATCAGGATTGCATCGGGCTTTAACAACCATCCCATCTGCTGCCAATTTTCCTCCAAGTTTCCCAAGGCAGTAATCAAGGAGCTCGGAAGGAGCCACCTTGCAAACAGCACCTCTAAGTGCACGACAACTTACCCAATTAGAGCCAGAAACTGCACGAAGAACTTTAAACATGGCTTCTTCAACCCGTTCAATGTCACTCCCAGTCCATGAACCCAGGATGGCTGATGTGCAAGCACGATGCTTCTTATAGGTGATATCATCAACCCCAGGAGAACACCTGGGGGCTTCATGGATCAAACTAACTAAAAAACAAAAGAGATCTCTTATATTTACAAGTTCACGCTCCGATAAGGACTGGTAACGTGAGATCACATCCTGCAGGTGAGTGCGGGGTTCCTGTCCGTGGGAGAGAAATATGGACAATGGAAGACTGGAGAGGGATTCAACAGCCATTTTATAGGCAGGGAGAGTGAGTGCAAAGCTACCAGCACCGAATTCATAACCCCAGTCACCGTACCAAGAATGGCCTTTGGTGATGGCATGAAGCAGCCTGTACTCTAATCCATACTTTTTTGAAACATCCATAACGCTCACTTTTCTGTTAATTTGACAAGTGGACCAAGAATAAGTAAAACAAAGTTAATGTTTTCGGAATTGGCAAAGCAATGGATACAGTATGTGTGATGACCCATTTAAAAACAGAAAAGAAAAAAATGGTGAGCACAAATTTCTTTATCCTGTTAAGAGTTATTTTATTTCTAAGAGAAAAGTCAACGACTCAACCCTTCAGGGTCTGGGGTGTGACAGTATGGAACTAAGGGAATCAACAACAAAGCATCAGACAAAGGATGAGGAAAAAAAGCAAAGACTCATGTTTGTTACAGAGAACAAAGACATCAATAAGTTATTCTACTATGGAGTAGCAGCTAATTCTTTTTATTTTCCTTCTTTTGGGATTGCAATACATTTTAACTTAAATGTTTACAGAATACAGGCAGATGTGTACTGAAACATTATATGGACAAAAAGGAAAAATGATTGTGTATCTCTCAGGATTAACTCAAGAACATTATACAAATACTTGCATTAGCAAATAAATACATCAAATACAAGAAGACCCTAACCTGACTCCAAGCATTTTACAAAGGCGATCCCAGAAATCCATGATATGATATCCCGAGAGAACCCTCGATCCCCCTTCCCTACCATTGACCCTGAGAAGGTGGCCATAGCCATTTGAATGGATTACACCATGTAGCAGATGAGTTGTGTTCTCCAACTGGTTAAACACCCAGTCTTCAACATCATCTGTACTTGTCACATGGTTGCATGACTTGCACCTGAAATAAATAACAAATCATTTAACATCGAATCAGGTAACAAATAATCGTGTTAAATTAATTTGATATTAATACGCATGAGAAATCAAAGACCAATTATGTCCAACAGACAGACTGAAGACAAAAGAGAGAGGTGGAAGGTAAATATGTAAGGTTAATTTCAAAAGCCTCTGAATCCAATTGTTAAAGCGTATTGTATCAATAAGTCAAGAGTCGCACACAACCATACAAGGGAAACATCCATACCAAGAAGAATAATTTGCACATTACCCTAATCACACATTGCATTCGGGCACCATTAACTTCACACAGAACTGTTGCCAAAAGTATTAAAAACAAATAGTAACCCACAACAGATTTTTACTTCAAATGGACATAAACAAAGGCAGAAAAGAGGCAAAAATTTATCGCCATACATGCGAAACATACATACCAAGACTAATAATTTGTACAATACCCTAATCACACATTGGATATGGGCACCATTAGCTTCACACAACACTGTTGAAAAAAGTATTAAAAGTAAATAGCAACCCATACAAGATTTTTACTTCAAATGGACATAAACAAAGGTAGAAGAGAGGAAAAAAGTTAAAAGCCCTCACTTGGATTCCGACAAGTGCAAGACATCTCCACAGCACATGCATGGCTTGTGATACCCACCAATGGAACTACCATCAGCTTTTATGATAAAATGGAAACGCTTTCCGCATACTGGATGACCACTCCAACCTGAAGGATAGAAACAAAAAGAATAGAAGATCAAAACTCTAGCCGAAAACCTTCTGAAGCACTCATCTTAGCAGTGTCCCAGGCTCCCTGGCACTGTGACAAACATGCTCCATTACCGTTGGCGGTTTTTGATATAATAGACTCTCAACCACAAATTTCATTCATAATAGGCAAAGTCTACACATTTTGATTTTTTAAGACTGCTATTCTCCGTTTCTTACATTAGCAAATTGATAATGCAGCATTGCCAAAAATCTTGATATTGTTTCATGTTTCGAGAACAATATCAAGAAACAACAAAATAAGCATTTTTCCTATGATTCTCATGTGACTCAAGCTTATTATCAAAATAAACTCCAAGCAAGACAAATCTTTTGCAATCTACCACTGTCAGAAAGCTCAGGATCTGCAATCATTTTTCCAAATAGATAAAGGGGATGTTTGAGGGTGAAAATTTTGGGTATTGGGGTTTGGGAAATATTATAAAGTAAAGAAATGTTATGGGGTCGGTGAAAAAGTGAATTAAATATTATAATAATAAAAAATTATGTGAAGAATTTTTTAGTATTAAACCCAAATATTTGGCCCAATGAGGCTCAAACATGCCCAAAGTCAACGCACGTGGTGAACAACCATGCGCTGAGATTAAAGACAAAAATAGATAAATTCCAAATTGAAGAAGCATTAGAAATTGCCGAGCATCAAGATATGTGAATGCACATTAATACCCCCGCACGAGTTGTAAAACAGCGCAGTATAATGAAAACAAGATGGGTGTTTTGGGTAAGTAACAATTGTAGACGACGAAAGGAATAGAAAAGTAATAACAGCTGGCACGCAACAGCGACCGCACCCTGTCCCATCAAGCGCAATGTGTAAAGCAAAAGCAACAGCCAATGACAAACGAGGTCATGTCCCTCTCAGTCGAGGGAGGCCCCACTGTTAATTGTGTTGTATCAGTTGGACCCCCTCCCAATACCATCAACAAAAAAATCTCATCTCGATCGCTATTGGAAATACTTTCACGAGAAAATGAAGGGTAAAATCGTATCCGACTCCCGTCCCCAAACAATGTACTATCTGGCTATCAGCCTCACAAGCTCACTGAGCTGGAGTATAGTCTAAAGCTTACCGAGCCAGAGAAAGGCGAGCATAGTGTCTCCTATTACGAAATCATGCGATATATTAAGACAAAACCAAAGCGAGCCCGAGATATTAAAACGAAATAGAAAAACAGAGAAATATAATCGGGAAAAATTAGTGAGTCGACTCACCAACAACTCGGCACTGGTCGCAGTATACGGATCTGGATCTGGTCACGTCCTCTTCGACAACGTCGAGGCAAACCACCTCCGGGAGCGAATCCGGGCCGTCCGTCAGATCCCCCACCCGGAACATCATCTGCCAGGTAAGCAGGTGCGGAAACAGGGACGACGGAGGAGGGAGGATCGCGTTCCTGGTCAAGAACTCCCACACGCGCGTCCTGAACGGGCCGCAGGAATGACCGTCCTTGCCATCCACAGACGATGACGAAGACGACGGCGATGAAGGAAACGTCGAGAAATCGTGCAGATCAGCGGTCACGCGCCTCTTCATCCGCTTCAGGGGCCTGCCGTTCACGACCATAGTGGTGAAACCGAGCGCGTGGATATGATTCGGGGGCCCGCGGGTTAGATCCGGCCGAATAAATGTTTCAATCTTAGCCGGAAGGGGTTTGGAGGGTTCTAGACAGATCCGAAATGGATAGAGCAGATTGAGATAGAAGGATAAGAGAATCGGCCGATTAGAGAGAGGGAGAGGGAGAGGTAGAGGAGGAGGAGGGAAAGAGGAACGTTCAATTGGGTTAGGGTTTTCTGTGCCTGTTGGATTCTAGAGATTTCGAAGATAACCAATTAGTTTTATTTATTTATCAAATTTTCCTCTGCCTTTATTATTAACGTTCGTAGTTCGTACTCTTATGAAGTGATATAAAAAAACAAAACAGTTCTGGGAATTCGGGAGACGGGTGGGTGAACAGGTCGGTTTGGATGTGAGACAGAGAGAGAGAAAGGAGTGCGGAGAAAATTAGAGAAAATTATATATATATATATATATATATATATATATATAGGATTCCAACAATCAGATCGCACGCGTGTTTAGCAAATTAGCGCATCGAAATGGCCTTTCGACAGTATAAAAGAGCTCTTAGAAAAAGAAAAAGAAAAAAAGACAGTATAAAAGAGCTCGTGAGACTATCGAAGTCACAGGAGTGTCTTTCTTGCACTACGAGGCCGCAACTCCCGGGTTCAGTTGGAGTAAAAATGGTAGAATTTTAGAGGGGCAGTGAATATTTATATTGATAATATTTTATTAGTATTTGTGTAAAGTAAAAAGAGAAATAATTTGATATAATTGTTTAATAAAATAATATTGGAGTTACGTGGAAAAGTAAAGAGAAAAAATTTATGTTAAATAAAAAAAGTAAAAAATTGTGTAAAATGTATTAAGTGTTTATGCTTAATTTCTAAATATGTTCTGTGATAATCTTGTAAATGTATTTAAATCCTGAAAATATTGAGGAACGAACCCTAGCCCTAGACAGGAGGGGATGCGGAATGCCCCCTTTTGACCTTGCGTTGGCTTCGTTGTTTCTAATTTCTTAATTATGAAGGAAGCGATTTAAGAAGTTTCTTTTTCGTCGATCATTGCTGGCTCTACTGTGGATTATTTATTAGCTCCTTTTTTCAGGTAATGGCGGATCATGAAACACAAATAGAATAAGTAAAGAAAACCCGTCTTTGAGGCCATATATATATTTGATATAATTCCTTAATTTGTCCGCTTTCTAATTTATTTAATTTAACAGACCAGGAAAGATAATAATGGTGCAACAACATATTATGGTAAAATAGAACGAAATCCTCTTCCATTATACATATTGACCAATTTTTTTTTCTCTAATCGGGTGTCTATTTTTATCTCAGGATATATGCATTTCCTTCATTTCATAAAAATTAAGTAATTATGAGTCAAAAATTTAAGGTAATCCTAAAAAATTAGTAACACTAATGTATGTTAATTAAAATTGAGCATGTCAAAAACACAGGTCGGGAGATGAGGATAAAAACTGCTTAGCTAGAGCCTTTAGAAAGAAATACTCCTCTCCTTATAAATGCAATAATGCGTCAGTCAATTACCCATTCGTACACGAAGGATGGACGTGCTCTCCACTGCACTTGTGCTTCTGCTTAGCATCATACTCGTTTCTCCTAACGGAGCTGCACAACAATTTTCTTCAATGGATAATGGAAATGAATAAAAATGTGTTGTATGAGAGTCAAAATTTTGATTCTAATAAAATAATTCTTCATAATTTTTTCTTTTCATGTCAAATTATCACTTTTATCATAAATAAATATAAAAAATCATGCAAATTATCTATCTGTATTTTTTTACCAATTCTAATACTTAAATTTTAAGTACTCCAAAATTTCACCATAGGCATAGCAAATTATCCTGCCTATGGTATCGATTTCCCCCAGGGCCCAACCGGAAGATTTTGTAACGGAAAAACTATGGTCGATATCCTCGGTAAGTTCTCCATCGTGATCTGCATGCACTAGGCCTGTCCACCAAACCGGCCGGACAGGACAACCCAGACCGGAACCGGACCGGTTTTGGTCAAAATCGGACCGATTTTGGACAAACCAGATCGAGACCGGTATACTCCGGTCCGGTACCAGGTTATCCATGTGGAAAACTGGACTTAGACCGGAATATACCTCTATAAACCGGCCCAAACAGGAAATTGGCTCAAAATAGCACGACCTAACCCCAAAACCGGCCCAAGATGGCACGGCCCACCCCAAAATCGGCCCAAAATGACATGACCCAAACCGGACCAGACTGAACCGGTGAAACCGAGGACCGGTCCGGTTCGACCTATATACTCTACAAAATGGCCAGTTTGGCAGGCCAAACCGGCCCGAACCGAAACTTGGACAGGCCTAGATGCACAACTACTTAAAAATATCTCAGTTAATTCCCTACAGCTTATCCTATTTGGATTAATTAATTTGCAATATGATCGGCGGGTATTCTTGGGCTTCCAGCCTCTACGTGTACGGTGTACCGTGATACCGGGTTCAACAGTGTCATTCAATGGAGTAAACTATGCTTCAGCGGCAGGCGGAATTCTTGCTGAGAGAGGACAAGAAGTAGTAAACTAATTATATATCTTGATTTGTTATTGATCTGCTTTTGTTTGCCCATTAACTTAATTAATTTGTATATGCGGTACAGGGAGAGCGGTTCAGTTTAAAACAGCAGGTGCAAATTTTTGAGACCACCTTGAATTTGATCCTGACGAATGAAATGAACATCTATAACTTGACTCAATATATGGCCACGTCTCTGGTTGTGATGGGTCTGGGTAACAATGACTACTTGAACAATTTTATCTATACTCCTAAGTTTCTCAATAGCTAAAATTGGGTATCGAAACGGATGTAACTGAAATGATCCATTTCGAAAATTTTCAGAAATGGAATCCATAAATTCTGGAGAGAGAGAGGGGGAGGCTGCACTACAACAGGGAGGTTGGGGCCTGAGGGTTGTCTTCTCAAATGGAATAAGTGACATGAGTCGTTTTGACCCAGGTCACTTTTTTTAAAGCACGACTTAGAAAAAGGGTAACATTTTATAGCCCTGAAATGTTAAAAAAAATGAAGTCGGAATCGAAAATTCCAACATTTTTGGTTTTGAAAAACTTTGAAAAATGGTATCACATTCTGATACCGGAATATTCCGAAACCGATACTGGATACCGGTACTAGAACCAGACACAAAACTTCTAAGAAGACCCGAAAGTTTTGCCCACCCTTACCAATAGGCACCTATTACACTCCCGAAGAATTTTGCTAATCTTCTCATAACCCATTGCACACAACACATCCTGGTGCGAGAGATTAGTAGTACATCATTTTAATGCATGCAATATTTTCAACATAATTTTCCTCTAATGAATCTCATAAACCATTCCAATTTTTTTTTTGCAAGCGCTACAGAGCTTGGGTCTCAGGAAGTTCTTCCCGGCAGTAGTTGGGCCGCTTGGTTGCACTCCTGACCAACTAATTGTTAGTCATCCCCCGTCGGGGGAATGTTAATTATGTTAATGATATCATTAAACCATTCAACATACGTCTAAAATCTCTCGTAGATCTTTTTTTTCTGGAAGCAAACAACAACCAAACTAACAACACCAGTCTCACTCCCGCACTAAAACATGTGCAGGAATACAAGAATAATTAAGAACTCCAATACTACAAGTAGACAATGCTCGTCGGGCAAGAGAATGAGTAAGGCGATTCCTTTGTCTAGGAATCCAAGCAAGACTACAACCAACATTATACTCAAAAAACTCCCGCAAGGAAGAAATAAGATCCACTAAGAACGGACCAAGAGATACAGAAACATCCATAACCATTTGACTGAAATTAAGACAGTCTGTTTCAACATCTATATCACGTCAATCAGAATCAGAGGCTAAATAAGTTGCAGCCACAAGCGCAAAAGATTCACCCATAAGAGGGTTAATGCTGGGAATTTGCTCCGTATACAAAAGATATAGGAAACCTCCGGAGTCTCTAAAGGTAACAACTATTACAACTATCCTGTTTCGACAAGCCACGTCAACATTACACTTCAACAGACCATGAATAAGAGGGCACCACACCTTCTCATTCAATATCTCCGAAACACGCCACGCTTGCGAATGTTCTAAAAATCAATGTCTCACCATTCTGATCATACTCAAACTCTTGATGGATGATCTTATTCCTCCAAAACCACATAGTATCACTACAAAAAAAAAATTATAAGTGACGAAATTTTTTGTCACTAAATTTCGTCACTAAATGATTTAATACGAAATTTTTTCTTCACGAGGTCCATTAGCATATAAGCGTCACAAAATGTATTTCGTGACAAAACCCGAATTTCATCACAAAAAAATTTTTAGTGACTAAATTTTTTTGTCACTAAATATCATGATTGATCGGTAAATTCACCGATCGATCATGGAAACCGAGGTGGTCGATCGGTGAAATCATTGGTCGGTCGGAAGATGATACCAATCGATCGCTGATTTTAAGACGATCGATCAAGCAAATAATGGTGATCGATCGATAAATATTGATGATCGATAGTCTCAAGACTACCGAGACAAGTGCATAGAAGAAATTGTGCACCAGAGTGTCGACACAGAAACCATCTATCCAGGAGAGCTGATGCAGAATCCCTGGTACTCGAAGAGGTGGTAGAGGGAATGCTCCTCGTACACCAACTCATCAAAATCTGAGTGCTTCACTTGATGCTCTTTGGCCACCGGTCGCCCCCTCAAGTACTCAATCTGCCTCTCCAATGTCATCGCCAAAATCTTATCAAAGAGTGCATATTGATGAATTTTGATTGTTTAAGAACTCAATGTATCCTTTTGATAGGATGGAATCCAAACACCACGGAAAAAAATTTTTGAAGGTTAACTTTGCTATATAAGTTAGTATTTCCAAAAATTAATACCTGACGCGAGAAATACATAACATTCTTTTGATTATAATTCCAATTTATTGTTGTACATAATTTGGTATGGTTATGTTGTGCAGGGTTTACCGTGTAAGATGAAGGATGTTGCAGTCCCGAAATTAACCCAGGGCGGAAACCTTGCCTTCCGTTTTCACCCCCATGCACCACTGGGGACAAATACGTTTTCTGGGATGCCTTCCATCGAACTCAAGCTGCGAATGAGATAATTGCTAGAAGGGCTTCTTCTGGGCCCACCTTCGGACTCCTACCCAATCAATTGAAAGCAAATGGCAGAATTTTGAGACTTTGGATTTGTGTTTGATTGTTAAAATTTTATAATATGAAGATTGATGAAAAAGTAAAGATAGTTTATGAGAGTTAGAGAAAAAGTGAAGAGAGAAAATTTGAATGAATATCATAATACAAAAGAATAATTTGATGGAGAAGAGAGAAATTATTTTAGTAAGTGGTATACTAAGTCCAATCCAATATTTTTTTACAAACAGCCTAACGGGCCCGTTTGGGGGAAACCGGATGGGCGGTGCTGGTGGGGCAGAAACCGCCACGGGCACTGCTCATACACTGTCGTACTAAATATTTAGTATGTGGTAATAAGTATCAAGTGCTAATATGCTAATTAATTAATAAGTGGTATTTGCTGCCAACATCAATTGTTGATGCTATAAATAGGTATTAACAACTAGTTAAATTAATGATGGAGTTGCTTGAATGTAAAGGGGGCGTTTATTTCCCCAATAAATCGGGGTTCGAAATTTCCAACAAAACAAACACACTCCAAAATTTTTAACTTTTACACACACACTACTTTTCACAAACCCCAATAAATCTCAATAAAGTAAAGATTCCCAAAATTTTGGGAATATTCCCCGAAATTTCCACAAACAAACACCCCCTAAATTAGAAAAAGCTTGGTGACCAAACGAAGAGCCTTGATTTACTGGCTTTTGTTGGGTCTGTGAAAAGAAAGAGAATGAAGTAACCGAAAGTAATTAAACCGAAGAAAAGAAAAAGAAACCAAATCCTCTCTCAGACACAATGTCAAAGTTCTTCAAGAGTAACCAAAAGAAGCGAAAAACACACGGCATGCAACACGCAGCCAAAAGGGATCACAATAAATACACAACCTCAAAGCTGAGCATGCCAGAAACCGGGGAGGAAAAAGTGCTTAGACTTGAGGGACGGTTGCAGATTCCAAAACGTTTTGTAGCTTTTTCTTAAGGAAATTAACATCAGTCCCAACTCTTGTTATATAGGTGTCAAAATCCATTCGCAAATAAATGCGTAAGGGGTGGGGAACTTGAAAGATGAACGTGCTGATGATCTCCACAGGACCTGCTGCTGCTCTTCTGTTTAGCATCATATTCGTTGTTGTTTCCCGGAATGGAACTTCACAACAGTTTTCTGCAATGTTTGTGTTCGGAGATTCATTAGTGGATGATGGAAATAATAACTATCTCAACTCTCTAGCCAAAGCAAACTATCTGCCATATGGCGTCGATTTCCCCCAGGGTCCAACCGGTAGATTTTGTAATGGCAAAACTATCATCGATTTCCTCGGTAACTGTTCTTCTGCAGAACTATGAAAACTAACAACCCACCTACTAACTGGCACCAACGCGACCATCTGCACAACCGCCATCTCTAATTGATCCCTACTGCATTTTCTATGTGAATTACTTTTTGCAGGAGAATTGTTGGGTCTTCCTTATCTTCCAGCCTATACGAGTACTATGACACCGGGGATAAGCATTGTGAATGGAGTGAACTATGCTTCAGCGGCAGCTGGGATTCTTGATGAGAGTGGACAACAACTGGTAAATAATGTCTTAGTTTCTTGATTTTGATGTTCTGCTTTGTTTCCCTACACTTGTTTGCACATTAACGTCATATATATATATATATATTTGACACAGGGAGATCGGTTTAGTTTAAGCCAGCAGGTGGAAAATTTTGAGACCACCTTGAGCCAACTGAAGAGCCAAATGGACGAAAAGGACTTGAGTCAATATTTGGCAAGGTCTTTAGTTGTGATGAATCTTGGTAGCAATGACTACATAAACAATTATCTATTGCCCTCACTTTATCCCACAAGTGGCAATTACAACCCCAAAGACTACGCCGATCTTCTCATAAACCGCTACACCAGGCAAATACTGGTACGAGAAATTAGTATCCTTATGCACTTTTTCATACATGTTCTACATTTTCCTCTTCGAAAGCGTTTCCAAAAGCTTGTCAAAGGCGAGACATGATCAGCTTAGAGAATTTTGAATCTGAAGGCATTCATTTAATTGCAGGCGCTACAAAGCTTGGGTCTTAGGAAGTTCTTGCTGGCCGGAGTTGGGCCACTTGGCTGCATTCCCAATCAACTGGCTACTGGTCTTCCTCCGCCAGAGAAATGTGTCTCTGCTGTTAATAATATGGCTGGACTATTCAACACACAACTAAAATCTCTGGTAGATCAACTGAACAGAAACCACCCCGGCTCAATTTTCGTTTATGGCAATACTTATGGAGTTGTCACGGACATACTTAACAACTCCAGTAGTTATGGTAAGAACTTCATTCCATGACAAACAAACAATGTTGTGGGCAATTGATGAAGCAGAGTAGCATTTTTTCCAATTTCTTGTCGTACATCATTTAGGTGTGTTTGTGTTTGTTGTAGGGTTTAGTGTGATCGACAGAGGATGTTGTGGCATTGGAAGGAACCAAGGGCAGATAACTTGCCTTCCTTTTGCAATTCCATGCATGGCTAGGGACCAATATGTTTTCTGGGATGCCTTCCATCCAAGCCACGCTGCCAATAAGATTATTGCTCGAAGGGCTTATGCTGGACCACCTTCAGATTGCTATCCAATCAATGTGAAGCAAATGGCGCAAGTTTGAAACTATGTTGTTTTGTTACCTTTTATGTACTCACTATAGATAGGTTCCATAAATCTTTTTTATATGTGCATGCAACAGTCTCCATCATATTGTATTTCTTCCTTATTGTCATATCTCTATTATATAGTTTGCTTTTGGCCTCATCGTAAATGTATTTTTTAACTAGGCCCGGTCTGCTCGAATGCAATGTACAACAAATTGGGTGCAACAAATTTTGCTCGTTACTAAAAAAACTTAATTATAAAAAAATTACACTTTACACCCTCTAATTATAATTCATTGTTACACTCTAAGCGAAAACTTTGCCCTCTATGTCACAATTTAACTGTTAAGATTGAAGTGTAGATTGTGCAGTGTGTGTAATTTAGTTGTTTATGAAGTATTTCTCTAATTGGAAAGGAAATAATAATATAGAGTGGTGGGGTATTACTAAATTAATAAAAAATTTGGGGCTCACTCGAAAAGCCATAGTAGTCCCGTTCAGGTCTTACTTTTAGATAAGCTTTCCCTTCATAGAAAAAAAAGATAAGCTTTCCCTTATTTCCTATACTTTTGATTGTTTCTTAGGAAAAAAAAAGTCTTTTATTGAAAAACAGAAGTTGTTTGTTTGTCAAAATTTTAGAGAATATTCTCGAAATTTTGAAAATCTTTAGAGATTTATTAGGATTTGTGACTCGAAATTTTGAAAATCTTTAGAGATTTATTAGGATTTGTGAAAAGTAGGGTGCGTAGATATAAAAATTAAAAATATTAGAGTTTAAACAAATTATTTAAATCTCAAATTATTTGGAAACAAACAAAAATGTAATGAAATTTCGGGTCCGAAACCTTTGCCGGATGGGCTCCTGACTATAAAGCCGCACTCCCGTCAAGACTTCCTCGACATTTTCTTCTCCCAGTCTCTCTCTTACTCTCGATCTCTGCCGCTTGATCCGTCCAATCGTCGGCGGCTTTTATTAGGGGCCTCACCATTTCCGGTACTCTACTTACTTCTTCGCCACGATCACTTTGGATCCACGGGTATTGCTTGCGATGCTCTGTTCTCTCTCTCTCTCTCTCTCTCTCTCTCTCTCCTTCTCCCTCTCACTCACCCAAACCCTTATTCCGTAGCCTGCCTACACATATTGTACGTTTTGTATAGCCTGTGCGATTTCTCTTCACGCATTACTGCCTTCTGTGTTTGTTCAGATTTTTTTTGCCTATTTATTCATTTATGTGTGCTTTGTCTACGCTTACGTGCATCGGCGAATGTTTCCACACAAAACATACACATCGGTGAAATTTAAGCAATACAGGGTTCTTTAAGGGTAGCTCTCTCGCACACTCTCTAGAGGTTCGAGAACTTTTGATTCCGCGACTCTTACTGTTGGATCTGTCGCTTAGTGGGTTCAGTGGATGCGGCAGTATTTTTCGCTTGCGTTTTCGGTATTAATTGGTGGTATTGTAGCACATTTTTGAAAAAGTTCCGAGTTTTTTTTTTGTTTACTGAGTGTGCCTTTTGCGTAGTTTGGTTGCTTAGAAACTAAAGGAAAAAGTTGAAGCTTCCATAATACTGTACTTTTGTTTTTAATGGAGCTTAATAAACTGATAAAATCAACTTGGTGCCATTCTGATTTATTCTTCACCTAATAACTCTTATGTTTGTTTTGTTGCTGAGAAAGCCAAGGAAATGGCAAGGATGAATAGATGTTAATCAATGCAATTGAATAGAATTTAGGACTCCTTGCTACTGTCCTCTTTAGGGTACATTAGGGTTCTCAAACATATTCTCTGTTTTAATGCATTTAACATGACATGTTGGTCTTTGAGTTCAATGCAATGGTTCTGTTTCAATTTTTTGTTAAATGTGGTGGTTGCTATTAGTGTTTCAAGTCATATCTCTTGCAATATCCTTTCTTGACATTGGTGATATTTGTCTGCTTACATGGTGGAAAGGGATTTTGTCTGCTATCACATTGGAATCATCGTCTCCTAAGTTGTTTTGTGTCTCACTTCACATAGGAACAACGATATAGCCTGTGGTAAGGCCATTATATACATTGGAAGTCTGATGGATGATCATTGGTGACAAAGATGGTACCTAATGGCCAAGCTTTTCGCACATCATTTTCTAAGCAGTTGTATTTATGTTAGAATTAGTTCCTTTGCAGGGAAAGATGAGTTCGGGAAGAGGGGTTGGAAATCATTTTGTTGCAGGTCCTACTAATGATCAATCATTGAAGGGGAAAACTTCATCAGAAGTCTCTAGCCCCGAGGTTGACCAGTTGAGTCATAATATGGCAGACACCAACCTGAATTCGGGACAGGATGATGGTGAGTGGGAGGTTTATGCAAAGAAGTCAAAGAATAGAGCTGGAAGCAGTGCTGCAAAACAAGGCGGTTCTAAGAATAATAATAACTCCAAAGCATGGGGAAATCCAAATATGGGTCAAAAACAATGGGCACGGAGCAATGGTGGGCCCGGAAGGGCTTCTGTAAGTAACTGGCCAACGCAAAATGCTGATTCTAAACGATCCACTGGCATGGGACATGCAGGACAACAATCATCCACTAGGGGTTTTGATGGTAGTCACATGGCGTCACAACCTGTAATTCGCCCTCCATTGCAGCATGGATGGAACTGGCATGCTGTTGCTGGTTCCACTCAATCCAAGGGTTCCGAAGATGGCCACCAAAAAGATGAAATCAATTCACAGTCCCATCCTAGTAATGATGTTGAGGATGATAAGGATGGTGATGTTGATGAGGTTGATGACGACGAATCTGATGTAATGGAAGATACAGATGATGATCTACTAACTGACGAATATGACTCGGATGCTAGTCAAAAGAGCCATAACACTCGCAAGAAGAGCAATTGGTTCAAGAAGTTCTTTGACATTTTGGAAAGCTTGTCCGTCGAGGACATAAATGATCCAGCAAGGCAGTGGCACTGCCCTGCATGCAAAGGTGGTCCTGGTGCCATTGACTGGTATCGAGGCCTGCAGCCTTTGATGACACACGCCAAAACAAAAGGTGCAAACAGAATGAAGCTCCACAGGGAGCTGGCAGCAGTTTTGGAGGAGGAGTTGCGGCTGAAGGGAACATCAGTTATTCCAGCTGGGGAGGCATTTGGTAAATGGAAAGGTCTGAAAGATGATGAAAAAGACCACGAAATAGTTTGGCCTCCAATGGTTGTCATCATGAACACACAGCTTGAACGGGATGAGAATGACAAGGTATACCATGTTTCATATCTGTGATTGCAAGCAATATCCAAATAAATGATCATCACAAGTTATCTTTTTATTCTTATTTTATTTTGAAGATTGTTTAATTTGATGTTTACTCTGATTTTATTTCTCTTTGGATTAAATTTTTCAGTGGGTGGGTATGGGTAATCAAGAGCTTCTCGATTACTTCTGGAATTATGCTGCTACAAAGGCTCGACACTCTTATGGTCCTCAGGGGCACCGTGGGATGAGTATTTTGATCTTTGAGGCCTCTGCAAGGGGTTATTTAGAGGCTGAGCGCCTGCATAAACATTTTGCCGAGCAAGGAACGGACAGAGATGCCTGGGAGCGCCGCCGTGTCCTGTTTTATCAGGGTGGGAAGCGGCAGCTTTATGGTTACATGGCAGTGAAAGAAGATTTGGATAAATTAAACCAGCATTCCCAAGGTTCTCCCTCATTCTTATCTCTTTCCCATCAGTTGAATCTCTTGAAGTCATGTAATAACTGAAAGGCATAATGTTTTTTCATTTCTTCTGCAAGTGAAATATTTGCTGATGAATAAGCCGGTTCTTTCTGACACACCTTTTGATTGATTAGGCAAATCTAAGCTGAAGTATGAGCTAAGATCCTACCAGGAGATGGTTGTGAACCAAATTAGGCAGATGAGTGAGGACAACCAGCAGCTTATCTATTTGAAGAACAAAGTTGTGAAGGAGCAGAGCCATTCAAAAGCTGTAGAAGAAACTCTTGGTATTGTGAGTGATAAGCTGCGCAAGAAACAGGAGGAGATACGAATTGTAAAACAGAGGACCAAAATGCAACATGAAGAGAACAAGGAAGAGGTAATACTACCCAGGTTAAGACGTAGACTAGTCTTGTGTCTAAGCAATGATGATTAGACTGTGCTTGGGGCTATATTGTGTGTACTATTGACAAACCACTTGGGTCACTAACCCTTGAACCCATTTTTTAGCTTCTGGGACCCTGTGCATGTTGGATGTACTTGTTATGTGATTTGCAGTGCCAATCTTGATACATTGCGAGTCATCCACCAAAAAGAACAAATATTGTGTTTCCTTTTGAAAAATAATATGCCGGTGGACCCTATTTATGTACTGATGCGTCACTTTTGCTTTTCATTTTTGATACTTCAGCCAGTATTTATTTTCTCCCCTTCTTTTCAAGTTGTCTGGTATGAAAACATGTAGCCCTTTCCTGTCTGTGTTGTTCTGATGGTTCTGAAGATCAATTTAATTTGGTTCAGTGTTATGAAATGTTTTTCTTTTTCTTTTCTTGTTTTGAGGAAGATGTACCTGCAAGAACAATTTTTTAAGGATCAGATCAAATTTATACACGAGTCAAGGGACGAGAAGGAAGTAAAATTCGAGAGCCTGCAGTGGGAAGAACGCGAAAAGTTGAAGCAGTTAAAATCAGATCCTTCAGATGCGGATGAATTCAGACGCAGGTAAATGTACCCATCTCTTGAGTGAATATGAAGCCTGAGTTGTGCCTGGAAATTTGGATAATTACTGGGTTTATATGAAACCCAACATGGAACTTCGAATTTTCTTTCACTCAATTCTATATGCATTTTCCTTGATTTTATCATTAGGGCGGAGGAAATTGCAAAATATATCAAGCACCAAGATAAAGAGATAAAAGAGTTTGAGGAGGAGAGAGAGAAACTTATTGAAGATCACAAAGAGAAGATGGCTGCAATGAAGCGGAGGCACTGGGAGGAAGAAGTGGAGCTGGAAAAAGAGTTCGATGCTGAACTGAACCAGCTCATGGACAAGTTCTCCCCACATCGTCCCCATGATACCACCAACAGTGTTTGATGGAGTAGAAGCCCACTCTCCTCTCTCCGCCCGCCCCCTCCCCTCTCCAATATTTCCCAGGAAACTTAAAACGTTATAAACTTTTACCTTTTGGTTAACGATTACTTCCGTAGAATAAGAAACACGCAAAAGAGAAAGATAGCTCATGGTAACGACTAGAACTTGTGTGTTTAACGGTCACTGCATCACTTGTTTTGTAAAGGCTGGAAGTCTGAGTTTCATTTCGTACCTGTTGTGGTGTGAGCTGTGAACTGCTGCTCCATGTTCTTCTTTCTGTACTTATTTTTCTTCTTCTCACAATTATGATAACGATTTGCAGTTAGCTAATTCCGAAGGTTTGGATTAGACTGCACAGTATCTTGTTCGAGGCTACAGTAGAATATTGTGCGTTCCAGGTGGCACTTGTATGTTTGCATGAGGAATTGTTTCAAAATCTTAATGCAAGCAAAGACAAGTCTCATTGAATCAATCTTTTAACCGAATCTCGTACAACAAGAATCGAATTCCCTCCTGGTAGGCGGATGGAGAATGTTCGGTTTTTGATCAAGTAACAAGCTGTTGCTGGTTGGCGGATGGAGCTCGCGTTTCTACAAGCCTTGATTTTCAGCTGGAGGTACCGAGGCGCATCTGTGGCCTCTCTGTATATAAATTTCTACACAAAATATAGAAAGGCTCAAAATTTTCATTAGTTTTCTTTCGACGAGGAACAAATCTCAAAGTCATACCGCAACAATTCCTTTAAAACAACAGCAAAAATTATAGCTAAGACATACAGCAAAGGCGCTTCTTTGCAACATTGTTTCATAATTAATGGAATACACATAATTAATTAATAAAGAACCAAACAAAATTATTCGCCTAGGCCACAAAATTATTCCAGAGGTGGCGGCAATGGCTTAGAAACAACTTTTTTTTTTCCTGAAACAAACCTTCTAATTAAAATTGCAAACGAGGTAAAAAAAACAAGAAAGTAACGCCGCTGTCCTAACTAAATATTACAGTTATCTGGCATATGGTTCAATTGCAAGTTGAAAACCATTTCAGTTGGTTTTCTTCTCTTCTTCATTTGAGGCTATGGCCTCTGCACCATCACCATTGGTGACCTGGTCATCCTCGCCACCAAAGCCGAATTCGTTGACGCGTTTCTTGTCCACTGGATATACCCACTTCTGGTACAGATATATCAAAAATATAACATCTGCAAGCCAGCAAAAAGACGTGAAAATCACAGATAATGAAAAGAAAAAAAAAAGCCATGACTAAGGAAATGAAACATACATAGCACATAACTAGGCCACAAAATCCAACACAAAATCAACAGTTTCATAGTGGTCTTTAGGTCATGATACCCGTAAAGAAATACTGACAATAATAGCACTTGCATGACAACTTGAGAACAAAGGGAAATAAAATCTTTAACTGTGATGCATAAAATACTATGCTGCAGGTACAGTGGGTATTAACCATCTACGGGCTTCCCACAGGGTCTTGGTTGTGAGCTAGGCAGCTCGAGCCTTCTAATGAAATTTACAGCAGTTCTCTACCAATAATTTTTTTTATAAGAGATTATTATTAAAATTATGTGAGAACACAGTTCTCTACCAATAATGATCAAGTATTCCAAACTTTTCCGGAAAAGCAATGAACCAAAACCCATGTATAAATGAAAGAAAGTGAAAAAGGACACAACTCAACACAGGCTAAACACGACACCTGCTTGCAGCTCCATTCCTGCACAAGTTTCTAAGGCCAAAAACCATTCATGGCCATGACAGTATATAGAAGTAACTGATCAAAACATTCTCATCCTGTTTTCCTATTTTCCCAAAAAGAGCAAGAAACTAGGAACAGGACCATAATACTGAATTATAAATACCCAACAAATTCTAGAAAAGAATGACACAATGCAGCCTGACAAAATTAAGCTTCGCACTACCCCTTTCTATCAAACTCCAGGACATCACAGGTTAGGGTGCTGCACAGTTTAAGGTCCTTCGACCTCAATTAATCAACACTTATGCAGCTTCCAGGTGGTGGCATCAGTTTTCCTTGAACATATCAGGTTCAATTGACTATCGTTATAATATCACCAATCTCCTTTAGCTTTGGTACCATCAATTGCATCACGGCACTTCTTCCACTCTTTCTTCCCATTTCTATTTGTTTCTTTCAATAAGTAGCATCACTACACCTCTATTACCAACCCCTCATTTACTAAGGGAATTAAATGAATATGCCTTGCAAATAAAAATGTCTTACCATCACGAAAGACAGACAGACGATGAAGTGTTGGCATTTTAATGACAAAGGCAAAGAGATCATCGATGATGGTGTTGAGGAATTTGTATGTCATCTGCCTCCAGGGGAGATGAGCAACAGACTTGAGCTTATAATTTATGAACAATTGAGGGCACATCATTATAAAACCTGAAACAATGAATTCAAGTGCAAAGGGAAACAAACCTGTCAGACATTGTACCTAAAATAGGGGATTCAAAAGAGATTATTCAAGAGAAAAATTGGCAGATGATGTCAAAAAGTTAGAGAGAGAGAGGGGGGCAGGGGGAAGGGAGGGGATATAAATGGCAAAGTTAGCAACTGACTGCAAATCAGAGTAACGAACTGACTACAGGTCCTAGTGAATAGAAAAGAAAAAAAAATTATGCTGTCTCTATGTTCCCAAAGGTTTACAACAAGTAAACAACCAAACAAAGGAACCAGTATGATCAGTTACTTGTGATGATGGAGGTCAAAAGTGAACACCATAAAGGCGCAGGCATTCTAACAAAATGTGGAAAAAGGTTAAGCCTTGAGATGGCCTATGTTTGAGAAGCGTCTTTGGTTGTCATTTTACAAGTTTCTTTTTACACAAAATTGATACCATATGCTCTTTGTTACATAAAACGACGCAATAGCACTGGAAGCTGTTTTGGCTCTTCACAAAACAAATAAATATGGAATTTGAGGAACAAATAAACAAAGACCACAAATATGATACGGCTCCCACAAAAGGGTTATTTGACGCAATGACCCCAATTCCTGAGGAGGAAAAACTGCTTTATTCAACTCCATTTATGATGACATAAACATCTCAATGACTTGCTCAGACCATTAGAATTAGAAACTTAAATATCACAGTAACCAGTTTTGGAGGAACAGGCTTACCAAACATGTACACACAGCTTGTCAGTGAAGAAAGAATCCAAGAATACCAGCTCTTGTGGCGTTCATACATCAGTGAGTAGACCGATGAACATGCAGCAAGGAAGAGAAGCACATAGGTCAAATACTTCATTGCAATATCATCATATTCCTTAGTCTTATTCCCTGCATAGGAATCCCGATCCCGGAACCTCAACATAGGTATCTTCCCACTTCTATCAACCTGGGGATTAAACAGACACATTATAAAATCTGATAACTCACAAGGTAACTAAAAGATTCTGGGTGACAAAATGACCACAATTAGAAGGGTGTGCAAAAAATGAAAATGCCGTTATATTAGTACATCAGACATGTCATGTACAGTCCCAAGCATGAAAAGATGATATGTGGGGGTGCAAGACATTTCCTTGTATGTGAATTCAGCAGGGACAGTAAGGAGCTGATGTTTGGAAAAGAAGTACATCAAGCATAGAAAAATGGCAAAGAAAGTGATGAGCACACAAGAACATTCAGAAGCCATGACATCTCCGTGCAGATTCTCTTGCGTGCATTACGCCCTCATAATTGTTTTAACCTTGGAAGAGACAACGCACACAGAGAAACATTATTCAAGTATCATAACTATAAATATTACCTCTATGTGCATGGCTTTTCCAATTTTCCAAAACTCAATGCAGACACCAACTCCAGAACTTGCCAGTATCATCCATGAGGTATCATTGTCGAATAGATAGAGGAAAACAATGAGCTGACATAAAAAGCTCACAACAACAGACTTTGCAGACAGTCCTTCCATAGACTTATTTTTGTTCCAAAATTGGATATCTACAGTGGGAAACAATCAGATTGGATATTAAGCTCAATCCTCGAGAACATCCAAGGATGAAATTTAAGAATGGAAATCATTATTTACCATTCTTGAATGCCAAGAAGTCAAACACTGAATGAAGTAACGAAACAACCATCGTGATTCCCAGGAGGTAGGGATTTCCTTCCAAGAACACCCTCTAAGAAAATTATCCAGTTAGCATTTAGAGAAATGAATATTTACAGGTAACTTTTATACACAACAATTCTTATAAGAGTTTGAGCTCCAAAAAATGGACATAAAAAAAATTCCTGCCTTCTTTTTAATTTATGCCCAAGATTTCAAATGACAAATATTTTGTTAAATATTGTCAAACCTAAAAGCTATTTCACGTTTATAATACCTTATTAGAAAAATATATTTCGAACTTTCAAAAAATATTGCAAGATAAGCTTCATTTATCTCAAGAAGATTCAGATTAGCAAATAATATCACAGCTGCAAGCAGTACAAATTCAGCAACACAGACACAGGTCATTAAACAAATGGGGGAAGAGGGAGACTGGAAATCAAAAAGAGGGAAGGAAATTGCTTGAAATGTAATCCAACACACAACACTAATGCAAGTCTACCATTGATATAGTTTCTCAGCCAAAATTTTGATTATTAAATTGATCGGCGGCTCCTGCCAGAAAAACTTCCTACAGTGACACAGAAGCAATACCTTCAACTCATCAGCCTCGCCTTCAAGCATGCTTCCATAACTACGCTGAACCTGGAAAGATTGGTCAATCTGCAGGAATAGTTGCCACTTGGTCATGCTTATGGGACCCACCTCCAGATTTAGTGGCAATTCTGTCACAGTCTCATTTAGTGGTATCAACTTGTCTCTGAGTAACCAAAACTCATTGAAGAAGATGGTTGGGTAGTAGTTCCCTGTACTAGGCTCAACATTCAAGTCTGCAAATCTACGTCAAGAAACTCAAAGCTGTGATAATGGAATCAGTCTTCCACAGTCTATAACTGGGCCAGGAAATTAATATTAGAGGAAATCACTAAGGACATTTGGTAGCTTCAACAATCTTTATGCATGAAAATTGCATCTTTTAACAGGCTGATGAAACATATTTATGAACATCAAATGTACGAAAGTGCCACCTAACATTATTATCATATGGCTTAACCAAGTCGGAAAAAGTTATTGGAAACTAAATAAACCAGACCAAGTAGAGAGAAATACAGAACAATAAACGGTGATTGAAAAAAAAATCTGGGAGGATACATGGACCAACATTTGGTGGTGCAGCATTATGAGGGTATCTGCAGGGAAAAAAGGGCGAGCAATAAGCAAGTTTAGCAACAAAGTAGCTCATAAAAATGAAACAAGCTGAGCTTGAGTTTTCTCTTTATAAACCGGTTGCACATTCAGTTTATACACTGAAGAAAATGAGGTAAACTAGAACTCACAGATACACAAATATTGACACTAGTAACATTTAGATTAAAAACTAGAAATCAAAGGTGGAGACAAAAGCAACACCACCACCTTGATAAGACACTTCTACGATCATAGGGTCATTAACATCCATTATTTGGATTTAAATCGCGAAGGACCACTTTGTGAAGCATTTTTAGGGCTGCATATACGCTTCTATATATAATTCCAAGCATTTAACTTCTCATAACTGACAATATGGTAACTACATCGTGTCAGTTAAATCCACCAATTTCTTTTGGAGGCAAGAAGCTTACCCAAAGAGCAAGAGACCCCAGAAGTTAAAAAAATATGATGTCTGAAGGGATTTAAAACACAACTTAACACGTCTGCTAAGAAAAGTAAAATGAAAACTAACAAAAAAAAGCTCCGAAACAAAATCAAGGCAAGTAACCCCGCCCTCGGACATCTTTAAACTTCTAGCTACTCTTTTCTACCATAGATGCTTGACCAATGTCCAAGAGTACAGCAAAAAAGGGTAGATACATATACATGTGGACGTCGAGAGGCTTAAGACAAGTTCAAATTTCAAAACAGCGATTCCACTTCTGAGAAACTTCACAATACTAGTACCATAATGAAACTTCGCAATACAAGTACCATCATCGAACCAGATAGTACTAGCCTCAGGTAAGACAAAAGATTAGGAAGACATTACATTAAGATGCTTTTTTATCAACAACCCTAACTGAAAAAATACTTTGCTCACAAGATCATCCTTTCTCATTTTCTATGTAAATAAACAATTACACTTTCAAAATCATAATCGGAGCAAGAAATAAAAGTAGTCAGAAAAAGGAGTTCAAGTAAGTAGGCAAACCAGAAATCTGTATCAATAATACACAACTAAAATTAACAAATCCTGGGGACGTCCATAACAAAAGTATCCAACTTTAAAAAACGCAGCAGAATGGACTCATAAACCTGATGGCCAACTGACACTCATTAGAACACACCTTGTAAAATCGTCTACTAAATTGATTGTAATATTTGGTTTCCAATAGGGAACCCACTCCACAAGTTTATCCTCTTTAGAGTCATCTCCCACATCATCAACCACCTGAAACCAGCATGAATCCTCATTAGGGTATGAACAGAATAGGGAAAAAATACAAGATAGAAACAAAATGAGCCATCACGCAGATTCTGAGAGGCAAAGCTCATTTAGCAAGTCTTCCTGAAGTTATGCATGATATATTTAGTAGTAAAGGACAAACCTCAGTCACTGTTTCACCCTCATCAGAACCTTTCGAGTTCCCCAATAAGCTCTTCCTTCTATCTGCTTTTGACTTGGGCAAGCATGTTACAAAAGCTGAAATAAATGAAAGAGCACCTCTTCAATGCTGACTAGCATCATCACTTGATTACTTAGACAGAAGGAAGAGGAGTCAACCAAAAAGAAAAAGACGCCCGGAATACAGTCTTACAGTGTGTCCTCCCAAAAGCAGCCAGAGGTTGATACTCTGGATCGTTGGGGTCGGGGGGGTAACCAGAGCGTGCAAAGAAAACATGAGCATAGAGACTCCCATTGTGCTTCAAAGCCTAGAAAGAACAAATTTATCTTTATGCTTGCCTAGCATATTAATCATCAGAAGCAACAAGTAGCAGGAAATGATCGCATATTGATTCACATGATATACAAAATCCAGATATGTAGGAATAGCAAACGCCAAACATTATTAATTCCAAATCTAGGGCTTCCTACTCAAGTGATACCTGAGATGGATAATACTTCAAAGAAATAGACCTGGTACTCTCCGGTCCCCAAACCGCATAAGGAATATTACTTTCATGCCAGATAAGTGCCCCTTCATTGCCAAAGTCATTGAACCTTTCATGTTCAGAGACATATAACCACATGTCCTAAAACAAGAAACAAAAACAAAAAAAAAACAATTAAAAAAGAATACAAATACTGGAAGGAAAAAAATATGTAACTCGGAAGCATTGATCAATCATAAGAACCACACTGTAGTAGCAGCCATAAATCAAATCGTGCAAGTAAATTACAGTGAAGTGGAAAAATCAAAGAAGGTTTAAACTGAAGATATTCTACTATAGAGTCGTATCAAATCAAAAACTGACTTCTTTCTTCCGCGGTCACAAACATTAGTAGTTCGCTTCTACTCTACCTTTCATCAGGATTTAGTAAGATAAACGTTTGCAAGTATCAAACTTCGAACGCATAAAAAGGAAGAAATAGAAAATAACACACTTGCACGATCTCCAAGTTGCCACACAACCTAATCACTAGAAATTCTCAATCAATTAGCCAGAACCATGCCGAAATCCCAACGCCTAAAACCATAAATATATTGCAAGGACACTAACATATATTTTCTGTGAAGTTCTCAACAAATCATTCAAATCTCTTAACTAAAAAATCGTAGACAGAGATCACAGAGCACGTAGATCACAGAGCTCGTATTGGTATAGGGGAAGAGAGCATATATATGAGCAGAAAGATATAATACCAGGGGCTCGGCCTTCTGAAAGATATTTGAGATGAGTTGGGAGGGGTCAGAGGAGGGGCGTTTGGGGGAGAAGAATTTGGAAGCGAAGTACCAAAAGACCGCCATCCTTATTATACCCGTCACCATCTGACCGAAGCCTCCCTGCTGTTGCTGCTGCCTGCCTGGCTGCCCTTGCACTTGCCCGTCCGTGCTCGGCGGCGGCGCCATCTCTTCCTCTCTCGATTCTCACCGCTGCCCTGCTCCCAACTTGCCTTCTCTTCTCTTCTCTTCTCTTCTCTTTTCTTTCGCACAAACGGGGAGAGGGAGAGAGCGAAGATATTTGTAAAAGAGGAGGCTTTAAGATGGAGTATTGGTAATCTCGCAAAAAAAAAAATTGGATTTTGTATGAAATGTCTCAATGAGTGGGACTGGGAGCGAGCAACACAACTCCAGTCTCCAATCACAATCAGACACTGCCCCTCCTGCGTGTCACTGCCACCTCATCTAAATATATCTTTTTCTTTTTCTTTTTCTTTTTCTTTTTCTGTTTTCCTTGATAACCACAAAAACACAAAAAGATCGGTTCCAAACGCACGCCTGTCTGGGACTTCTTATTTAGAGGTTGTCTAACATGACTACCTAACGGATTCAGGCGTCTCTCTTCCCCCAGTCCCTAACTAGGATATCAACGGGTTCTTTATGGCATCTACCTCTCCGACCGACAGAGTCAGTAATCGCATTAGACATCTCTGATTCTCTATTCTCAAAACAAAACAAAACAAAACAAAACCCGTGTTTGAATGAAGCGACTTCCTGACTCAATACCCCAACTTTTTGTTTTGGGTAAACTCAATGCCCCAACTTCAACACACATACATATCAAACATCTCCGTCCGTTACATAAAGACAAAAACTTGGCTTCTTCAACTGGCCCTCTCAGCAATCCCGGGCTCTCCATCCTTAAACCTCTCTCTCTGTCCCGTCCAGGCAATGCTATTGTCTCTCTTAAATCAAGTATGAACCCAGGAGTATACAAGAGTTAGCTCAGTTTTTAGGTTTATCATTATGGGTTGCATGCTGATCTTAGGAAAGAAGACCCGGGATGCATGAGATGAGTGGAAGTTAGAAAATATGGCCGGAAATATGCGACACTTTTGATTTTTCTTATGCATCTGATGGGTATTTCAAGTACGCACAAAATGTGCTTGAGATAATGGTTCCTAGAGGTGTCTCTTTGAGAACTCGGGGATTTGTTGGTGTTACAAGGCTGCAGGGAAGGAGGTTAGGGTTGGAGTAGTCGAAGTTGGAGGCTAGGGTTGGAGTAGTCGAAATCGAGTTTGATTTGGGTGCGGCTTGACTAGGAGACAAGATAATGAAGATACGAGGAGTATGCAGTGCTGTCTATTACTTACCGCAATGGGCTGGCTTACTGGTTGTGAAGGACAGGCTAGTGGGCTGGTGAGATGGGTTGGAACGATCAGGCCCATTTGCAGAGAGTCATTATTAGAGTGTCCATTGCTTATTGTAGTGGGCTGGTATGATAAGGCCCTTCGAGATTTAAGTTGTTACGTTAGTTTGTTAGCATCTTTCATAGGTGTTGGAAGTCTCTCGGTATAAGAGAGGCAGTTATCCCTGTTAGAGGTATCGATCATTTTACGCATGTTATTTCCTTTATTCTCTCTCAGTCTGTAAGGAGGTTGGCCAAACCTCGAATTTGGCCATTTACATTCAGAAGTGCAATTTCCATTTACATATCCCATTCCACCCTTGTTATCGTTGTTACACATTATAATCATCCCAGCAGCTTGTTACAGTTGGAGATACAGTAGTAATCTGTCGTCTCCTTTTTCTATTTTCTGGAAAAGAAAAACGGTTACTTGTAGAGCACAGCTGCACAGGCACATTTCAGTTGAACTCAGAAATGCTGCGGTACTTCAAATTTTCAGAGATATCTCACGTATGACATTGGCCAGAGTCTGAAGAATTATATTTTTCTCTCATCTGTTTCCAAAACTGCACGAGACCTTCCTGTGGATATGCTTCACGTGGATTTTAAAACATGGAGCACCCTAATTAGGAGCTATTGTTTAGAAGTGAGGCATAATGAAGCTTTGTTACTTTTCCTCGAAAATATTGGATCTTTATCTGGCGTTAGACCTGATCATGAAGTCTTGGCAGCCATTCTAAAATCCTGCACTGCCCTGTCAGCAATTAAATTGGGGAAAGCTCTTCATGGTTATACTGTGAAGCAGGGACATCTTGCTTGCCACTCTGTCTCCACAGGTCTGCTTAACATGTATGCCAAATGCGGTATGCTTGATGATTGCTGGAAACTGTTTGGTCAGATTGGCGACTCTGATCCCGTGATATGGAACATTGTACTGTCTGGACTTTCTAGATTCCGAACATGTGATGCAGAGGTGATGAGATTGTACAATGAAATGCAAATAAGTGGCAAGGCTAAACCTAGCTCTATCACTATTGCCACCATTCTTCCTGTGTGTGCTCGCTTACTAGATATAGATGCAGGGAAGAGTGTGCACTCTTATGTGATTAAATCTGGACTGGACACAGATACCCTTGTTGGGAATGCGTTGGAGTCAATGTATGCAAAATGCAGGCTTGTATGCAATGATGCATTTGCTGTTTTCAAGAACATTAGCCACAAGGACATTGTTTCGTGGAATGCAATAATTGCAGGGTTCTCTGAGAACAAATTAATGAGTGATGCGTTCAAATTGTTTCGATGGATGCTCAAATGACCAATAGAACCAAATTATGCTACCATTGCCAATATTCTGCCTGTTTGTGCTTCTTTAGACAAGAATGTTCCATACTGCTTTGGAAGAGAGATACACTGTTATGTGCAGCGGCGGCCTGAACTGATAACAGATGTTTCTGTCCGTAATGCTTTGGTGAGCTTCTACTTAAGACTTGGATGGATAGAGGAAGCAGAGTCCTTGTTCCGGAGTATGATATCAAGAGATTTGGTTTCATGGAATGCCATCATAGCAGGATATGCATCAAACGGTGAGTGGTTGAAAGCTTTGGACCTGTTTCATGAGCTACTCTCTGTAGAGAATATTGGACCAGATTCTGTAACTTTTGTTAGCCTTCTACCTGCTTGTGCGGTCTTAAAATATTTGCAGGTGGGGAAAGAGATTCATGGGTATATTCTTCGACATCCTCACCTTCATGGGGACACAACAGTGGGCAATGCTCTTGTCAGTTTCTATGCAAAATGCAACTTCCTAGGAGCAGCATTTCAGACCTTTTTGATGATTTCTGCGAGGGATTTGATATCATGGAACTCTATGCTAGATGCCTTTGTCGAGAGTGGCTATGATACTGAGTTTCTGAGCCTATTAAACTGGATGTTTGGCGAAGGAATTAGACCTAACTCAATTACTATGTTGACCATAATTCATTTTTGTGCTTCTCTATTGAGAGTGGAGAAGGTTAAAGAGACTCATGGCTATTCAATTAAGGCTGGTTTTTTGCAAGGTGATGCCGAACCAACTGTTGGAAATGCATTGCTTGATGCATATGCCAAGAGTGGGAGCAATGAGTATGCATTAAAGATGTTTCAGAGCTTGTCAGAGAAAAGGAATTTGGTCACATGCAACTCAATGATCGCAGGTTATGTGGATTGTAGATCGCATGATGATGCATATAAGATATTCCATGGGATGTCTGAAACAGATCTCACTACGTGGAATCTGATGATTCGTGTTTATGCAGAGAATGATTGTTCTGGTGAAGCTCTCAATTTGCTTCAAGAGTTACAAGCCCGAGGAATGAGGCCCGATGCGCTGACAATTATGAGCTTCCTCCCAGTATGCAGTCAAATGGCTTCAGTGCACCTGCTGAAGCAGTGTCATGGGTATGCAGTTAGAGTTGGTTTTGAGGATGCTTGCTTGAATGGAGCTTTGTTAGATGTATATGCAAAATGTGGCACTATAAATTCTGCTTATAAGCTTTTTCATTCCAGTACCCATAAGGATCTGGTTATGTTCACAGCTATGGTTTGTGGGTATGCCATGCATGGTATGGGAGAGGAAGCAATTATGGTTTTCTCTTATATGCTTGAGTTGGGTGTAAAGCCAGATCACGTTATCGTCACTGCTGTTTTATCTGCTTGCAGTCATTCTGGCCTTGTAAATGAAGGTTTGAAGATTTTCTACTTAATAGAGGAGGTGTATGGGTTTAAGCCAACAATAGAACAGTATGCCTGTGTGGTGGATCTCCTTGCTCGAGGTGGAAGGGTAAATGATGCTTATTCTTTTGTGGCTAGGATGCCCATTGAAGCTAATGCCAGTGTATGGGGGACTCTGCTAGGTGCCTGTAGGATCCATCATGAGGTAAAATTGGGCCGTCTCGTGGCAGAACGCCTTTTTGAAATTGAAGCTACCAATATTGGGAACTATGTAGTGATGTCAAACCTTTATGCGGCAGATGCTAAATGGGATGGAGTCAGAGAGGTAAGAAAGCTTATGAGGACCAGAGATCTAAAAAAGCCAGCAGGATGCAGCTGGATTGAAGTAGAGAGGAGGAAGAATATTTTTGTTGCTGGGGACTATACTCATCCTCAGAGAAGCATTATATATGATACGTTGACAACATTGGATCAACAGATAAAGGAGCCAGTTCATTGTTGAATTAATCACTACTTTTAGTTGTGGCATATGTTGTGTCATAACTTGTTAGCAAAGCAGGTGGATTTACTTTGTAAATGGCCTTGGAGTTCTTTCCTATAGCTTTTGGGGGCAGATATTGAGGTGGAACAGACACTTCTTTTGAATAGAATGACTCTACTCTGTCAACTATTCTGATTGGGTCTTCTGCTCCAGATGATCTTCTTATGTCCAACTTTTTTTTCTCAAATGTATGTGATTGGTTTCTGCTTCTCCTACATTTCTATCCAAAGGTTAGTCTTTGAAATTGCCTTTTAAATTTCTTATTGACTCTGGTTCTCTGTTTCCTTTAGAAGGTGAATTTCAAGATTCATTTAAGCTTTCGAAATGACCATAGATTGTGAAGCCTGATTTTGTTTGGCCAACTGTTCGAGTCCATCAGCTGGGATCATTTTGCATCTATGTGGATGAGATGGATGAGGCCAAGTCACTGGGTTGAAAGTTCTTTGGCTTTACCCTCTGTTGCATATTGCAGCAGGTCAGAGGCATTGTAATGAAGTTTTTCACGGTCATCAACTGCTGAGCATTTCGTTTCTCATTCTAACTTATTTTACTTTTCTTTCTTTATGCAGAATACAAAGTTGGGTCTTGACACTCATTTTGGTGGAAGTGGAGTTGAACAATTTGTGTTGGTACGATATGTGGGCACATTCCAATCAAGTGCATTATCCTTAGTCCCCACACCTTCCAAACTCCACGTTCCTGTCATTTTGCTGCTCTTTTCCTGGTAAGAAGTTTTAGCTCATATGACGATACATCCTTCTTAGCTACACAGAAATTCTAGTAGAATATAAATCTAAAAGTTGTCATTTACTTCATGCTTTAACTGCTAGCACATCTTCTTTTTAGATGAAGTCCAAATCCATAAGTATCCTGTTGGTTTCATCTTTCATATATTCTGCTTCTTATTGCTGTTTTACTGGATTGAAAGCGCTTGTAAGGTCTGAATGTATTAATTTTGACTGATTTCTTGTTTTCACCTTCTTTTATTTCTTAAGGAATTGAGCTTACTTATCAAAAAAAAATTTTTGACTGATTTCTAAAACAGAAGTCACTACAAAATATCTGAATGTAGGCGATGGGAATACTGATCATGCTTTTATCTAATGGAACTCAACAATTACTATAATATTTGCATTGGGATCCCAAATTTTCCGTCTTCCTGACGAGATAATTACATTCAATTCCTATTGCCGTGGCAAAACATGTCAAATTATTTAATTTTTGGTCCATTAAAAATCAACCAAGTGTAAAAGATCATTAGTTTTCAAGGGGGACAAGACATTAAAAAAAGAAGGGACGAGGTGATTAGTAATGCTTTTCCCACGAAGTTCTCTCTATATGGCGAGATGGTGTACCGAATTTTGGAACAGGCAAAACAAAGCTTTAATGGGAGCAACTGCATACTCAAAATCATGGGTTGTCATGTGTTTTTGGAGATGTTAGAGGGAACAAGGTAAGCAACTCTGGTTCGGTGTATCCTGGCCTGGAGCGGGGTGATGGATGCAAATAAAATCGCCTCTCTTTGATGGCTTTCTCTTCTTCTTGACTATTCAATTGAGGTATTGTTGATTCTCCTCTCTTTTCCTCTTCCTCAATGGACAGCTTTGAGAAAATTGCTGAAGGGGTCACAGGGCTTGGGAGTAAACCAGAGTTTCCTGTTTTGGTGGGGGAGACATGTTGGTGCTGGTCGGTTGATGTACCAGGCTTAAATGGGAAAGAGGGTTTAACTATCTCAAGCTTGGGCCTAGAGTATTGCCTCCTCTCATGGAGTTTGGCTGTTGGCCTCTTTATGCCCACGACCTTCATTGTTGCCCCTTCTTGTGCTGCATTACTTTCTGATGGGCCTGTTAAGCGCTGGACAATCTCTCGGAAAGTATTTGTGTCTGTTTGTACAAATGTGGTCAAGGGTTTACAACCGGCTGTTCCCTGGTTCCCCGGCTTCTCCATGGATGCTTATTTCGTTTGACGAGCTTTTCACCACTCATTCAGGCTCTGACCTGCAAAAGAGACCAGTGTTCTCATTCAGAGAGCATCCTTTCCATGAATAAATACTAGGTTCTGCATCAGATGTGGATCTCTGTTAATGACTTGACTTGCCTAACTAGTTTGTCAGTAGCAGGTAAAGACCTAAGTATGTTATCTCGTTAATACGAATAACCTTAGGGCAAAAAGTTTTTCACCAAGATTGAAGGGGAACGAAAAGAAAAGAAAAAACCATTAGTTATTGTGTCCTGATTAGTAATGTATAATTGATCTTAAGGTGGCAGAATTTTATTCCTGATTGAAGCTAAGCTACCGCATGATTCTTAACTTTGAGATGATTTTACAATTAGCAGATGAACACCAACCGAGTTTTGAGGATTTAACCAAGCGAAAGAGATTGACAGAGCTAGAGTCCACACAAAGTTATCTGTAGTCTTTGCTTGATCCATTCTTTCAATAGTTTTGGCAACTGAGAGTTTGTTGTTCATTCCATACACAGTTGCAGAAGTCAGAAACAGGTTTGACAGACACAAACTCCCAAGTCCTAACATTTAGCAACATCACTTGGCATTTTTTTTTCTTTTAGGCAACTTGAGAGAAGCGGGAAACATGGGAATACACCACTTGTAGTTTCAAGCGTAAGACGAACAAGTAAATTTACAGCAGTCAACCTACACATCCTTCAAAATGGTATATTATTTGAAGGAGGAGTGTCAACTTATATGTGTATAACTTCATCAATATTTAATCCGTGTGTGAGATTTCTTTTTCTAGGCAACATGATCACTTGGCATTTTGTTCTGCTGCCAGTTGACCTTATTTTATGAGTTCTCTGATAGTGGCTAAATCTTTCAGGCATTAGGGGCAAGATTCTACCTGTGGGATTGGCTTTACACGAGGGTAGGCATCTTTTAGACCTAATTTATGTTGCTTTTAGAGGATCCACCTGGGGATTCCACCCCAAAAGTGTTCGGCTTTGTTAGGCTACCTATTTCCTTTTCGTCTACTGGATGCTCTGAGCCCTTGTGCGCTCTCTCTCTCTCTGCTAAGAACCGGTTAATGGGGGATCGATTCGTGGCCCATTTTCAATAGTGGCTGATTGAGACATACTTTACACTTTCCTCTGCACTCTGTCTTCTCCCAATTGCGCAGCAGGCAGTTATTTTTTTTTCTAAGTTCTACAAAAGAATAAAGGAAAAAAAATAAGAAAGAGGTTCACCAACATCTACCACACGAAGGCCTAATCAGGCAAAATCTTGCCAACGAGGAAGCCGTGTTGTACAAAAAAGGCTAATAGTACGACAAAGAGTGGGCATCTGAAAATTTTGATCTGATTCAGAAAGTTTGCATTCGTCCACCTTACAATAAATAAGAATGATGTGTGTTTTTAACTACTTCTAATCTTTTTTTGGTAACTACAAATGATATTTCAAAGGCAATGAAAAGGTTAGTGTCATAGACTCTACTTACTATAAGAATATCAAGAGAAAATCCCCAAATTAGAGTTAATATTAAGGCTTAATTAGTCCACTAGTCCTTAAGAGTATGATTGGATTCCAAACTAATTATTAGGGTTTATTTCGTCTTATACTAGTCCTTATAGAATCTTTCATGTAAAGTAATCATTTTGTCGACTTGGTTGGCTCCATTAACAAAATAAATCTCGTGTGGCTAATAAGGACACATCACCACCAATCACAAACAACCGCGCAACTCCAAGTCACTTGGGTGCGTTGACTTAAAAAAATTGTCCAGCATTGCATTTTGAGCTAGCATTTTAGGTCTAGTAGCGCAAACAATTTGACGTGGATTTTAAATTAACACAAACGAATCTAACTTGACAGTTTGAATTAATTGAGAACATGTGACTGCTTGCGATTGGTGGTGATGTGTTCCTATTAGTCATGTGAGATTTATTCTATTATTTGAGCCAACAAAGTTGATGGTAAAATTCCATAGAGACTAGTTCAGGACAAAATAAAACTTTAGGGATCAATTTGAGATTCAGCCATACCCAAGGATTAGTAGACTAATTAAGAGACATAATATTTGTAGACTTAACAGAACAATCCTTGTAGTTTAGGTTTCAAAATCCTTTTTAGTATTTACAATCTGAAAAAAAAAAAATTGGATTTCTAATTCACAACTACTCATATCAATTATTGGAAATTTGGAATGCATACTTATAAATGAACATATTAACTAAGAAAGAAAGCACATATTTAAATGGCTAATATAATAGGAGAGGATCCAAACTCAAGAATGTAAGATGTAGGCATTGTTAACTTCTCGAATTAAATACATTTTGTACCTTTTAACTATAAGAGTTTTGACACTTTATACTCAAATTTATTATTTTTGTCATATTGCACTTATAAACTGTTGATTTTAGATGCTTTCCATTTTACCTTAAATTTTTTGGTTAATTTAGACGGAAAATGATTTGTTGATGTGTGAAATGACAATTTTTTTTATAATAGCTATTTTATGAAGGTAAAATAATTTTAAAAGTCAAAAGATAAATTTTTGTTCAAACTGATGAAATTTTTTAATAAAAAATATAAAGTTGTCAATAATAATTAGTATATATAATATGATAAAAAATAATAAAAATAAAAACCAAAATTAAAAGGTGAAAATTATATTTATCCTACACGCAGAGTTACGGCCCAAGTAATTCAAGTCGGATGGTACTTCTCATTTGAAACCGATTAGTGAAAAAAGAAACGACAAAAAAAAAAAATGATGGGCTCCAGCCTCCAGCTCAAATAACATTTGCTGTCCATACGTGTACAAACAAGATGGGTTCAAGTTTATCCGAAAATTGCGTACGAAGAGTTCCAAGAAAAAATCATTCATAAACAAAACCGATAAGGTAATCGATAAGTTCTTTTAAAAGCTATAAAATAGAAAAGAAAAGAAGAGGCAATGAGGAACCTGACTCTAGAGAGAAGTATGAACAGGAAATACTTCATCAAAGTTTCGGGGACCGCGGCACTATCATTGTTCTTCCTTCGATTACTGCAGTTTGGTAGAGGAAATATATATGGAACTGTAACTCTTGCCAATGCAACTACTAAAACATGCACGATAGGGAAATATTGCAATCGAAATGCATCGAACGTGAGAGACATGCAGAGTCGAGGGAAGAATAAAGCAAATAGGACGAAGTTTCAAGCATTACCTTTAAGGCCCTCCTCTGTTGCCACAATCTTTCTGCCTCGAACAGTCTCTCTCTATCAGGCAGAGGTGGCATAACCCAGAAGTTATGGTAGCATTCGCATGGAGAAGGAAGGAATTGAGACAATGACTGAGAGAAAGAGAAGACTCCCAGAAAGAAATGGGAGAGAGAGAGAGGATAGAGAGCTAATACAGGTAAAAGAAGAGGTTTTCTGGAAATCACAGAGAAGGCAGTTGGGACAAAAGAAAATGTGACCTGGAAAAGCATTGCAGCCATTGGCTTTGCCACATCACTTGTTTGTTATAAAAAAAGGCAAAGACCCCCCACCCCACCCCTTGTCATATTCGTTCCTAATGGAGTAATGACTGCTAGAATTGGCTTTGCTTTGTTAATATTCTGACAAAAGAAAAAAAAAAATTGCGTGACTGCTAGGGGAAGGGACAACTACACACACAACTAGTAACTCTTTTGGAAAATGCTATTATTGACAACTTTAGACTCAGTCTTGCATACCGTTCGACTTCTTTTTCCCCAAAATTGTGGAAAATATTAATTTTTCTGTCTTTTTTTTAGGATCAAGATATATATGCTCTTTTCTAGGGCTGAACAAAACCAGACCGCGGACCGGACCGGATTTGCAGTCCGGTCCGGTTTATAAATTTATGATATGCGGTCCGGACCGGACTGGACCGCATTTAATAAACTTTTCTTAAATTTTTTTTAATATATTAAAAAAGCAACGCAGTGCAGAGCTCTGCACTGCGCAGTAATATATTTTAAAAAGTAAATAAATCCGGTCCGGACCACTTAAGTGGTCCGGACAGGACCGCATTTCAGAAGACCGGACCACTTATAAGTGGTCTGGTCCGGTCCTTTAATCCAAAAGGATCGGAAATGCGATCCAAACCGCATTGCGGTCCGAAATTAGTGCCTGGGCTTGGGGTCCGAACATTAGTGCCTGGGCTTGGGGTCCGAACGGGAAGACTCCTATAGTCCTATCACCTATGTGCCTAAATGTAGAGGCATGCAGGTGTGGCCTTGAGACCGCGGGTCCGATTTCAATTCCCCAGGCCCGTGCTTTTAAGATGGTGCTTGGGCTTGATTAAATAAATTATAAAATAATGTTTATTTTCGTATTAAATTATTCTTTTTATTATAATATTTATTTAAATTTTCTTTCTCATCGTTTTTTTTACAAACTCTCCTAAACTATCTTTGATTTAAAGTGTAGTTTAGCGAGTTAACTACACCTTAAATCAAAGACAGGCCGGGTGGGATGATCAATGCCCCGCACGAATGAGGTAGCCTTCGGTTTGAACTGGTAGATACTAGTGGCGTGGGGCTAGCCAGCCAGGCAGCCACTTCATTTTCTGTACGCCGACTAGAGCTTCTAGAGGTCATCAGTCATCACTTAATCAGTACCTTTCAGCACGTAAGGCCAACTGAAACTTAGCCATCATCACTCATTCTCATTTACTCCTCCGCACAATCCGGCGCTAGCCAAGATGGGATTATCAATCTGGCTCTTGACTCGCCCTTCTTCTCTATAATAAACCATTTCATTAGAATCTAGAACATCAGCATTGAACTCTCTTAACAAAAGCAGACTTGTTAGACTTCCTTTTCCTCCCCAAACAAGAAGCAAGTAAACCCTTTTTGCTTCTACAAGAAGTTTATCCGACATCCAACAGATTAAGCTATGCTTACAGACGAGTTTAGTTTCCCAAAAGTGACTGCCAACACTTTCAATCATCAGCTTCTAATTTCGCCATCGGTTTGTCATGTTTCATCTCTAGTTTATCCAGCTTATAATCCTGATGAAGATAGAGGCGTCGGAGAAGGTTTTTCTAGGAAGAGCTTTTCCTACTTCGAGAGCAAGATAAAGACAGAGGTGGATGATACAGAGAGGCGAGAGTCAGAGGAGAAAATGGACATGTTATGGGAGGAATTCAATGAGGAACTTCAAAGGGTGTCCTCCATGGACAAAAGAAAACAAGCCGAGAAATTCTCAAGAAGTATTGGATCCGATTCTCAGTATGAAGGGGTTGCAACCGAAGAGATAGAGCTTTTCTGTTTGCAGGCCTTTAAGACGTCCAAAACAAGCAAGAGACCCAATACGGTTGTCGTGATCAAAGTATTGAAAAAGTTATGCTTGCTTCGAAAGCTCAGATCAAGAAGAAATCCTAGCTAGCTAGCTGTGTACCTCTTTCTACTGGGTTCGCATAGATAAGCTTTTTGGGGGAATGCATATACAAGATTATTTTCTTGTTTCTATAAAATGACAATTTCGCAAATAGTCACCTTCAAACGCATGATAAATGTTCATAAATACGCTGTGCAAAAGAGGCCTGAGGCACTTACAAACTTTTTGTCTTCTCTTTTTCCAAAGATCCCCAGTCATGTTACTTTGTAACTCATGCTTGTTTCTTGTCCCTTCATGGATTCTTTGGATTAATTCTATTTATATGGTCATTGTATTTTTAGCTTTCAAAGGATTCTCTTCAAGAATCTAGATTGAAATTCATGATATTTGGAAGTGACTGTCATGCCAAATCCCAATATCTTGATTTCTAACGGCAATGCATCGTGGGCCCAAAAAAGTATTTTTTTCTTCCATTTTATTGGATTAATCAGCAGTATTCATGGGAATTGTATCAATACAATTTGGAAAGAGACATATATAATAAATAGATCTCATATTATTTAATGATGTCCTTGAGGTGAGTTTTATACTCAAGTCTCTTATAATGTCTATTTCTTTCAAAATTAACAATTCAGGCAAGGTATTAATGAGCATCTAAGTATTGATGATTTAGGATTTTCAAATCTGACACTAAATGTTCCTCTCTAATTGGTCAATGAATAATTGTTGGAAACCATAAGGAAACGCATTCAGTGTTGTCTATCAGAGTTTTGACTCGGCCTATGTGAGTTTTTTTTAGATACAAGTAGCAATTAGACAATAAATTCAGAGTTCACTCATAATTTTAAGGAGAAATTACACTTTGCACCCCTGAACTATGAGGTACCTGAGACTTTGCACCCTCTTGTCTTGATTTCGTGACATTGAGCCCACAAACTTTTGATTTTCATAGATTAACACCCCGAAGCCCAATTCTCTGTTAATACTGACAGTACTAAGCCCATGTGTCATCCACGTGGGCCACTTAAATCTTTCCTTCCCCTTTTACCCTCCTTACATTCGCGAAGACTTAATTGATTCCCTCCACTTTATTCTCTCTCTTCCGAATTCATTTTCTCCACTTTGTTTGACTCTCGGTCCAACACATGCACTCACCATCTCTCATTAAATCCTTACCCTCTTACTCTCTCTTCTTCGTTAGATAAAGTTTGGTTCTAGGCTACAATGGTTGAGCCTACAGAGACAATAACACTACCTGAGGCTGAGAAGGAGTAGAGCCTGCCTTTTTACGAGCTCTTCACTTTTGCGGACAAGTATGACTGGTTGCTCATGGTCTCTGGTAGCTTGGGAGCAATTATCCATGGCTCTTCCATGCCGATTTTCTTTCTTATTTTCGGTGAAATGGTTAACGGGTTTGGCAAGAACCAATTCGATTTGAAGAAAATGTCCGAAGAAGTTTCAAAGGTCTGCAACCCAAAGCTGAAGCTTTACGTTTCTCATCTGTCTCATTGTCCTCGTTTAGTTTGAGTTCCATTCTCGTTTAACATAAAGGAAGACTTTGGTTTTGAAAATCGTTAATATTCGTTTTTCGTCAATTGGAAGTCCTTTTTCATCCCAGTCATGACTAAATGCTATGTAAACCTAATATCTTAATGACCTAAAAAACGTAAATATTTTACATATTGTGTCCTTACTGGCCTTCTAACTCCTTTACCATCTATATAGTCCATTGCCCAAGTTCGAACAGTTTACTCATATGTTGGTGAGAGCAAGGCCCTGAATTCGTACTCATATGGAATAAAAGAACATACTGAAGCTTGGATACAAGGTTGGAATGGCCAAGGAATTTTTTGGTATGCCCATGTATTCATCAGAAATGGAGGTCACTTTTAGCTACCCATCCAGACCATTATCTTTCGAAATTTCTCGTTTTTCTTCCTGCTGGAAAGACTGTTGTGTTGCCCATTTAATCCGAGCTTTTTTCTTTCATATCTTTTCAACAACACTCTTGAAGAACTTGAAGATTTTTGTCTACGATGGGCTTTCGAAGTACAACATGGGATGGTAATATCTTGGCGCATAACTTAGCCAACTAGGGAGTAACCTCCGGGTTATTTGGGTATATTGAGTTAACAGTCGTGCCTCAGTCGGTGTTGGATTGTACTGATGTACTTAACGGATGTGGTTCAGTCCCCTAATGTGAAGTTTTCAGGTTGCGTAGAAAAAAAAACAGGTATTACTATTAGATGAGTGAAGAGAATGTAACTTAAAGAAGTTCCAGGCCTCACTACAAGAAATATGACATGTAGCGACAAATTCACCAGCGGCAGACCAATTTTGGTAGCTAAAAATCTCTTTCTAGCAACTAAAAATTTTTTTGTCACTAGAAGATGATTATAGCGACGACGTTATCAGCTACAAGCGGAATGATGTTGCTAAAAATATGTTTGTTGCGACGAACAATGACATTTTGTCGCTAAATATGTTTTTGCGATGAAAAGTTTATCTGGTCGCTAAATACCTCTTGCCACAAAATTTTTATTTTTGTCGTTAAAGACGTTAGATGCGTCGCTAGAAGTAAAGGACATGATTGTCTTTTACTCAGTGTTGCCCTAACCTACGTTTTAACCCTTCGTCTCCACTTCCACGACTCTGCCCTCTCTTTCGGATCTGCCCCTCTCTCTCTCTCAGAATGAAGAAAATTTCGTCTTCCACTTCCACGACTCCCTCTGCCCTCGAACATGAAGAAACTGGTCAAGCAGATCCGCAAGGAGTACATCCACGAGTTCGAGCTCATGCGCCTCCTTGAAACACCTCCTTCCTCTCTTTGATAGCTTTCGAATTCCTTTCTCGAAATCCCTCCCACTCAGTTCCGAAATCCCTCCCACTCAGTTTCGAATCCCTCCCACTCAGTTCCGAAATCGACTTCACTGTGTTAATTCGAGCTTTTTGAAGGTCCAGATCTTTTTCCGGTTCATTTCGAGCCGATTTGGGTTTTTTGTGATTTCTTTATTCGGCGGGTTTGTCAATACTATGCTTTTGCTTATGGATTCTTGTTGTGCTTAATCAGGATGTGGGTAAGATGATGAATCAAGGAGGTAGTACTGAGACCATATCTCCGGAGGAGACCAATCCCCTTGAGGTAATTCCGAGGCACTATTGCTTCCCAGTATTCTCTGTTTTAGTAGTGTGAGTTTAACTGGAATGGTTTATTTGGAATTATCATCACTGGTTGACTTATTGAGCAAATTTCTTTCTCCTTAAGATCTTTAAAAAGCTAGTTGTCTTATTTTGAGAGCTTTTGATGGCTTATCAACATAAGTAGCAATGACCGAATTTTTATATTTGGGCTTTTAGTCGTAGTAACCTATATTGTTCGCGGGACCATTAGTTCTTGTTGTCTGGTACATCGAAAGAAAAAGAATAAGCAGATCCCTACAATGTTTACTGTGAATTTGTTCCGCGGTCCCGATATCCATGGTACTGTGAATTATGTGAGGAACTATTATCATCTAGAAGCTCAGGAGCTCCAACTGTCAATGTTTGGGAAAAGCATTTTTTTGTTGTGGAATGTGGTCTATGCCGTGGCACTACTGGTGCTTTTAGGAAGTGTTCAAATGGTGAATGGGTCCATGCCTTCTGTGCTGAGGTTAGGTGTTTTTATTTCTGTTTTAGTCTACTTGATTGTTGGCTACTTTCTTTTTTGTTTTATTTGCATCTAATAGATTTGAACTTCCTTTTCATCTTTCAGTGGGTCTTTGAGTCAACTTTCAGAAGGGGACAAGTGAATCCTGTTGAAGGAATGGTATGTGTATACGTTCAGCTGTGTGGCATCATAATTTGAAATAGTTTAGATTACTTATGAGGCATATAACTTGTGCTTTGTGCCTAAGTGTTTAGGAATCTCGCACCTACATTTGATGTGGTTTATTGCAGGAGACAATTTTGAAGGAGGCTGATGTTTGCTATATCTGTCATCGTAAACATGGTGTCTGCATAAGGTTGGGGTCATATAAACATTTTTTGTATTGACCTCAGGGGATTTTTTGCAATTTAGGTCATTTATAGATAAGGAGCTGCAATTTCTTTATCTGCAGTGTAACTATGGCAACTGTCAGATCACCTTTCATCCAACATGTGCAAGAAGCACTGGCTTCTACATGAATATAAGGAATTTTGGTGGCAAGTTGCAGCACAAGGCTTATTGTGAAAAACATAGCTTGGAGCAGATATACCTTAGTGTAAATAAGGTGCTTATTTTTGGGACTTTGATTTTGCATTGAGGTTGACAAAATCTTGTATTTTGTTATCTTTAAAAGATATCTTGTGTTATCTTTTGTTTTGTTATCAGAGGTTCGCAGAATTGTGTTATTTTGTGTTTTGACGTGCTGTCTAAACTAATGTATTGTTCATTTGGTGCAGGATTTTTCAATAGCAAAGAGTAGTGCTAGTCTCAGGTCATAGCGTTGAGAGCAACGAGACGTGGCTTGTTTTTTTGTACTCCCTAGTACACCTGTAGTTAAATTTTTAGCTTTCATGTACCTAGATTTGTTTGGCTTCTGTTGTATTTTAATTTCCTTGTGTTGGTAATGTGGAGATGGTTATATGAATACTGATTTGTATTTATTCGAAAAGGTTATATCCCTTGTGTTGGTAATGTGGAGATGGTTATATGAATACTGTGCTCCAGCGGCAGCATTTTTTCGTAGCAAAAAAATTGAGCTTTTAGCGACAATGTCAGCTGTTTTATCGGCAACATTTGTGATAGAAAAATTGAGCTCCAGCGGCAGCATTTGTCGTGGCAAAAGAATTAAGTTCCAGCGGCAGCATTTTTTCGTAGAAAAAAATTGAGCTTTTAGCGACAATGTCAGCTGTTTTATCGGCAACATTTGTGATAGAAAAATTGAGCTCCAGCGGCAGCATTTGTCGTGGCAAAAGAATTGAGTTCCAGCTACAAACAAACAAAATTGTCACTATATATATATAGTGACGAGGTATTTGCGACAGGCCTCCGACATTCTCAATTGTGTAGCTATAGCTCCTTTTGCGACAAAATGAATGTTTTTACCGACAAATGCTGAGCGTTGCTATATGCGATATTTCTTGTAGTGCCTTTCTGTCAGATGGAGTCTTTTCGTCAGTTATGGTGTCACACTCCGTGCTAGTATTTACCCCATCGGCTCGTCTATAGGAATCACATGCACAAAATTCGGAGATTACCGCACGATTAAAACTCTAGATTGCCCAATGTCATCGAAATTACTTACTGGAAGTCTTGATTTAAAAGGTTACTGGTTAAAAAGGTCGTAAGTCGGTTTAGAAATAAGCAAAGGAAGTGAAATTGCACAAAATATTAAAAATCGGTATATTTGCACTTTACTAATGAAAACCTTAATCGGTTAATGATTAAAACAAAAAAAGGCAAAAGCGTAAAAAATATCGTATCATAATAATATGCATTTATTTAGGAAAATATCATTAACTAATTAGGTTGAAAATTAATTGGTATCATAAAAAGATTAAAGCTTAATTTAAGGAAATAAATAAACCTTGTAACAAGAAATCATTATAGAGAAATACACAATTTCAGGGACGAAAATGAATTCAATACAACATTAATATATACATCCAAAAATAAACAAGGCATCATAATGTAAATTTTAGTAATGAAACTAAACTAGGAAATGAACAAGGAGAAAAAGAAAATGAATTTCAATGAAAAGTATTAAGGCAACATAACATGAATTTTAATAATGAAACTAAATTATGTACTACTTGATCAATTTAATGCAAATGAAATATATAAAATGTAAGAAATGAAAATGCACATAGGGGAAGTATTCAATTATCAAAATTATAACGAAATGCAAATGCTTAGCTAGATAACAAGATAATTGAAATGTTTAGCAAGAAAATTGAGAACCAAAATAATTGCCAAGGAAATCTACGAGACTAGAAAATCATAACTATTGTCATTAATTGACTTAAATATGACAAGTAGTTGAAAATAAGGAGGGGCGTCACATATGGCATGCCGACATGGGCATCAGAGCATTGGGAGTTGAGAAAATGCAGTCGTTTACAGAGTACAGTTTAACAGACTTAGTCAGTGTTTGCGTCGACAATTGTGGGGCACAACTTTTTTTTTGTGCGCGGGAAGTGGGGGGAGGTGGGCGAGTTAGATTTTAATGGGGATGATTAAAGCGTATTTGACTGGAGGGTAAAAGGGGAATGAAAGATTTAAGTGGCTCGCGCGGACGACACGTGGGTTCAGTACCGTCAGTATTAACAAAGAATTGGGCTCCAGGGTGTTAATCGACGAAAATCAAAAGTTTGTGGGCTCAATGTCACGAAATCAAGACAATGAGGTGTAAAGTATCAAGTACCCTATAGTTCAGAGGTGCAAAGTGTAATTTCTCCTAATTTTAACTTTAAATCTTAAAATATTTTTTATATTGTTAAATCACGACAGGATTGCCAAATTGTTGGTGTATTCCTCAGAAAAAGAAAGGTGAAAATATTAACTTATTCGTGCCTGCCATTAATATAGCAATATTATGTTTTAATATCGAATGAATTGGGTGAAAATAATTAATCATCCCTCCAAGAAATGTTCACTTAGTTATTCAAGCATGGATTCTCTGTAATCTGCTTACTTAATTAGACAGGAACTTAATATAGAACTCACGTAAGAGTCATCTGTCTCTAAATTAAAAGCATTCAATTCGATTACAAATCTCTGTGAAACTGCGAAGCGAGGGAGAACTAGAGAGTCAGAGACAGAGAGTCCAGAGACAAAATGGAATTGGAAGCTGTGAAGAGATACCTGGAGGAAGGAGAAGAAAAGAGGGCAGCCACGATTGATGGACTGCCACTCAGATTCTTCGAACGCTTAACCATGCAAGGCCTCCGTATTGATCTCATCCAACCCGGCCGTATCATCTGCTCCTTTAAAGTCCCCACCCGTTTACTGGTTGGTTCCTACTTCTTCTTCTCCTGTTGTAGTACTTCAAACCCATTCGTTCTCTCTCTAGCTATCTCATTTACACGACACCTACACACAAAAATCTGTACGTTTTCCATTTTCTGGTCACCGAGCCATTCCATGAATCCATGTAAGTCAGTGTTAAACTACAGGTATAAAAATTTGGGATAAATGCAAAATCAGTCCATGTGCTATACGCAAAAATCAATTTAGCCTCTGTGATATGAAAAATATCGATTTAGTCCCTGTGATTCTATTTTCGTTTGTTATTGGTCCTCCATCAGGGACTGATTTTATCACTTTCTGCAATCACAGGGACTAAATCGATGTTTTTCATATCACAGGGACTAAATCGATTCTTGCGTATAGCACAAGGACCAATTTTGATTTCTGGGTCTGCCACTGTGAATAGAAATTCGGCTCTGACCCAACTTTTTGTCTGAACAATCGATCAAAATTACAACCTTGTTTGCTGAAAAAAGTTCGGGAAATCGGAGGGTTGAGTTTGGCACTGATTCGTGATCAGGAACTTCTTAACTCTAAACCACTTATTATTTTCTTTATGTGGATGAACATTAGAAATAAGCGATATCTTTTGGCTTGATTATGATGAGAAAACCCGGAAAACCAACAGAGAGTGAACATTGTTTCGGTGCGGTTGGGTGAGGAACTTGGAGGGGCTCTCTTTTCACAAGGAGCAATATATTTCTGTTGCCCTTTCTGTGGAGCATAAGCAATATCTTTTCATCAAATCACCCGCTCCTCTCTCTCTCTCTCTCTCTCTCTCTCTCTAGCTGAAAGTGTTTCTGATCATTGGTTTTGATCCTCCTCATGTATTTTTTTCTATGTTCCGAAAAACTCTAGTAATTTCTTACATGGTGGAGCAACGGCAACACTTGTGGACGTGATGGGAACGGCTGTGATATTCAGCGTTGGAGCTCCAGCACCCGGTGTTTAAGTAGAGATCAACGTTTCATACTTTGATGCTGCTTATGCTGACGTGAGTTTTTATCCTGCTCTTTGTTTTGTTAAGTTATTGTCCTTGAGTTATTTGTAACTTCTATTCCGTTTAAATGCTCATGGAGTCCAAGAACAGAGAGGGAAGCTGATATTATTCTATGTTTACCACTATTATATGCATTGCAGCAATATCAGTATTGGTCTTCTTGCTATTTCAGTTTGACTTGCACTGTTGCCGGAGCATTATTGCCATACCTTGGGCAAAAATGAGCATTTTGGGTGGCTCCTAATCTTGTCTGGTAGCAAAATGTCGATGATTTCAATGAGAAATCCTGAGAAATTGTCATGAGTGGAACTTGTAGCAAGGATATGGCAGGAGTCAGTAGTTCTGTCTCTAAAAATTAATGGAAGGGGGGAATGCTGTACTTCCTATTTTTTCAGTTCTCTTCTTGTGGCGACATAAGGCTATGGTGTGGCTTTCTGTTCATGTTAACAGCTTTTTTGTTGTTGTAATGCAGGAGGAAATTGAGATTGAAGGTAGGGCTCTACATGTGGGGAAAGTTGTGGGAGTCGTCAGTGTTGAGTTGAGGAAGAAAAAGAGTGGCAAAATTATTGCACAGGGACGTCATTCCAAGTACCTTGTTGTGTCTAGTAAGATGTGAAGAATTTGATCAGCTTGATTCTAAGTGAGTCATCTTCTTTTGTTTTAATAAAAAAAATCAACTAACTACGTATTATTTTTGGCTCTACAAATTGCTAAAAGCACTGTAGAAGACTAGGGAGGACTCAAGCGAGGGTAAATTCATCTTTTCAAGTAAGGAGAAGGTCACGGGTCGTTTAAGTGAGACAAAAACCGTTCGATATAACAACTTCAGTAGGTTGAGGGATGAAATCCCAATGAAAAGTATAGTTTGTGGGGGCGAGTTGTAACGAGTTCAAGTTTATGGAAGTATTTGAGATTGGGGCATAAGTTCGTGAGAGATTTTTGTAATTAACCCATATTTTTTTATAAGCAAACAACCAAACAACACTATGGAGGCAGACTCAAGGAATCTGCATGATCACAAAGAGCAACGTCCGACAGTAAATCCGATAGACAAATTTCCCCAAACTGAGCGTTGTTGATACACCATTTGGCCAGGTTATGAGCTACAAAATTGGCCTCCCTAGGAATCCATCCAAAGCTCCACTTCTCATGATCCTGTAGCAACCTGCATACTCCACTCCGGTTCACCTACACCACCATCCACCTGATTAATAAGTTGCAAATAGTCCCCTTCCAACAACACCATCTGGCCATGAAATTCCGCAGTAACTTGACACGCTAAACATGTTGTTCGTGTTTCTCCTTTAAGAGGTTCTCTGCCAGACATGATACCAGTTCGCGCCTTGATGATGTTGCCCAAATGATTTCGGCATACCACCGCCATATAGAAATTCCCTTAAGACACAGCTACATCATAATTGATTTTTATCTTTCCCGGGTCTGGAGGAATCCAAATGTCCGCAATTCTAGTCATAAGAGAGGACCAGGCCATTTTATGTTCAGCAAAACGTCTGGACACATCACTCATAAGCTGATTGGGAGTAGGAGTATGCTTTCCATGAGCCACCTGGTTCCGAGCACCCCAAATAACATCCAACCGAATAGCCACAACTAGCATCATATATGTCCATTGATGCCTGTCCCAGAGAGGCAAATTACGCCTATTCAAAAGAAAACGCATCCAATCCGCAATTGGAAGCCTAACATAGGGAGCTGTAACCATCGGCCATGGTCCATTGCGCCAGAGAAATTTACTACCTGTAAAGTCCAGAAAAAGGTGGACAATGCGCTCCTCAGCCAATCCGCACATAAGACAGAACCAAATCGGTCCATTTGATGCCCCCTTATTAAGATTTCCCCGCAAAGGTAAAGCCTTCGCCGCCACTTTCCATAACATCAACTTAAGGCGATGTTGGATCTTGATTTTCTAAAGACTTTTCCACTCAACATTCGATAGTCCACCTAAAGACACTGCCCGAGATTGAATTATAAACTTAAAGTCGTCTTAGTAGAAAGGACACCAGATTGGTCCTGAACCCACTTAGGACAATCCACCCCTGGTTGCGAAGGCAAAGAAATAGCAAGTATAGCAGCAGCAGAGGAGGGCTTGAAAATACTACGTATCAACTGGACATCCCAAACAAGAGAATCCGGAAGCATCAACTCTTGAACATAATTAATAGCTTTGTCCACCAGAATTCCCATCCTGAGCTTGGGTTTAAAATGTTCAATACCCGAGACCCATGGTGTACCCCAAATGTTAAGCTGACCTGCATCACAGATCTGCCAACATAAACCTGCAGAGATAATATCTCGAATATGAAGGAAACTACTACAGGTCAAAGAATGGCTCCCATGACCCGATAAAGATAAAAAAAAATCAGCACGTCGACAATATTTCACGTTTAAAGCCTTGACCCAAAGGTCATTTTTATTAGTGAGGAACTTCCATCCCAATTTGGCGAGCATTGCATTATTGATATCCTCCATCCTCCTCAAACCAAGCCCTCCCAATTTATTCGCTACACAAATAGCACTACACGCCTTAGGGTGGTAATGGCGTTGATTATCATCCTTAAACCCCCACCAATTTTTTTTAAAAAAATTTATCAATGTCGCGCAACACTAGTTTAGGGAGTAAAAACACTGCCATAAAGTATGCTGGCATAGAAGAAGCAACGGCTTGAATAAGAACATGAGCATTTGAACTGTCTAACAAAAGCAGGTTCTTGCTACCCTTCTTTTCCTCCCCAAACAAGAAGCAAGTATACCATTTTTGTTTTTCTTTCTACAAGAAGCTTATCCAACCACCAACAAATTACAAGAACTAGCTAGCTTTACAAAATGTATTCAACCCTCACCTTTCGCTTTGGCAAGAGATGGATGCTACAGAAAGGCAAGAGTCAGAGGAGAAAATGGATATGTTATGGGAGGAATTCAACGAGGAACTTCAAAGGGTGTCCTCCATGGACAAGAGGAAAGAAGCCGAGAAATTGTCAAGAAGTAATGGGTCGGATTCTGAGTCTGAAGATGGTGCAACCGAAGAGATAGAGCTTTGCTGTTTGCAGGCTTTGAAGACGTTCAAAACAAGCAAGAGACCCAATACGGTTGTTGTGATCAAAGTATTGGAAAAGTTATGTGCTTGCTTCGAAAATTGGCTCAGATAAAGAACTAGATAGCTTTACCTCTTTTCTATGTCTTGGATGATGTCGCCGCAACAGAATTATCAAAGGGCTTCTGATAGTCTTGACAATAATTTCTAACTTGATGCAAACTTGTTTCCCAATTTTTCTAAGACCCCCCAAGTCATGTTACTTTGTAAGTCATGGTTAGCTTTCAAGGGTTTCTTGATGCAGAGGATTCAAGTCAGACGACGTTGAGCTGTCAGATTGCACATTGATGACGCTAAATTACATGGAGCGGGCAGATCAACGCAAGGATATCAAGAAATCGTAATCTAGCATAATTGGGACAGTTTTCGTGCACATGTCGGTTTTTTGGTCATAACTTTGGCTACAAGTGTCCGATTCGCGCTCTTGACCCCAATTCGGAAAGTTATTTTCGGCGTGCACGTCGTGGCCACCGAGCTACACTTGGCGCGCCTCGTTTTGAGCCCTAAATTCTCTGTTTTCCTTTTCGAATCCCTATTTTTAGTTAATTTTTGCTATTTATGGTAATCTTCCATTTATCGATTAGGAAGTAATTCTGAACCTGTTTTGGACCAGATTTTTGGCAGTCTATTTAATTTATTTCGTATTTCGTTTTGGTAAGACTTCTAGGGTTTTGCTATTTTTGGTAAAATCCTATTAAAGGTCGGATTTTAGCTATTTTAACTCGGCTCGTGGGTTGTTTTTTAGTATTCTTGAATATTGATAATTTTATTGAATCCTAGATTTTTCTCTGAGTTTTTTGGGACGAATTCTCTATTTTCCTTGCAAATTTCCTATTGAACTAGCCTATAGAATAATCTCTATTCTGTTCCGGCGTCACTTCTCTTGAGAATTCAGAATTGCAATTCATGGTATTTAGAAGCAATCAATTCACTCTCAGCCCCCAAAAAAGTTAATTTTTCATTTACTGTATGAAAGCAAAAAATTAGTCATTCTAGTCTTACTTTTGTTTGAAGTTGATCCCTCAATTAGAAACTAATTTTATGCTTTTATAAGATCAGGAGATTAATTTTATTTAACTGATTTTATATTTTTATAAAATCAAGAGACTAATTTTATATTTTTGTTAGCAACAGAACTAATTCTATTTTTGCTTATACTAGCATTTATCCCTAAAATTTAAGCAATTGAGTTCTTGATTTGTTATGTCTATCTTTTTAAAATTGATAATTCAGATTTTGAATTATGCATAATTTAAGATTTTCAAAACTGAATAGTCAATGGAATCTAAAAGTAAATGCATTCAGTTTTTTCTATCAGGATTTGACTCTGTCTGTTAGTGTATTTTTAGATATAAGTAGCAATCAGACACTTAATTTAGAGTGCAACCATAATTTTAATTTTAATTTTAATTCTAGAAATATTTTTTATCACAAAACCACGTGTAGATTGCCCTTCGCAGTTGGTGTAGTCGTAGTACTAGTACCTGCAAATAATGTTCACTTATTTATTTATTTATGGTTAAACACAAAAAGAAGCCAAGAAGGTATGAAAATAGTTCTCCCTACCTATCCAAGCATTTTGGAATAGAGGGAGAGAGAGAGACAGACGGAGAAAAAATGGAATTGGAAGCTGTGAAGAGATTCCTGGAGGGTGGAGCAGAAAAGAACGCAGCCACGATCGATGGACTGCCACTTAGATTCTTCGAACGCTTAACCATGCAAGGCCTCCGCGTTGATCTCATCGAACCCGGCCGTCTCATCTGCTCCTTAAAAGTCCCCGCCCGTTTACTGGTCGGTTCCTACTTCTCCTCCTCTTCTTCTACTTCAAACCCATTCGTTCTCTCTCTAGCTATCTCATTTACACGACAACCACACACAAAATATGTTTTTTTTTGTCATGTTCTGGTCACCGAACCATTCCATCTTACGGCGGGTATAGAATTCGTAGAAAAATGATTTCTGGGTCTGCCACTGGGAATAGGAATTCAGCGCTGACCCAACTCTTTGTCTTAACAATCTATCAAAATTACAACCTTGTTGCTGAAAAAGTTCGGGAAATCGGTTGGTATAGTTTGGCAATGATTCAGAATCAGGAACTTTTTAACTCTAACCCACTTCTTTCCTTTATGTGGATGAACATTTGTAATAAGCGATATCTTTTGGCTTGATTATGATGAGAAAAACCGGAAAACCAACAGAAAGTGGACATCGTTTCGGTGCTGTCAAAGTGAGGAGCTTGGAGGGGCTCTCTTTTCAGTTTTCAAAATAAGCAGTATATTTCTGTTCAAAGCAAGGAAAGGACGGCCAAATCACGCCCCCTTCTGTCTGTCTGTCTGTCTCTAGCTGAAAGTGTTTCTGATCATTGGTGTTGATCCTCTTTATGTTTTTTTGTTCTATGTTGCGAAGAACTCTGGTAATTTCCTACATGGTGGAGCAACGGCAACACTTGTCGACATGGTCGGATCGGCTGTGATATTCACTGTTGGAGCTCCAGTAACCGGTGTTTCAGTGGAGATCAACGTTTCATACTTGGATGCTGCTTATGCTGACGTGAGTTTTTACCCTGCTCCTTGTTTTGTCAAATTATTGTCCTCGAGTTATTTGTAACTTCTATTCCGTTTCTTGAGTTGGCAACGGTGTCTGCTGAGAAAGCTCATTGAGACTAAGAACGGAGAGGGAAGCTGATATTATTCTATGTTTACCACTATTATATACATTGCAGCAATATTCAGTATTATTCTTCTTGCTATTTCAGTGAGGGACTTGTAGCAAGGATATGGCTTGCATTCTCTATAGGTTTGATACCCCTTGAGACTTAGAGTTTGGGACCTTGTAGAGAGCCTTAGGACTCAAAATGGGCCTGAAGGACAGACCTAATTTGGTGGCAAGTTTACCTTATGAAGGAGCCTTGCAGAAGCTCTATATGCAAATTTTCGGGGAGGGATTTCAGATGCTGTATGAAATCAAATCTTTGTATCTGCTAGGCTCATCAGCAAATTACGTGGCTGATAATTTGGCCAAGTGGGGAGTGATGATGTCACATAGCTCGTCTTCTTACTGAAAAGAGAGAGGGAAGTGGGTAGAGTATGTAACTTTGCAGACTGTTTTTTTTTTTTTTTTATGAATAAGCCAATCTCATTAGAAATAGGAAAAACAGTACAAAAGACTATACCGTCATCACTACTCCAAAGAAGCAATAAAACTAAGGAAATCAACAAAATCTAAAAAAGGGGAACCAAGCATCGAGGTCACCCAACAAAAAAGCAAAGACAACAAAACGCCTTTTAACCTATCCAAAGACAAAGAACAATCCTCAAAACATCTAGAATTATGCTCCCGCCAAAGGCACCACCAGATACAATGGGGTATCAATCTCCAAATAGCCTTAGCGAAAGGGTTCTTAAGCCTCCTCTTCCAACACCACAACACATCTTCCACTGTCTCTGGCATAACCCATTGAAGATTCAGAATACAAAACACATGAGACCACAGCCCACTCGCATAAGGACAATGCAACAGGACATGATTAATAGATTCCCCAGCACCATGGCATAAGAAACACCAATCTGCCAAGATAAAACCCCTTCTCCGAAGATTATCAATAGTTAAACTTCTACCATGAGAAGCCTCCCACACAAAGAAAGAAACTCTCATAGGACACAAGGACCTCCAAACCCCCTTCCAAAGGAAAGAGGGACCAGACCCACCTCTAATCAATCAATTTATAGCAGGTTAAGAACCCAACTGTAAGTTACATTTAAAGAGAGCGTTCACCAATAAGCTAAAGACTACTGTACTCCAAGTACTCTTTATGACAAAGAAACGAAAGGCTATGAGTTGAAGCCATAGATTTGTTGTTTTATGGAAAACCTGGGAATTGGTATACGTGTTGATATTTTGTTCATCATTTTCCCTGTAATAGTTGTTTTCCTTTGTTATCAAGTTGTATATCTTAGATACTTTGATGTCACGTCATCCAATTTTTCCCCCAACCCTCTCAAACGCTCTCTGTTTTCCCCCAGCCAGCGGCCTCTTTACGGCGGAGGGGGGAGCTCCGGCTCCTTCATCCCCCTTCCTTTTTCGTTTTCCCCTCCTCCCTCTCCCCTCTCCTCATCTCTGGTGTGCTTGGCCGGTGCGATTGTTTGGTTTTTTGGTTTTGCAGGTGTCTTCCAAGATGCGCACGGTGGTTTCCTCCCCCTTTCAATGAACACGCGTCTGCTGGTTGGACTCAGCGCGTCTAGCTCTACGAAGCACATCCTTTCCGGCGTCCAAACGGCGGTGGTTGTTGATCCACGCACCACACGCGCTGTGCGTGGATCTGACGTGCGGCTGTTCTTGGCCGCGCGTGACCGCCCCTCCGTCACCCGAAACTTGATCTTCTCCTCAGGAATGGCCTCTGTGGCTCCTGCCCTCCCTTTCACGGTGTGGATCTCCTCCTCCGCCCAGCACGCATCGCCGCCTCCGCCACCAACAATTCCAGTCCCGTTCTTGCCAGAGTCTCCCCAGTCTTTCCCGGGGCTTATGTTATGCTTTCGCCCGTTTGGGCTTGCCTCTATGTTTAAGGCTGGTTGTAGTTTTTCTGGTGTTTGTTTCCCCTTTTTAGGCATAATAGCTTTCTGTCATTTGTGGCTTTTCTGCAGTCTGAGACTGATCTGCCCCTTGTGGGCCTTTGTAGGACCTTCCGGTCCGTCTGCTCGTTGGCCCGCTGACTCTTCGGAGTGTCTGGTATGCCCTTTAGAGCTTCCTGAGGTTTTTAAACCTCCTTGATCCTATTCTTAATATATATGCTATTATGCTTAAAAAAAATTGTATATCTTAGATGATTGTATTGAGGTTAATAGATTTTGTTTTTCAAATTTTGGCAGGAGTCAGTAATTCTGTTGTCTCTAGAAGTTGTGGAAGTTATATGGCTGAATTGACTTTTAGACTTCTGAAAGGGGGAATGCAGTTCCTCTTTCTTAGTCCTCTTTTTGCGCTTTCTTGTGGAGACTTAGGGCTATGGTGGTGATTCTATTCGTGCTAATAGCTTTTCTTGTTTTAATGCAGGAGGAAATTGAGATTGAAGCTCGGGTTCTACGTGTTGGAAAAGCTGTTGGAGTAGTCAGTGTTGAGTTAAGGAAGAAAACGACGGGCAAAATTATTGCACAGGGGCGTCATACCAAGTACCTTGCCATCTCTAGTAACATGTGAAAATGTGCTTCTATTTTTCCATTTATTTGAATATGTTGGAACGCCATTCCCCATGAAACCTAAATAATGGGTGTACAAATATATTTACTTATAATAGCATTATTCACACGTTTTGCATGCAAGACGTGCTCAGTTGAATCTCCTGTACCGGAGCTTTACTTGCCCCTCTGAATTTTTGCACCATCCCTTGCGTGGTATTTTGAATGCTATCTGAAGTATTTTCTGTTTTATTTATTCTGCTATGTATGTTTCTGTTAAGTCAGCTACATGTATTTAATTATGTTCTGAAGAAGTTGATATTTGATTGCAGTTTTCAGATTTGCTTTGCGTCACTCTCTTTACTTTTCTGTCAGAGAAAAAAGAGGTCTTGATATGGCTTTTGATGATTCGATTTAGAATAAAATCCAAAGATGCCATGCAAACCAAGGGCCTGTTAAAACATTTGGACATTGCATGGAACAGTTGGAACTTCAAATAATTCAACGCATCTTCTACAATGCTTTGCTTGTTAGTGCATGTAAAAGCTCATTTTATGATGGGAAAAAGAAGTTCACAATCTTCTACAATCAATCATAGCGATGTCTCCATTGTCCGTGTTCTATATGACCCTGGTTATGTGTTTGTGTGGTTGCTGCAGAAGTTATTATCGAGGCTCGCAATTTTACTCAAAATAAGGCCAACGTCTTAAACTTTTACTTTAATAATGCGAAATAAATCCCAGGCACTTCAGCTGTACCACACCCAAGTAAGTCACAGATTCAAGTCTCAATACCAAAGCTGCCCCCCCCCCCCCCCCAAAAAAAAAAAAAAAAACCAAAGCTGCTGCTGTACGGTTAGATGGCTTGTGGGTACATGGAATTGAATGTTTGAAGGTATGATGAGCCTAGGTAGAATGTTTCGAGATAGCTAAAACTGCCAGCAAATGTCCCGACATAATTGCATTGCATTGGTGGAAAACAAAAATCATGGTTGTTAATTTGAATAAGAGTGTCCTAAAGATTAAATTACAAAATTATCAGTAAACTGTGGAACCAGTGTTCGCCAGTCCCAGAGCATCCTCCAAGTTTATTTGGCTTCTCATGGTTCTCCTACCCATTCCTCCATTGCCCTTCTTCATCATTGCAGCAAACTCCCTGTAATCTATTTGTCCATCCTGAAACACAGGACTTTTATTGGTAACGACATTGCATACCCCGCACTAGGTTCATCTAAAACAAGTAAGTTACTGTTCTGATGCTCATTAGCACTGCTTATCACTTGAAATTTTTCTCAATCGAAATCAAAATGAATCTAAGTGAGATGAACTTACCTTATCTTCATCAATTTCTTTGATAACTTCATCAAGGTGGACTTCACTTAGACCAAACTCTTTGCAGGCTTCTTGAAGCTCATCAACCGTTATGTAACCACTACCATCCTTGTCGAAAAAAGAGAAAGCCGACAGTAAAATATCTTCTTCCTCCAACTTCTTCAGGTGCATAGTAGCAGCAAGAAATTCACTGTAGTCTAATGTTTCACTGTTGTCGAAATCCGCCTGTTAAACACCCAAAGGTGAAATTTTTAACCCGCCATAAAGTTTAGATGACTTATAGAAAGAGATAGGATCAAACAATCCAGTGGAATAAATTGATGATGGGGGTAATTTCCGTACTGCGTCCATAAGACCCTTGATATCGGACTCCATTAGTTCAGGGCTCAATTGCTTCAAACTGTGTTTTAGCTCATCAAATGTTATTGTTCCGCTGTTGTCTGTGTCCATAGCTTTAAACCACTCTTTCAAATCACCTATTTCTTCTTCAGAGAGTCTCTCAGCTATAACCTGCAATAGCAGTTGAAAACTGGAGTTAAATTTACAGATGGTTATGCCACCACCATAGTTTCTAGAACTAGAAGGCTTTCGTGCACTTAGAGACATGACCATTATCTCCTTGCTATCTATGTTTACTTGTGAGAGGACCAGCTTTCAGAGTATATAATGACATCTAATTGTGACTTATCTGTCCACAAATACACAAATGTTTCGATGATAGACAATCTCTCTCACCACCATCAGAATTTGAATACACTATCCAGCTTCTGGAGTATTTATGTTGTCTCATGACAAAAGTAATTGCGAGAGGCTATAGAAAGATCTATCCTCTGTATCTGCCTTAGAAATCACATCAATAAGTAAAATCCTCTTGGAAATTGGTTTGGAAGTTTGTAAATACAATTGTTGAGTTTCTGGATAAAAATGAGATGTGAGTTGATAAGGGTTATGCAGGTTCACAGTTGAGCTACAGTTAAAAGATTTTGAAAGGGAATGCCAACCACTACATAGTTCGCAAAGATTAGGATATTGTGGTTCTTTCAATTTTCTGGTTGGATTAAGAGATTATGGGAGAGACAGGGAACGAAATTGAGCTCAATGGAATTCCAGGCTGCCATGGAAGTTGGGGTTACCTCTTTTGACCTGTTTCTCTGTTTTGATCTCATTTGATTTTTCTACCTCATAGAATGATCAAAGGTGTGTCAAAAAGATGTGAAAGCCAAATTGGTTTGGAGTTTCAATATATCGTAAATTTGGTTAAGGATCCAAACTCAAGTTTTGGTCCTGGAAGAATGGAACTTCAACTGCTATTAGGAATCAACATATATGATAGTCTTGAGTTATTGAGGTATCAGAACTAGTTGACCTCAGAAAAGTAGGCTCACAGGAGTATACGGAGTGCAGTTGATAAAACGGAAGAAACAATTGATGTTTGTGCGTAGGTGCGGTGTATCTGTCTGTCTCCAGGAATTAACTATCATATTGGATATCACTAAAAAAATGCGACTGTGATCTTTTTGTCTTACCCGTACAGCCATCTTCTTAAGCTTGTTCATTGCAGAGAATTGCCTCAGGCGTGACAGCACTGCAGAATCAAGAGGTTTATCTGGAGCAATGTCATCTGTGATCCACGGGTGGCCTAAAAGACAAGACAGGTTTAGTATAACAGCTCTCTAAAAAAATGCAACGGTATGAAGAATGCTATGACTTGTTTTGGTCTCATCTTCGTATAAAAAATCAAACAAGAGACTTTGATTAATATTCCCAGTGAAAGACTTACAAAGGACATCGTGAGCTGTTACCCTTTTCTTGGGATCCCTCTCAAGCATTTTCCCTATGAGATTCTTGGCACTTTCTGAAATGCCAGCCCATGGTTCTGATTGAAGGTCCAGTTTTCCTTCCAAGATCTCTTTAAAGATCCCTCTTTCAGATTCTGCAGAATAGAAAAGATGAAAAAAAAAACCATATCGGTATTTCTAAGTGGAAGTGCAGAAAGATAAATTCGTTGCGAGGTCAGAGATGACTACCAGCCCAGAAAGGTGGCGTCCCACATAGCAATATGTATAGAATAACTCCTGCACTCCATACATCTGCCTCAGCTCCATAACGCTTGCACAACACCTCTGGTGCAACATAGTACGGACATCCAACAACTTCAAAGAAGATTTGTCCTAAAACAATAAAAAAATCCAAAACCAAGCAGCTTACTTTTCTCTCCCTTTTTAAAAAATTATTCATTTACATACGGTAAAGCGTATGCAAAACCCAACACGAACACATGGTATCTCATCAAAACTGAAGAGAAACCATGAAGGACATTAATCGAAGAACAGTACGAAAAACGTCAAGAACCAATTACCTGGCTTGTAGAATACAGAAAGCCCAAAATCAATGGCTTTAAGAGCAGCGTTTTCCCTGTCGCTATCGAACAAGAAGTTCTCTGGCTTGAGGTCTCTATGCATGACGCCATGCGAATGACAAACGTGTACAATCTCCATAATGGTCTTCATCAACATGGCAGCCTCTCTCTCACTGTAATGTCCTTTTCTCACTATCCTATCAAAGAGCTCGCCACCCTCACACAGCTCCATAACCAAGTGCACGGCCACAGCGTCTTCATAGCTGTCCAGAATCTTCACCACGTTTGGCTTCTCAGACAAGTGCTTCATTATCTGAATCTCCCTCAAAACTTCATCATAGTCCTCTGTGTAGAAAAGCTTGCGCTTTGGGATTGACTTGCATGCATAGGTTTGGCCCGTGGAGTTGTCCGTACACAAGTATGTGATGCCAAATCGACCCTGCCCGAGCTTGGGGCCAAGAGTATAAAGGTCCTGGAGCTTTTGAGTCCGGTATGGAAGGACCCATGTCGGGTTTAGATCTTTTGGCGTTGCAGCCGAGTTTGATTTGTTCATGATGAAATGGTAGATGTTAGAATTAGAGAGAATCTGAGAGCGAAGTTTCAACTCTCAAAAGGCCTGGAACCTGATGCTACTTTTAATGCTCAGAGAGAAGGAGGGCTACGACATTTATTCTCCCGCTACAGTTGTCTTTTCCTCTGCGAAACAGAAGTCAGATTAAATGGCTGGAGCCTGGAGATTAATTAAGAGCATAAAAATCAACCATAAATTAACAAGTCAATTTGAGGCTCATGACTTATGTGCCTTTGAGGAACCCGTCAATATTTTAGAGCGTCACGTGAGCTATATATATATATATATATATTATAGTATTTATTAATCCTAGGTTTGTTGCATGTGCATGGTGGTAATTGGTTGGACAAACGTCAGACAATTAGAACTTGTCTTATAACTCTTTTGGTCCTAAGGAAAAAGCTTATACCCACCCCGTCTCTTTTTAAATAGTATATTATATAATTATTTATACGCAAAAGGAATATATAAATAGCTTACTAATTTTTCCACGTGATGTAATCTTTGTATTTTATAATTTTATAAGAGGATGTTACTTGCAAGTGGGTTGGTTGGCCATGACATGATCACATTGCGAAAGCCAAAAACGTGATTCGTAGTTGGAAATTAAGGATCGATTAGACAGAGCAGACGCTAACATGAGGACAAAGAAGCTTCATGTGTATTTTATACTACCAAGCATTCTCATGAAGACACACTTGTTGGTCAATGGCCGTATACATTGCATCTTTGTTTAATTTCTTATATATATATATGAAAATTTCTTCTTAAAATTATTTGGATTATTATAAATCCTAATTTAATCTCGTATATCCATGCTAATTGCATATTCGTTTAATTTCTCATATATATATATATATATGAAAATTTCTTCTTAAAATTGTTCGGATTATTATAAAACCTAATTCAGTCTACTACGTAAAATCTCAATGTAAGAGTACTTAATCTTTATAAAATTCAATATCTACTATTCCTTTCTCTTTAATTTCTCACTCTAACTATGTGAAATTACAGAATATCTTATTTTTAATAATTTGAAGTGGATCGTATTGTGGTGTGGGCTCTAAATTCCCCTCTCAAACACTCAATAAACAATGGAAGAAAGATCAGGTGGTCTTGTTAGCAGCGACACTATTATCTGCCATGTTATGGATTTGGAGCGGATCCATCTTCTAATCCACTGTATAATGGCATTAACTCAATGGTAGGATTGACCTGCCTCTAAATAGTGGTTGTTTTCCGTGTACCTGCAGAGTTACCTACCTAGAGGCCAGGAGGACGAGGATCGTGGCTTTTCCACCCGAATAAATTAGTCTATTTTGTGCATGTTCGGTTACCACTCTTTTTTAATATTTGTATCCTATTTTTATATTTATAATTCAAACATCATAAAATATATATATTTTAATATAATATTTTTTATTTTTTATAAATATTAATATTTTTTAACAACTTCTGCACCCATGCCAATACAATTTTAACATCACCTAAATATTCATAATTTTATTAAAATCTTACAAATTTATTTCAAACGAGCATCCCCTAGGCTAGTTATTAATTTCTTTAAATCCTTTTTATTGAGAGTGTTTTTTTTTCTGTTTTGTCTTTCTTCTTCATTTTTTTTGGTTGTTTAGTCTTTACTTTTGGTTTTTCTTTAAAATATTGTTTGCTTTTTTAAAATTTTAAAATTTTAAAATTATTATTATCTTTACATACATGATAATACCTGATCTAATGAGACATGTGCTTTGATGTTTTTTTACAGGACGAGTGAATCTACTATTTATCTATTTTTATATAAATTATTTCTTTCTCGACCGAAGGAGGAGTAAACAAGACTTTATACAGCTTGCGAGCCTACGGCAATTGCAGCTATTTAAACAAGCGGAGCGAGAAACACGTTTTTCTAATAATAATTAACTCAGTAAATTCCTCCAATGAAAAAGAGCCAAGCAAGAAAGCTTACCCACCAAAACTCCCTCTGGAGGAATTGTCAGAGTTGTTGTTTTAATTCGCTTTTTTCAACTAGGAGACTTATTTCATCTATTTCGTCATCGAAACAGGGGATATACGTTACACCACAATTTTAAATTAGAAGAGATATTTAAAAAAAATGAAGGATCTATTTACTCTATCAATAACCTAGCCAAATTTAGCGTATCATAAGAGATTTATCTTTCCTATTAATTCCTGCATATTAGATCAAAAACCATTCTTCAACGAGGTATTCAACTCCATCGCTTTCTTTCTTTGACTGTCTTGAAAGACTAAGACAAAGTCCTATCTAAATCATAACACAAGAACTTCCGTCTACGTCATAAGACAAGCTACCCGTTTCATCTGTCATATCAGACGAGTCGATCCGATTAGGGGTGGTTAACGGTAGTGTAGATGATGGTTTGGCGAAAACCGTCACGTAACCGCAATTGACGGAATTACATATTTGACACCATCATCGCCCCGCTAAGGCACAATAACCGCCCTTATCGGTGACGGTATTAACGGTAACGGTCATACGATAATCGCTTAAACCGTATAATTGTTGTGCAAAAAAAAATATTCTTGAGCTTTTTCATTTTTTTTACTGTTTTAGGCTGTTTAAATTTTCAACATAATAGCATAATCAATAATCATATCAAATGAACAAATATCATAACATATTCAAATATAATATCATAATCAACAAATATAAAGTTGTCCAAAAGTATAACATAAAGACTAAAGTCTAATAAAAGTGTCCAACAATGTGACATAAACCAACTAACATATTCCAACAAAAGTCCAATAAAAGTATGTCACATAATCAATAATCATCTCAAGTTTCAACTAGGGGTGGTTAACGGTAGTATATGTGACGGTTTGACGACTAAGGGTGGGTAACAGAATCACATATTTGACACTGTCACCGCACCGCTAAGGCACAATAACCACCGGTGTAAATGAATACTCCTAAACCCGATTCCATCGGAAGGAGGTCTTATGCGTTGGAAGGTCTTCGCGTAAAACATCCTGTGTTGACAATATTGCGTGCCAGCGAAGCTCACTCAAGGCGCAATGCTTATGCAATAACTCCGTCAGCAGGTGACATGAATTGCAGTCTCGCTCCGATGGCCGCGTGTCAGCAGGTGACAGGAATTGCAGTCTCGCTAAGACTCGAGTCGCTCTGTGGAATCTATATTCCAATTAGTATTCCACTCGCCGAGAAGTTCGTCGTCGTTTTCTTAGCCTTTATTTTTGGTGTAAGCCATGTTTTTTCTTCCAACTTGTGTGACCAGCTTGTGCTGTGGTCTTGCTCTAGCAAAAGCTGTAATAAGGAGCGATTAGTTCTTCCATGGCCTCCCGAGCGAGGAGCCTCCTCCTCTTCCTCTTCCTCCTGTCTGTGGACTTATGATGTATTCTTGAGCTTTAGAGGCGAGGATACTCGCAGCAATTTTACTGCCCACCTTTACGATGCTTTGCACCGTAAGGGAATCAACACTTACATCAATAACGAGCTTAGAAGAGGGGAGGAAATTGAACCGGCACTTCTCAAAGCCATTGATGAGTCGAGGATTTCAATCGTTGTGCTCTCCAAAAATTATTCATCATCCACCTGGTGTTTGGACGAGTTGATGAAAATTCTTGAATGCAAAGAAACAAATCACAACTAGTTCTACCAGTGTTCTACAACGTAGATCCATCCGAAGTACGACACCAGAAAAAGAATGTTGGGGAAGCGTTAGCTAATTAAACATGAAGACAGGTTCAAGGATGACACAAAACTGCAGAGGTGGAAGGCAGGTCTCAAACAAGTTGCCAATTTGGCTGGCTTCCATCTAGGGAATGGGTATTAATTCTGATTATCTCGTGATTTCATATTTTTAGAACTTTGAAGTCGCTTTTTATAAAACAGTATGCTTTTATTTTGAAAGAACAAATAAAATCATCCTCCGCCAACCCTTTACCGTATTCTAAGATAGGACACATTATATGCTTATCTTGCCTTTTCTAATTTTAGAAGTAGGTAACAGAAAATTTCAATATTAAAAAAGAAAAAAGAAAAATTACATATGCACCTGCTGTTCCGATACTCTGTATCCTGAGCTAGTACCATTTTTGGTTTATCACTCTTGATAATACTTATTTATGGGAGGAGATTTTAACTTCATTATTCTCTCTCTCTTTCTTTCTTTTTGGTTTTTTCCCGCAAATACAAAGGAGTTTTGGCTACCGGCTACCAGGGAAAGGGTTCGGGGATACTTAATATTGCTCTGTTCTTTGGGTCTTGTTTGTGCTTTTATAGTTTACTGCTTTATAATTTTCGTGGGGAAAATTCATCACCAATAATAAACAAAATTGTCGTTCGAAATATCAACTAGAAATAATAGATAGGTTCATTTTGTTTTTGGTATTTGTTTTACATGCAGGATTTGCGCTATCTGGGAAATCTCATGCTGCAGGTTTTACTTTAGCCAGGGGAGAAGGGAGGGCAGGGCGGCCAACATGGCTCAAAAGAATGATTTGTTAAAATATGCAGCATAGAATTTTCTAAAATTAGAACTCACGGGTGGAGTATGGAATCATCTAGAAAAGAGTTGAATTTTCTCCCTAACCGAAGACGATTTTCCGCCGACTTAAAGAAGGGAATATGCGTTTGTGTTCTAAAATTTTACCCCCTCTAAAATTTTAACACAATAAAATATTACAATTTAATCTTTCTCTCTCCCATCAAATCATTACTTTTCACTACAAAAATATAAAAAATTATCTCTCTTCACTTTTTCACTAAATTCAATACCTAAAATTTTAACAACATTAAAATTTTACCAAACAAACCCAAATTAGAGCCCTATAAATAGGTGAGCAAGATAGTCAATTGTATAAGTCGAAAAAGTGGTGTGCTGTGTAGTAGAGAAGTGTAGAAAAGTGGTGTGAAAAAGTGGTGTGAGCAGTGTGTCCTTTGAGTGAGTAGAAGTGTAGAAAGTGAGGTGAGAAGGGTGTGTGTGCCGTGTAGTAGGAGTGAAAGAGAGATTGTAAAAAGTGAGAAAAGTGAAATGAGCGAATGTGTGTGAATGTGAGTAACGTGAGGTAAAAGTGTAAGAAAGTGAAGTGTGTTTTTGTCTGATGTATAAAAGCTTTATTTCACTTATCTTTAAAGCTTTTTGGTTTAGTTCACTCAACATGATTTCTTATTCAGGGCGCTTCAGCCTCCGAGTAGCACTCTGTTTTAACCATCCAAGGCTCCAAATTCTGTGCAGGGCAGTCAAAAAGTATATGCAGGATAAGGTGAATGAAATGTGTACCAGTTCATCCCAGAGACTATGTAGATACCTCAAATTTCTGTAATTGATTTTTTCTCTTCTTTTTGTACCATTGAAATTTATAGTCAATTCGATGTATATTTGCATTCAATAAGATGTGAATTACCTTCTAAATTTTGGACAATGATAGGGCGATAAGAACTTCAAACCTTTATTAATAAATCAATTCCATGTATATTTGTAATACTCGATGTCAAGCTGTGAAAAGAAAGAAGTTATATGGGAATTAACTGTAGAAATCCCGAAGATAGTAGAAATCACGGGGATTGTGGTGTAATTGGGATGAGTGATTGAGGAGATATTCGGTGCATCTCATTTAAACAAATTTAGGAGATTGTTTCCTTATTTGTGTTCCTTATTGTGTTATAAATAGGAGCATATATCATGTACAACAATTCATTCGACAGAAAATATAGAAAGATTTTTCCCTGCTTTCATGGTATCGGAGCCAGGTTGCCCTAGCTATCAATGACGGAAGCCATCGTCGATAGCAAAGGACTGGTCACGACCACCAATCCCACTCAGGAAACACCAACGGTGTCCACCATGGGCTCCAATGGTCTTGAAAATTCTTCCTTCCAACTCACAGTAGAGAAACTCAACGGGGAAACTTTCGGGAATGGGCTCAGTCGATCAAATTTGTTCTTGATGGCAAAGGAAAACTTGGGTATCTTACCGGCGAGACGAAACAACCACTCTCTACCGACGATGCCTCCCTAATGAAATGGCGGTCAGAGAATTCGATGGTTATCGCTTGGATGGTAAATTGGGTCAGGCCCAAAACAACCACGAAATAAAACGCCGGTGCGATCACTGTCGCAAATCTGGTCATACAAAGGATGTTTGTTGGGAACTCCACGGGAAGCCTGCATATTAGAAACCGAGGCAGGGCCATCGCACTCCAGGTTATCAGACCACTCTCGATCACCCATAACGTCATCCCAAGCCACACACGATGTCTCTATTGGTGGCTTTAGTTCTGCACAACTAGAACAATTACACAAATTATTTTTCAGTTTCCAAACCTCGGGTCAGTCTTCCTAGAAACATTGTTTCCGCTTCCTTAGCCCAAATGTACTTTTCTTCGTGCCCTGAGTACTTCCTAATCCAAAATTCCTTGGATCATTGACTCATGCACCTCCGATCACATGACTGATTCCTATCATCTTTTTTCTTCTTACTCACCTTGTTTTGGAAATCTTAAGTAAAAATTGCAGATGACTCTCTTTCGTCTGTTGCAGGAAAATGGAGTATTCAACTCTATGACTCTATCACATTGGACTCTATTCTTCATGTTCCAAATGTATCATATAATTAGTTATATGTTATCCAGTTAACAAAAATGTCCAATTGCTCTGCACCAATCGTCTTCCCCGATAATAGATCCTGAAAAACACAATGAGATTAAAGAAACAGAGCTTGCACCTGTGACAATACCACCGGGTTTTTGTAAAACTAGTGAAGAGACTGAGTCTGTAAACTCAAGAAGTCCCTATATGGCCTTGAACAGTCACCAAGAGCATGGTTTGTTAGATTTGCCAAAGTAGTTAAAAATCAAGGATATCAGCAGGGGCAATCAGATCATACTAAGTTTTTCAAGCAATCTGAAGATGGGAAGAAAACAATTCTAATTGAGTATGTCGATGATATAATCATAACTGGAGATAATATAGTGGAAATGGAGAGACTAAAGAAAGTTCTAGCCACAAAATTTGAGGTAAAAGACCTAGGACAAATGCGATACTTCTTGGCATGGAAGTTGGCAGATCAAAAAGGGGCATTAGCGTATCTCAACGAAAGTATATCCTTGATCTTCTAACCGAGATTGGTATGCTTAGATGTAAACTAAGTGACACACACATAGAAGTAGGAAAAAGACCAGAAGACGGTGGAAACTCAGTTGACAAAGACAAATATCATAGACTAGTTGGGAAGCTGATTTACTTATCACACACTAGACCAGACATTGCATTTGCGGTTAGTGTGACAAGCCAACATATGCATTCACCTAAAAAATTCATCTAGAGGTTGTGTACAAAATTCTCAAATATCTTAATGGCTCTTTGGGCAGATGCCTATTCTTCAAGAAGAATGAAAGCAAGGAAATAGAGATCTTCACATATGCTGATTGGGCAGGCTCAACAGAAAATAAAAGGTATACTACAGGCTACTACACCTTTGTATTGGGAAACTTGGGGACTAGGAGAAGCAAGAAATAAAATGTAGTGGTTAAAAGTAGTGTTGAAACTGAGTTTAGAGCAGTTGCAAAGGAAATGTGTGAAGGAATGTGGTTAAAGCAACTCTTAGAAGAATTACATGTCATAGTGATGGATTTTTTCCACCGGAACAAATTTAGTCTACCAGGCCAGTTATTTCTTTTTATTCTTTTATTGGGTGTTTTTTTTTCCTTTTATGTCTTTTTGTTTCTTTCTATTTTGTTGTTATAAATTCTTCTTTACAATATTGTTTACTTTTTTTAATGTTTCAATTTATTATTATCTTACATGACACCTCTGAATGACGTGGTTCGACGCTTTTTGCACCTAGAGATCGAGTTCAATAATGCACCAATTCGAGTAAAACATGTGTTGGCAATATGTTGCCAGCATAGGCAGAGCCCACTCTAGAGTCTAGGGCCCCGGCAATGCAATAAACCTCTAACTCCCATGGCTGCGTGTCAGCAGGTGACATGAATTGCACAGAGTCTTGCTGACACTCAAGTTGCTGAGTGTAATCTTATATCCCAATTACTTTTCCACAATGATACAATCCACGGGAGGAAGTTGCCGAGAAGTTTTTTTTTTTCTTCTACTTGCCGTGAAGATCCTTTATTCTTTTCTTTCATCTAGTGTGACCAACCAGCTTGTGCTTTATGCTGTCTTTAGAAGTCTTCGCTGTGGTTTTGCTCTACCAAAAGCAATAATCATGGCTTCCCAAGGGGCCTCCTCCTCTTCCATCCGTGTGTGGACTTATGATGTATTCTTGAGCTTTAGAGGCGAGGATACTCGCAGCAATTTTACTGCCCACCTTTACGATGCTTTGTCTCGTAAGGGAATCAACACTTACATAGATGACGAGCTTAGGAGAGGGGAGGAAATTGCACCGGCGCTTCTCAAGGCCATTGAAGAGTCGAGGATATCAATCGTTGTGCTCTCCAAAAACTATGCATCATCCACTTGGTGTTTGGACGAGTTGATGAAGATTCTTGACTGTAAGGAAACAAAGCAGCAACTACTTCTCCCTGTGTTTTACGATGTAGATCCATCAGAAGTACGACACCAGAGAGACAATGTTGGGGAAGCGTTAGCTAAACTTGAAGAGAGGTTCAAGGATGACACAAAACTGCAGAGGTGGAAGGCAGGTCTCAAAGAAGTCGCCAATTTGTCTGGATTCCATCTTGGGAACGGGTATTTCTGACGATCTTGAGTTTTCATTTTACAACTTTTAAGTAGCTTTTTCTGTTAGGTACAGATTATAAAATATCCTTGCAGAGCTTGATATATAAATATATCCTTACAATCTTAGACTTCTAGACAATTTAATAGGGCCTGACGCATAGCTTTTTAGAGAAGGGAAGAATTAATCCATTACCCAAAACAAAAAAAGGGAAGAGGTAATCTCCAATTGAACAAAGAATTAGAAGTAAAAAAAGTAAAGAACTTTAGCTGGCGAAAGCCTTTTGATGAACAACGTCCCTCCTCATGATCAAAAAATCTTAGAACCTACTCTTTCTAAATTAAAAGATCAAATGCAGGAATTAATGTTTTATTATTAAGAAAACCGAATTTGTGAAAGAAAATAAGAAAGTTGAAACATTTAGTTGTACCTCTAAAATCTAAGAAGGAGAAGACTAGTTGTCAACTCACCTCATGAGGATTGGGATTTAAGAAGTTGAGGACTATGGCTTATCTCAGAGTCCACAATTTTCATTTGCCACGAAAAAACTAAGTTATGTTCATATGCTGCTCATGCTAAAGGTCTCACTGACTACATGTTTTCTTTTTCTTTTTTTCCTTTTTTTTAGTATGATTGAACCAAAATTCATGAGAAAAGTTCAACTGACAAAATGTTTGTTTATATCTTTTGTATTGGTAGGGTTGAATCAAAATTCATCCAAGACATTGTCCGACAGGTCTTGAGAATAGTAAATCCTACATATTTAAATGTTGCCAAGTACCCAACTGGAATAGAGTCGCGTGTACAAGAGATCAATTTGCTTTTAAATGTTGGGATAAACGATGTACGCATGGTAGGGATTTTTGGAGAAGGCGGAATTGGCAAGACAACTATTGCCAAAGCACTCTATAACTTGATAGCCTGTCAATTTGAATCTACCTGTTTCCTCGCAAATGTTAGAGAAACTTCAAATCGAGAACGCGGTCTCCTCCAATTGCAAGAGACTCTTCTTCATGAGATCTTCGAAGACTCTAGAAGTCTGAATATTGGCAATGATGATAGAGGAATCAATCTTATAAAAAATAGGCTATGTTCTAAAAAGGTTCTTCTAATTCTTGATGATGTGGATCGATTGGCCCAATTAGAAAAATTAGCTGGAGATCATAGCTGGTTTGGACCAGGAAGTAGAATCATTATAACTACAAGAGATCAACATTTATTGTTTAATAATGAAGTTGATTCAATATATAAGGTGAAGATATTGGATGACAAGGAAGCTCGTGAGCTCTTTAGTTGGAATGCTTTTAAAAGAGAGAAACCGATTGATGATTATGAGGAACTCACACGGCATGTTTTGGATTACGCTGGCGGCCTTCCACTAGCTTTAACAGTGTTGGGTTCAGATCTACACGGTAGAGATATACGTTATTGGCAAGATGCATTGAATAGCTATAAAAGAATTCCAAACAAAAATATTCAAGAAAAGCTTAGAATAAGTTATAATGGATTGGAGGAAAATGAGAAGAATATTTTCCTTGATGTTGCATGCTTTTTTAAAGGAAGCAGTGTAGAATATGTCACTCCAATATTAGATGGTTGTGGTTTCTCCTCATATAGCGGCATCAAAAGGCTTGTGGATAAGTGTCTCATAACCATTGAGGAAGGTTCCAGATTTTCTATGCATGACTTGCTCCAGGATATGGGTAGAGAAATTGTTCGACAAGAATCGCCTACAGATCCTAGCAAACGGAGTAGGTTGTGGTTTCATGAAGATGTTCGTTATGTACTCGAAGAAAATGTGGTAAGGACACTTCAAAGAATGCTTTTAATGTGACTTTGCTTTTGCATAAGTGAAATTATTAGGACAAAATTAGCTTCTCTTTTGTTTTTGTGTTTTTTGTGGCAAAGAAATGGTTAAGTGAAGAACCTTGCACATAACACATAAACACATATAGTCTACATGTATAAGCGCAGACACATACACGGGTTTATCATCCATTTCAAAATCAGTAATTAAGTTGTAACTAGCTAGCTAGCTAGCTAGGAAGCTGATACTTCACATGCATGTATAGAATAGCTTAGAAAAAGAAAGTATGAAATCATCCTACGCAACAAACCCTTTACCATATTCTAAGATAGGACAGGTTGTCTGCTTTTGCTTATCTTGCTTTTTTCTTTTATGGATAGGTAAATGGAAAGCACAATTTAGAAAAATAAAATACAAAATTTTGAGCATTTAGGATGCTATGACTTACTTTGAACATTCCACTACTACAAATAATCACCCGTGTTGAAAACCTCGAAAAGAAGAAAAGCAACGTCGTTTAAAGCTGGAAGGATAGAATATAAGTTAGTCTTGATTAACTACAAGGTTATAAAAGCAAATTACAATTCTCGAAAGTAGTAAAATATGGCAAAATTTGTGCTTTGATTTTGCTACTACACTCATCATGCATTTCCTTACTAGGGCACAAACAAAATTGAAGGCATATTGGTAGAGCTACCGGAACGAGGCTTGATAAGTCTGAGCTCCAAAGCCTTCAAGAAGATGAAAAGGCTCCGCTTGTTTATAAATCACAACGGATGGTTTTCTAAAGGGCCTGATTATCTCTCTAATGAGTTAAGACTCTTGGATTGGGGTAGATGCCCTTTACAATCTTTGCCATCTAATTTTGATGGAAGGAAACTTGTTGTTTTGGAAATGGTCAATAGCCTTATCAAAGAATTGGGGGAGGTTCCCAAGGTACAATTGTTATCTCAATGATAATTTCCTTCTTTAAACTATCATGTAAATGTTCCTTCAAACTAAAATGTTTCCTTCTTTTTTTTCTTCGCAGAATTTTGTAAACTTAGCAACTATGGATTTCTCTTCTTGTAAGTTCCTAACAACAATTCCAGATCTTTCAGGGGCAGTCAATTTAAAACAATTGATCCTTCGTAATTGTAAAAGTTTATTTGAGGTTCATGATTCTATTGGATTCCTTGATAAGCTTGTTGAATTACATCTTTGTGGATGCTCTAACCTGAGGAGATTTCCCAGAAGCCTCAAGTTGAAGCTTCTGGCATGGCTTGACCTTCGAGGTTGCTCAAGCCTTCAGCAGTTTCCTGAAATTGAGTGTAAAATGGAATATTTAGATCACTTTTACTTAGATGATACTGGGATAGCAGAAGTGCCTTCATCCATTGAGAATCTCACTCAGCTAATCAATATACGCCTGGTGGGCTGCAAAGACCTTATGCATATTCCATCCAGCGTTTTTTACTTGCAACATCTAGAGGGGATTATAATCGAAGATTGTCCACAACTTGTTAAACTTCCAAAGGGGATGAAGGGTAAAGGAGAATCCACGCCCTCTGTTGTGTCCACAAACGAATCTGAAATTTCTTTAGGTAGAGAAGTACTCTCATTGCCTCCTCCAACAAATTCAGGTATTGGCCGTAATGATGGTTGCTCCTCAATAATGTTTCCAGCATTGGATTATTTGAAGCTTCATAGCTGTCCCCTATTAGAAGATTTTTTTTCCCTTATATTAGATAATTGCTCATCCACTTTGGAATACTTGGATCTATCTGGGAGTGATATTATTAGCCTTCCCGAAAGTATACAAAATTTTCTTGAATTGAAGGTCGTCCGAGTAGAGTATTGCAAGCAACTCCAAGAAATCATACGGCTTCCGCCAAATATAAGTGATGTATATGCTACAGGATGCATGTCTTTGGAAAGTTTTCCAAAAGTATCAACAAGTTTTGGATTCAATATATCTGACTTACGGGAGCTAAAATGGATTGAGTTGTGCGATTGTCATACGGTGATGGTGGATATAGGAAATCCCGTGGCAAATCCTTTACTGCATGAGGTATGTCTCTCTGGTCTCTCTAATTTCTCCCTTTTGTACGTGGGTTTTTATCTTGTATTCCTGAAAGTGTATGATATTCGTTTAACAGGTACGTATGGAAGAACGTACTCCTTGTGGCATTATATTCCCTGGAGATAAGATTCCGGACTGGTTCAGCCATCATAAGGAGACTTCAATTGGTAATTCATGTGAAATAGACATTAGTGGTCTCCTGGATTTGGATGAGATCATAGGAATTGCTTTATGTGCTGTTGTTCGACCCATTCTTCCGATCTCCCCAAAAACACCCACGCAAGATGTTGATGGTCATGTTTTTCCTCGACGTCCTGATATTGAAGCTGAGATCATGGGAAATGTTGGCCCAAAGTATTACGTTGGAAGATCGCCTGAGTTGATGAGCTCAGATCATGTATGGCTTGAGTACTTCGCTGTGGAGTCTTTTAAGCTAAAGGAGGACAGTCTGCGAGTTAAGTTTAACTGTAATTCTAACTCATTGTTGCTCAAAAGTTGCGGAGTTCATTTGGTACACAAGCATGAACAGAATGTGAAAGTTCATCCAGGAGTTCTCCGTGAGGATGTTGACGTCCATTTGGATGTACTCGATGAAGATATTGAAAATTTAGTGAGTTTAATGGATGGTATTTGCCTCACTAAGAGACGTCGTGACCATGATGATGGAGACTTGGGTTCCAATTGGCACCCTACGAAGAAGAAACGTTCTTCAGCCTTAATTAACAGAATTTCAGATACAGAGGGTACGCCATTCGGTGAATCACAACAAAGACAAAACAAAATCACTCTTGATGCTACTTATTTATGGTTGTAGATCTTAACTTCATTTTCCTTTTTTCTTTCTCTGGATTTTTCCAGCAAATGCAAATGAGTTTCGGCTTCCAGGGAAAAAGGACGGAGGATCCTAAGCCAACGTGCTACCCTTGAGGTCAATATTGCTCTGTTCTTTGGGTCTCGTTTGTGCTTTTATAGTTTCCTGCTTAATAATTTTCGTGGGATAAATTCATCACCAATGATAAACAACATTCTAGTTCGAAATACCAACTACATAGGTTCATTTTGATTTTGGTATTTGTGTTACAGGATTTGCAACCTGCAGCATGTGATTTGCGTTCTCTGGCAAATCACATGCTGCAGGTTTTACTTAAGTCAGGGGAGAAGGGAGGGGGGCAGGGCGGCCAATATGGCTCACCCCAAGAATTTGAATTGCATAGCATAGTGATTGTGATATGAATTTCAAGCGGAAAACAGCTCATATGAAGGATTTCTTTTCAGGGCACTTCAGCCTTCAAGTAGCACTCTGTTTTAACCATCCGAGGCTCCAAATTCAGTGCAAGAGCAGTCAAAAGAATATGCAGGACAGGGTGAAATGTGTACCGAACTATTGAGCTTTTTTAACAGTTCATCCTAGAAACTATATATAGATCCTCAAATTTCTGTAATTACCATTGAACTTTATAGTCAATTCGATGTATATTTGAATACAATAAGAAGTGAATTACATTTTAAATTTTGGAAAATGATAGTGGGATGGGAAACTTATTTTTGTATAATAACTTCAAAGCTTTACTTATAAATCAATTCGATCTATATTTGTAATACTCGATGTTAAGCTGTGAAAGGAAGAAGTTATATGGAAAATAGACCACTACAAGATTGCTAACAAACACTACTTATTTTTCGATCTAAAACTTCTCCTTAATGTAGACGCCACACCATCCGATCATTGCTCGGAAACTTCGACAGCGTCCAACTTTAGCTCACACCCAAAAAAAAAAAAAAAACAAGCTTGCAACTTTAAACCCCAAAACCCCTTCTCTCCACCACTCTTCCATTAGCTGAGCTAGGAACTCGACATGTCGGAGCAACCGGAAGCCGAAGCAGCGCTGCTTCTTCACGGGTACGAGCTCCGTCTCCTCCGTTGTACCCTCGCTTCTTCACTGTCCAATCCCCAGCCTCATCCCCCTCATCGGCCGGTTGACGTTAGTGCCACTCTCCTTTCACTCATAGAGGGCATCCTCACTTCAATTGAGGCCGGCGACTATCTCCGCGCTCTCTCCTCTGAGGCCGCCAGTCTCTTCGTGCAAAGCGCCGATGACTCTTACATTGATTCGGCCGAGTGCGCCGACCGAGTCTACTCCGATATCCTCGACCGCGTGCAGTCCTTCGTTTTAGGAGAAAATGAATCCCAAGAGGACTACAGGGACAAGGACAAGGGCTTTAGGGTGATGCTCGTGATTTGCGTCGCCATAGCCGCGTTCCTCGGTTTCACTCAGAGCAACATGACTGGGTGAGTGAGACCGCAAGTCACTGCTCCATCTTCTTCTTCAAAATTTTTGCCTTTTTGGTTTTGTGGGATTAATAGGAAGAAATGGAATTACTTTGTAGGCCCTTGGAAGCAATAATGCCGAAATGTCCAGTGGCATTGGCCGGAGATAAAGAAATGGAGGAATGGGAGAACTGGGCGCGTAATCAGCTGATGGCTGCTGGGTCTGACTTACTTGGAAAGTTGTCTAATCTTCAGGTATCAGTACAAATTCTATCTCTCGAACTCACTTTATAGGGGTCCCAAGGATCCCTACATATTACTTATGGTTGAGACCTGTACCATCCCAGCAAAATAAATAGTAGTTGATCATTTCATTGTGCTGTGAAAAAGATTTTTTTTTTGGGTTATTACTACAAAGTTTCTATTTTGCTGTTGTTGTTGTTGTATTGGAATCTGAAAGGAGTCTTTTTGGTTGTAATCTAGTATTTAGTTTTTGCCAAGATGCTGATCATGCTGATAAGAGATATATTATTTGGAGGAAGCGTGTCTTCTACAAATGGAATTTGTAGCATCTCGTGGTGGCTTGCTAGGATCCTATTTCTTCACCAGAGAATCTTGGACGAGCGGTCGTCGTCTTTGTTTGATTTGTTGCATGCCTATATGGGCAAGAGTCTACATCATTTCGACTCTTTGGAAAAAGTAACAAGTTATTTTGGTTCAAGTTTACTCGATGGAGAGGCTTCAGCAATTGCATCAATGGTTCATTTAGAAGCTGGTTTAGTGGAATACACCTATGGAAGAGTTGATGCTTGCAGGTGAGTCATGAGGAAGCTATTCTATTTGACCAACTTCTTTGTGATCTCACAGGAAAAATAAAACCACACAATCATATCAACTTTTACAAAATCTATTTGATTGCATGAAATCTACAAGTTCCGTCTATAGAGGTGCTTTTAATTATTATGACGTTGTTTCAAATAGTATTATTTCCCCGAGTAAACCTCAAATAAGATGTTCGGTTTCAGTCCTCCCAGCTTTTCTTTGTTTGCTGAAGTACCTGTCTCATATCAGGCAACATTTTAAATCAGCTGAACTAGCAGCAGGGCTTGAGCTTTCTGTTACTGGGGTTCTTGGCTTTCGTACAGTACATCAGGTAAAATATGATACTATGTACTTCTGAATCTGTTTTGAGATGCATTTCTCTTCAGCTTTTCCAATCATTCCGGGATGTAGGTAGAACCTAAGGCACAGATGGTACTTGTTGCAAACACAAGCCCATCAAACACCGGTGATAACTGCCCCTTGGAAAGCTCTGGCATCCGGGCTCATGATTCTAGTATTGGAGAGGATCATTCGCATCAACATCAGGACGAGACCTGTGAAGTCTCTGAGATCTTGATGACCCCAAAATTGATAGAAACTAATAATGGAAGAGTTAGACCACAAGGAATCCAAAATGGTGGTCCTGCTGGGGCTCCTTTGAAGGGAATCCAACAGGCAGTGATTCTGGGCCAATGTCTTCTTATTGAGAAGAGTAGTCGGCATGATGAGATGCAACGTGAGTTCTAAATATAATTCTTTGGTTGTAGTAGGAGTCTCATCTTGGTTTGGGTATTGTTTAGTACAAAAGAAGACATTTTACTGTATTTTCCAAATGCAAGCTATTCATTTCCTAATAGCTCCTTGTTCCCCCTACATATGGAAAATCCATCTATTTAATTATTAGGACATGCATTGTCACTACAACATTTAATCTGGTTCACCATACCTTCCTCCACCCCCCAACACCACCGATGAAAAAAAAAAGAAAAAAAAAAGAGGGGATAAATGATTTATCAAACATCAAAGAGGCTGATGAAGTTGCATCAAATATGAGATCCACCGCAACCTTTCTTTATTGGGACAAACCAGTTAAAAGTACCCACCACTACAGTGCTTTAATAAATCAGCATAACATTTTCTGCTTCTACCATAATATCAACATGTTCAATTACTATATGTGATGTGTGGATTTTTTCTATTTCTTATCATAGTAATATTCTAAAATGCCTTTCTGAGTGAAGCCCTTTATTTGGTTATTCCACGGACCAATTTCTCTTTCAGGATGGGATATGGCTCCATACATAGAGGCAATTGATTCTCAGCAATCATCATACTTCATTGTAAGTAGACGGTTACTGCATTCCTTAATTACTCTCATTACATATTAGGTTTTTCTGACTGGACCAGTTCTGACTTCAACAGTTAGATTTGTTTGTGTAAAATCCCATAATATAAGCTATAAAAATTTGTACTGCACTCAAGTATAAGAAAGTGATACATTAATATTGACTGTTATTATTTAGTCATAATTTCTTGACTTTGGAGGTCTGACTTATAGTAGATTGTGGGACTACGATGAGATTAGGCTATTTGATAATATGGACGTATGTTTTAACTAGAATCAATAGCACTAACTCTTCAGGCGTTACAGCCCTGCAGTTAACCAATATGTCTTATAACCGGTCTTACATATACTGGATTTTCCTTTTGTGACTTCTTAAAACTCTCGTTTCCCTTCAGATATGGACTGTCCGAGACCTCTTACGTATTCGATGGGAGTCGACTCGTAGTCGCACAAGGGAGCGTGCTTTGCTAATGATGGATAACTTGGTATGAGGCACATCAATGTTAACATGTCAGCTAGATCTTACAGATATCCAGTTGTTGGCACTGCTTATTTCCTTTTTTCCTGTTTCAATTGTATGTTCTTGAACTAAATCCTTTTTCCTTTACGTTTTTCAACTTTTTGCCAGCTCTCTGTATTTGAGTTTGCGTTGCCGGTTGACAATTCTTTTGGTAGGGAGGAAATACTAAAGACAAACACACACGGGGAAGCTAGTTTTTTTTTTTATTACACTTACCAAAGAAAGTGGGGAAAATTTACCTATTAAGATAAATAGGCCAACAGCAGGCCAAGCTTGATTTAATTTCTTAAAGCTCATTAGATAATCAGCTATGGTTTGCTTCCCAAGATTATGCTAACAATTTCATCTCTGACTAAAATGAGGTTTGTCGAAGAAGTTGCAAGCTATCCATGATTACATTCTTTCCTACAACATGAGTTATCATACTTTTGTTGCTTATGCTGTACAAATCATCTCACAGCTTTTTCTGCTGCAATCTTAGCATTCGGTAGCCTTTGGTCTTTTTTTCAGTTTAATAGTTGATCATTATTAGAGTCCGATACAGAGATGCATGTTAGGATTGGGACTCTCTAACTTGCGTTGGTGGGTGTACTATACTCTCATCCAGCTGAACTTTATTTTCTGAATTTCATTGTGGGAATAGAGTAGAGCACATATACAACTCACGATCCTTCAGCTAAGGTGATGTTTGGCAAGCAAAATTTTAAGAACTTTGAGTTCGTTGGAGAATTTTGAGAGTTTGACTTTTTTATGGGGGTTTGTAAAAAGTTGTGAAAAAATTTAAGAATGTTTGATTGTAGAATGATTTTTATTGAAGTTTGTTAAGAAAGTCTGAATATAGACGAGACCCTTTTCGTTTTGAGAACATGTGGCTAAAGGAGAGCGGATTTGTGGATAGCATTAAGGAGTGGTGGGAGTCTTTTGAGTTCTCGGGTTCCCCCAGCTTTGTGCTAGACTCTAAGCTGAAAGCTCTGAAGAATAAGCTGAAATTATGGAACCAAGAGGTTTTCGAGGATCTCAGTTTCCGTAAGTCTTCCTTGTTAAGTGAATTGGCGTCTTTAGACTCTCTTGATGAGGAGGAGCTTCTCGATGAGCGGGGGAAAGCGAGGAAATTGGAGGTTTCGGGAGCTTTAGATCATTTGATTGAGCTAGAAGAGATTAGTTGGAGACAGAAGTCGAGGTCCTTGTGGCTTAAGAACGGAGATCGTTGCACTAACTTTTTCCATCGCATGGCCAATTCGAATAGGCGGTCTAATTTGATAGCTAGTTTGGATGTGGAGGGGGAAATTGTGGAGGACCCATCGCTTATTTCAGATAGCATTGTTGAATTCTATAGCTCCTTGTATAAGGAGCCCTTTTCTTGTAGGCCGGCGTTGGATGGCTTGGATTTTGATTCCATTTCTGAGGAGGAAGCGTGTTGGCTTGAGAGACCCTTCGCGGAGGACGAGGTCACAGGGGTGGTCCGTAACCTCAATGGTGACAAGGCTCCGGGCCCGGATGGGTTCACTTTAGCCTTTTTTCAGTCTTGCTGGGAGGTGGTTAAGTGAGATGTTTTGGCTATGTTTAATGAATTTGCCCAGCGTGGTAAATTTGTTAAATGCATGAACGCCACTTTCATTGTTCTCATTCCAAAGAAAGTTGGTGCTGTGGATTTGAGAGACTTTCGTCCCATCAGTTTGGTAGGAGGGGTTTATAAGATTCTTGTCAAGGTGTTAGCAAATAGGTTGAAGATGGTTCTTGAGACGATCATATCGCCTTCCCAGAATGCTTTTGTGAGGGGTAGACAGATCCTGGATTCAGTTTTGATTGCTAATGAGTGCATTGATTCGAGAATGCGTTCGAATGAGCCGGGCTTGCTATTCAAACTTGATCTTCACAAGGCCTTTGATCATGTGAACTGGGATTTTTTGTTGTATGTGTTGAGGAGATGTGGGTTTCGTGAGAAGTGGTGTAGGTGGATTGCGTTTTGTATCTCTACCGTCAAATTCTCTGTTATGGTCAATGACTCTCCTCATGGCTTTTTTGGAAGTTCTAGAGGTTTGCGTCAGGGTGACCCGCTTTCACCTCTATTGTTCGTGATTGTCATGGAAGCATTCAGCAGGATGATGAAAGAGGTGGTTGCGTGTGATGCTATTAAGGGGTTTGTGGTGGGGCGCGGTGGCAGTAATGGGGTGTGCATTTCCCATTTGCTCTTTGCCGATGATACATTAATTTTTTGTGGGGACGAGGAGAGTCAAGTCCGAAATCTAAGATGCTTACTTCTGTGCTTTGAGGCGGTGTCTGGTCTTAGGATTAACCTTGGCAAATCGGAGGTTATTCCTATTGGGAGAGTTAATGATGTTCAGATGATGGCGGAAATTTTGGGTTGTAGGGTCTCCTCGCTCCCGATGACATACTTAGGCCTTCCTCTTGGTGCTAAGTTTAAATGTGTTCATATTTGGGACGGCATCGTTGAGCGATTTGAAAAAAGACTGGCGGGGTGGAAGCGCATTTATCTCTCAAAGGGGGGAAGGTTAACGCTGATTAGATCTACTCTTTCTAGCCTTCCTACATACTTTTTGTCTCTTTTTCCTCTCCCGTTGTCTGTGGCCAATAGGTTGGAGAAGCTGCAAAGGGATTTCTTGTGGGGCAGTGGCGGTGATGAGCACAGGTTTCACCTTGTTCGATGGGCTAGAGTTTGTTCCCCTATCAGAGTTGGAGGGCTGGGTCTCAGACGTCTTCCTTTATTCAATCGTGCTCTTCTTGGAAAATGGCTTTGGAGATTCTCCTCGAACGAGACAGTTTATGGAAGACAGTTATTACGGAGAAGTATGGTTGTGAGGAGAGTGGTTGGTGCACTATGGACTCACTTGGTTCTTATGGGGTTAGCCTTTGGAGGCACATTAGCAAAGGGTGGTCCTTTTTTCGAGAAAATATTAAGTTTGTGATTGGTAATGGCTCAAGAATCCGGTTTTGGCTCGACAAATGGTGTGGGGAAAGACCTCTGCAATTGGAGTTTCCTCAGTTATTCTCTCTAGCTCGATGCAAGGATGCTTGGGTGGCTGATTGTCTGGAGCTGGGTTCCGGATCTGTTGTGTGGGATGTTTCTTTCGTGAGGCCGATCAATGATTGGGAGGCGGATGCTTGTTCTTCTTTTTATTCCTTACTCTACTCGATGAGTTGGAGAAGAGGGGGTGAGGATAAACTGCTTTGGACGGGTTCCAAGGGTGGAGCCTTCTCTGTTAAGTCGTTGTATTCGTTGCTTATAGAGGACTCCAGTGCAGTTTTTCCATGGCGTCAATGTTGGAGGAATTTGGTTCCCCCTAGAGTGGCTTTCTTTGTTTGGGAAGCCACTCATGGGAAAATTCTGACCATTGACAACTTAAGGAGGAGGGGAGTGTGCTTGACGGAGTGGTGCTATTTGTGTAAGGGGGACGGAGAAACGGTTGATCACATCCTTCTTCATTGCACGGTGGCGAGTTGCTTATGGACGCATGTGCTGAGTATCCTCAACTATGACTGGGTTATACCTCGGAAGGTGGTGGATGTTTTGTATTGTTGGAGGAGGAAGTTTCAGAATCCTATAGCCTCGGCTATTTGGAAGATGATCCCGGCTTGCATTTGGTGGTGTTTGTGGAGGGAAAGGAACGAGAGATGTTTCGCGAACAAGGCCTTGTCTTTGGAATGTTTGGGGGGTTCTATGTTGTGCACTCTTTTTCTGTGGGCGAATTCGGTTTTAGGTTTTCCTTTTGAGGGTTTTCCGGATTTCCTGAGCTTTTTAGCTTGTATGCTCTAGTGTTTTCAGTATTTTCTCTTGTACTGTTAACTTTCTTTTTCTTAATAAAGTCTAACTTACGTATCAAAAAAAAAAAAGTTAAGAAAGTGAGAGAGAAGATTTCATTTAGCATTTTTTTATGAAAAAAATATTGAAATTGGTGTGAAAAAGTGTCAAAATTTGTATGAAATTTGATGTTTAGTTGTAAAAATTTTGACTTCTTGAAAAAATTTCTTAAAAAGTTGATTTTTTTCATAATCGAACATCGCCTTAAATTCACATGGAATAGGGTGGAAGGGGGAGCTCATAGAAAAGTAGGGAAATGTAACGTAAGTATATTATTATGTAGTCGCCTCTCAGAGTTCCTTACCTTGTTTGTAAGTAGGTGTTTTCCCAGTGAACAACTTACTAATCATTCAGAGGGTTTATTTCTTTGATCTCCTCATTTGTTTCCTGGTAGTTTCTTTTCTTCTCTTAAGAGTTCATTCTTTGAGGCAATCTAGTTTTTTGTAGCTCCACTATATAAGTGGTTCTAATATATTCATCATACTGTTGTACCACAACATTATCTCACAAGTGTAATCTGCACTATTTCAGGTCAAGAGTTTCTGTGAGCCTTCTCCGGGAGTAACACAACGAATTCCCTTGTGTTTTGGGGTTTATATCCCCAGTATTCCTGCATTGCGAAAGTACAACATAAGTGTCCTTGAATCTTATTGGCCTACTTTCTCCCCCCTTTCCTCTCTCCCCCTGCGCCCCCTCTCTTCAAGCATTTGTGTTGTTTTTCTATTGATCAGATTTATCATCTCCTACCCTTGCCTATAATGTTTCATTCTGACAGCTCAACTGCTCTTGTTTTTCTTTTTCTCCCTCTTTTCTTTTGCCCTTTAATTCTAGGGAGCATGGTGAACTTTTAGTGTGCTGTGGTTTGATTGGAGAGGCAGTTAAAATTTTTGAGGACTTAGAGTTATGGGATAATCTGATATTTTGCTACCGGTATGTGGGTACTTAACAGCCATTATCCAAGTTAATTTCCTCTTGAGAGTCATTTTTTTTTTTTCTCCTTCCTTGGGAGTCTTATGTGGGATACAATTTGAGAACAGCCTATTGGAGAAGAAAGCAGCAGCTGTTGAACTCATAAAGAAACGACTAGCTGAAAGTCCAAATGACCCCAGGTTATGGTAAGTTAGCTTCTTTTTTTCTTTCTCCTTTTAAGTGAATTCTCTTTTTATATCAGGTAATAATCTTATCAAAGTTCACGTTGTCAGGAAAGCAAAAACTCTTTTTATATCAATCTTGATTAAAAGTAGGCAACTAGTGAGCTCAAAGTGGAGTTCATTCCAGCTTGTTTTTTCTCCAACATTTCCAATGGCAAGAAAAAAGTTGATAAGAAAATATGTTTAAGTATAGGTCATGATTTTGGTCTTTTTTCTACAAATGTGTTAGGTCATGCTAGCTTATTCTCAGAAGCTTATGTTCAACATACATGTTTATGGTATTTGACAAGCCAAATCGTAAAGTAAATGGTGCTTGTGAACTTCATATGATGATATCACACTTTAGCCTATAGCATCGGTATTTGTATCCAGTTGACGTTTTATTCTTGCATTTATCGTGTGTGCATGAACACACTCATATTCATATCTCCAGTAAAAGTATGAAAGACTTTTCTGGTAGATGTCTCAATTGAAAATGGCTAGACTAGAAAAGAAAGTGGCAGAAGGCATTGGTGTCTGTTTATTTGCTTCTCAGTGTTAATGTGGTGGTGGCATCGTGTTGAAGGTTTCTTACCCATCTAACCTTACAAGGATCCCAGTTGGGAAATTGGATCAATTTATTTTGAGTTTTTCTTTTTTGTTTCACTACACATGGATATCATATGTTTGTCTATTTGAGATGTTGATGTGTAGGTTTGTGGTGCTTAGCAAGTTGCAAGTCACGTCCCTATGACTTTTTCATTTTTATCATTTAAGTCTGGTTTATAGGAAGGGATCATTATCAGGGCTAGAATATACTCTTATTATGGTTTCTTAACTTTACATCTACTTACTCCGTTTTGTAGAACGGGTAAGCAGTTAAGTTTTGCTATAAAGATGGTATCGGGTCACATCTGCTGTTTTCCTTTTTGTTCATTTGTGTTGAAGCTTTGTTTCAGTTGATTTGCCTTGCTATGTTTGTCTTCATGCATGAAGCGATGCATGTTTAGTGATGATCAGCTTAGCTTTAAAGCTAATACAAAATTCAAAGAACGGGAGCTAACTTTTGGGCTTCCACAATGTGGCTCACTTCCTCAAAAATCTATGTTCTAGGTGCTCATTGGGTGATGTTACAAATGACGATTCTTGCTATGAAAAAGCCCTGGAAGTTTCAAACAATAGGTCAGCTAGAGCTAAGGTGATCCCATTCCTTGTAATCAGTTTTAATGAGTATGCTTTTTGGTGGACTCTTTGTTGACACTATTAAGTATCTTTGACAGCGGTCTCTTGCTCGCAGTGCATACAACAGAGGGGAGTATCAGACATCTAAAATGCTTTGGTTAGTTTGCTTTAGTGCCTTTATAAGATTATTTCTTTTATATATTATTGAGTATGATCAGTGTAGCTCATAACGGATTTGGGTTTGCAACGATATTCTTGTGGGTTTTTTTTTTCAGGGAATCTGCTATGGCCCTTAACTCTTTGTATCCAGATGGCTGGTTTGCCCTTGGGGCTGCTGCTTTGAAGGTACCTTATTTGATCTGCATTGGGGCTAGTTCTCTATTTTATAGGTTTCTGCATATATTTATGTTCTCTATAGGTTCTATGGAGAAGTCCTTGTGTTTTTCATTTTATCAGAAATCTCTGAAACTATTGCTGATGAACTGTTACAGGCTAGAGATGTGGAGAAGGCTCTGGATGGCTTTACTCGTGCAGTTCAACTTGATCCTGATAATGGGGAGGCTTGGAATAATATTGCTTGTTTGTATGCTCTCCGTGCTCTACTTCATCTTGCATTCTGAATACACTGATTCTTCTGTATGGATTTGAACTCTTGCATAAATTTTCCTTCTCTAAATTATTCAGCTTTTTCTTTTTATGTTTTCTGGCAATTAAAATGACCTCCATCCTTGTTTAGGATACTTCAAGCCTCTGCTGTTGCAGAAAAGGGTTAATGGCATCTGGACAGTACCATTCTCGTGTCAGACATACCCTGTTGAAGAAGATATTTTATAATCTGAAGATCAAACCAATGTTCTGTGTTTGTCTTACCTAGCTTAAAAGAATAGTGTAGTTTCTATTATACCGTCTAGGTTATGAGACATGGATGGTGTTTGCTCTAGTCTCTCAAACAAGGGTGGGTATTGTAATATCACAAAACATCTAGGGAGAGTAACAAAACTTTTACTTATTTAGTTTTCTTTTGGCTGGGCATGGGGGCTTCCTCATATTTGCTTGTGTCTTTGACTGGACCATGAGAGATTGTCTTGTTTTTCCCTTTGCTTATCAGAGATTGATCATTTGTAATTAGCAAATCTAAATTGCTGAAAACAGCTAAAAAACGGGACTTTAAATGGTATGTACTGCATAGTCCTTTAATTCTTGAACTGCAAAACTTGTATATTAGTTTGTCCGGACCATGTCTCCTGTTAGATTGAGATGGTATATTTTCAAAATGTCAGTTGGAATATGTGGGGGAAAACAGGAATACTAGGGATCAGGTAACCAAGGTCTTGGCCTGCCTGGTGGGAACAGGGAAAGAATGTCCGTTCACATCTTTTAGTACCATTTGTTTGTTGGTTTTGCCTACTTCTTTAGCATCTCACCTGAAAGGATCTTCTCTTCCCATTCTGAAAGATAGGCTGAAATGATTTATTTTTTAATGGAAGGACTGATCATGTTTGTGAAGCTCTATATGGAACTGTTTTAGACTGAACCGCGTGAGACACCAAGGGTTTTGTTTTCAACCACTAATGAGGAGTATATGGAGTTATGTATGAGTTTTTTTTGTTCATACTTAAAAAATTACTTGTGATGGTTGTGTCATCTAAGGATTAATGCTATGGATATTTGTTTGTCATTTCTTTCTTTCATCATCAACGTGTAATAAACTGTATGCACTGTTTTTCCGGATAATGATATGGAAGTTACTACTTATGCAGGCATATGATCAAGAAGAGGAGCAAAGAGGCTTTTATAGCATTTAAAGAGGCCCTAAAGTTCAAGTTTGGTCTTTCTTCCTTTGATTAGAATGCTATTTCTGCACACATGCATGCAATGTACACCCAGTCATTGTCAGTTCATGTATTTGTTAAAGTATGATATGTAGTGACCAAAAATGTCTTGGTGACAGGCGTGACAGCTGGCAGTTGTGGGACAACTATGGTAATGTTGCTATGGATGTCGGCAATATCAGTCAGGTAAGTGCTTTCTTTTTGCTAAGTAGCACATCTGTTTTGAAATTAAGCAAGTTTTCTTCTCCTAAACCTTTCTTTGGAGGCTTCATTTGCTTTGGACGAGGCGTCAACGACAGGAAGTACCTTCATGGATGCTTGTTGCACACTGTGCACATTTTTCATTACAAAACACACAAACCTGACCACTTTTTTATGCTCACAGCTTAGCTCATGCTCTTTCTTGTGTTAGGCATTAGGAATCATAGTACTTCTGCACGTGAGAACACCCTCTCTGCTTGAGATGGACCTATTAGACAGTGATGCAAGGTTTGCAGATTATGGATATGGGGAGTTATAGGGTTAACAGGTTGATGTTAGTTGGGCTGCACTTATTAGTGCTTATGGACAACTCCCCTCTCTCTCTCTCTCTCAAGTTGCTGTCTTTGTGCCCTATAGAGAAGATTTTAATAGAGACCAATTTTAGAACTATACACAACTGCACTCATTTAGAGTCTGCTTATATTTTGTAAAGGGGTCAAGCAGTAATTAGGAAGTATAAAGAGCTACAATGCTAGAATGTGGTATGCTGGAAATTTAAGATTTTATAGTTTCGCGTTCCAACTTTATCCACTTCTATTGCATTACTCATGTGGGGCCCTGACTGTTGGGCCTTGTTTTACATTCAACCATCCTTTGCATGGGTTATTGCATGTAAAAGTGCACAGGGTAATTAATCTTTTATGGTTGTGTCATTCTAGATGGCCCTTGTTGTTAGTGATGTATTAATTTGTTCTTTTAGGCCCTGGAAGCTATACAGAAGGTTTTGAACATCTCTGGTTGTAAAAGAATCAATGCTGAACTCTTAACGAAAATTATGATAGAAGTGGAAATAAGGGCTTCAACCAATAAGTCAGTATCTCCTGTGATGACCAATCTTGATGATTGTTGTGATCAAGATTATGCGGCTGATTATCAAGTAGACCATCTTAACAAGTCAACACAAGGAGATACTGGGGTGGGAAGGTCACGTGAAACTGAGTACTTGGTGGAGTTTCTGGGAAAAGTTCTACAGCAGGTAGGCAACTTCTTCATGATCATCGTTTTGGTTTTCTTGTTGCCTCCATACAAAAATGGCATAATATAACTCTCTCTCTCTCTCTCCTTGCATCGATGTTTTTACTGTCTTATATTCCAGGTTTGTTTCTTATTTTTCTTTGCAATGGGTGGGTGATTGATATTTATGGGGGCCATTTGACTCAAGTAAGTCCATTTATTGATCCTTGCCAAGGCTAAAATGAATAATATTTGTGCTTACAGCTATCAATCTTTGTGCATCTATGGCATGGCTGTTTTAACTATAACTTGTACAGTAATTTAGTAATACGATAAGATTTGTGATTAAAGATTCTGTCTGTGGTTTTGTTCTTGTGGTGCTCCCTTTGTACCTTTTGAATGAATTTACCATGTAATGGTATAGACATGATCATTACATATTTTAGTATTTGAGTATTCCTCTTGCTGATACAGATAGTACGAAGCGAGGGTGGGGCAGATATCTGGGGCTTGTATGCAAGGTGGCATAAAATCAAAGGGGATCTGATAATGTGCTCTGAAGCCCTCTTAAAGCAAGTCAGATCATACCAGGTGTTGTCACTGTCGGGTACCTCTTTTTTTGCCATGCTTTCAGTGCAATTCACTTTGGAATGGTATACAATGCATCACCATATCACCTAAAGCCTACTAATTTATTCCGTGGGAGAGGACCTGTAGTATAATTTTGTTGGAATCTGTTTGTTGCCATCCAAAAGATTTTGGCTTGAATCATCTTTCGGTTTGGTGTTGGATCCTATGCTAGCTGTAGTTGTCCTTCTCTTTAGCAGATTTGATTTTGGCTGAGAAATTGTACACCAGGAAGACTTAAGGTGATTATGAAATGGTTCTCTCTCTCTCTCTCTCTCTCTCTCTCTCTCAGGGCTCTGATTTATGGAAAGATAGAGATCGTTTTAAAAGTTTTGCACAAGCCTCCTTGGAACTTTGCAAGGTGTACATGGAAATTTCTTCATCTACCGGTAGCCTCCGAGAACTCCATGTGGCTGAGATGCACCTAAAGAACATAATTAGACAGGCGAGATCTTCTACATTTTAATGTCTATAACTTAGCCGATGTGTTACTTTACCATTCTCTACCACATGAATTATGTCGGATCATCTTCTTAATGCTCCTTTGAAAAGATTGATTTATAACATTCCTTTATAAAATAGCAGGCAGAGAGCTTCTCAGACACGGAAGAATTCAGAGATCTCCAGGCTTGCCTTGATGAAGTCAAGATGAAGCTCCAATCTGCTCCTGCGCCTACATAAGATCTAATTTGGCAGATGGATGTTTCGGTTCATTTCAAGACAAGGTTGGACCTGCTCAAACAACATTTCACTTCATTCTATTGTCCAAGGTATGAGCATGAATACCCTGGATAGCGGTAGCTTGTTCCGATGTTGTCCCTTGAAGCAGCAATGCCGCTATCTTTGTGTTCAAGCATTTTATATTCTAACAAACTCCAGAAAATATAAACATAAGAGGAAATTTTACGCCATACTATCTCGATGGGTTTTTGGTTCTTTGTTCATCAATCACGTTTCTTATTTATGATCCCAAAAATATTATTATCACCTATTTCATCTATCAAACTTAATGGAAGGAAACCTGAGTATTACATCCATAGTCAGCATAGCAAGAATGGAAACCCTCTCCTGACTAAAAGTACTTTGTTTGTTGTTATTTGCAGGAGATCAAAGTCAATGATACAGCACTTGGGACGCAGCATTTTTACCGACAAGCAAAATTACATGCCTTCACATAATTTTCAGCAGAAAAATAGGTATCGCACCAAGAGGATTCCCACCAAATTTTGTAATATTAGCCAAATTTTTATTTTCCCACAGATTGGATTAAAGACGATTCTTGAATGGGGTTATTCACCTTCAGGGAAGAATCGAAAAATAAATTTTATTTTCCCATAGCATTAGCTGTTGGTTCCTTTATTGTGATTGTTCAGGCGAAATGGGGAGGTGCAAAGTCATTGCTTTTTGTAATCACCCTTATCGGGAAGTTATGGATTACTACATTCACCCCGCGATAATCATTCTACATCCTACAAATAAGTGATATTGTCATTCCCATCCTCCTGTCAGCATTATCGTCATCGTTTATCATCGATTCGAAAATCAAAACATATTTTTTCACCCTCACCTTTTTGCAGTAACGCAAAAAGAACCGATGCAAATTAGTCGGTTGTGTTTTATGATTTATCCGCTGGGGAAGGTGATCTCTTAGGCTTGTCCTTCAAACTCCCACATGTCTTGGGTATCTTTAGGGGTGGTTAACGGTAGTGTAGGTGACGGTCTGGCGAAAACCGTCACTGTCACCGCAATTGACGGAATCACATATTTGACGCCATCACGGCACTGCTAAGGCACAATAACCGGAATCGCATATTTGACGTCATCACCGCACTGTTAAGGCACAATAACCGCCCTTACCGGTGACGGTATTAACGGTAACAGTTTTATGATTTATCCGTTGGGAAAGGTGATCTCTTAGGCTTGTCCTTCAAACTCCCACAGGTCTTGGGTATCTCACTCTAGACGTGTGGGAAACGGAAAGGTCACTCGTGAAGGGATATGTTGTATCACCTTTTATTCATTTTTCAAGGAGATAACACGAACGAAGGGAATACTTTAGTTTTATCCCTCCCAAAGCAAAAAGAAGCAAATAACTAAGAAAGGTCCACAGGCTATTGATTCCAGTACCAAAAACGAGCTCATTCATCTAAAGGGCAGAATATTCACAATTTACAGCACAAAATCCACAATATCCATCAAGGGAACCAACTGTTCCTTGCTCCCCATCCCAGTAAAGGCAGAATATTCACAATTTACACCACAAAATTGAAGTCAAGGTTGTCAGATAAATTTACTCATTAAATTAGATGTTTGACTGATCATGTAGGTTAGACGAGGATCCTACCAGCTAAAAGGTTGCAATTAGGAGTAATGATTTTGACTTGTAAGTGTTATACAAGGTCTAAATCCTACTTAATCTACAAGGTTATCTATGCTTCTCAAGAACACGGAACTAAAGACTGACATCCTACCCTATGATATCCATCTTTTAACAGCTGAAGGGCAGAAGAAAGTCGATTTGATTTGATGCCTGCATACAACTCACAGAATTTGATATCTGCTCCAGCCGTTGCTCCATCTTATCCTTCCATTTAAACAGCTCCATAATTGTTTCCTGTAAAAAAATGTACTTCCAAGTAAGCCCCCTTTAGTTGAAATATGAACTCCTGCATCAAACTATTCAACAGTTTTCTGCCACTGGACATCACCTGAAATGGATTTAAAGAGTTATCAAGGTCTGACTTTGAATTGGCAGTAGCAGAAGAATCTGGGGTCACATAAGCATGATCTTCCTCCTGCTTCTTGGGCACTGACTCCTGCACATCCCTCCTTTTATGAAAGGAAAGGAGAGCACAGGTAAGACTACCATAACAGATATAAGAGATTAAAGAGTACCAAGTATTATACCTCTTCATGTTGGCCATTTCTTCCTTATATAGCTGTAGATCTCTTGCACAATCGGGGTCCTCTGATGAGCTACTACCAGGCACCATCTGAGGTAGTATGACTGAGTATGGATTTTGCAGTGCTGGTTGCTTAACATTAACGACATCTATGTTCTCATAAAATGGTGAGAGTTCATTCCCCTGGATATTATACAGGTTACTGTTCTCGAGCCAATCTTCCCATCTTTCAGAAGCAGGGGGACTGAAAGCAGTGGGTTGCTTTGATGCCTGTATGCTGCTCAAGGAATTTTTAATTTCAACCAACTGTTGCTCAACTTGAGCTTTCCATGCTATCAATTCCTCATGCATCCCCTGTTAAAAGAAAAAACGAAACAGACGGAGCCTCAGCAAACTGAATTTATTTCCTCCTAATCATTTAAGCGACTAAAAACAAATCAACAGGATCCATCTTATCATAATCTATCCACCAAGTTCTCAAAACTCTAAAAGACTGATGAGGGTGCATTCATTTAGTACCTTCATACCAACCAAAGAATTTGTAATCTCCTTCAGGCGTTCATCAACAGTAGCTTTATATTTCACCAAATCCTTGTGCATCACCTGTTGATAGAAAAAATAGATGGGTTTTCAAAAAGCACTACTGATAAATTTAAGTGAAATCTTTAACATTCACCTCAGCGTGATCTTGCTCTTGATTCTTGGATACGAGCTCCAGCATACTTCTGTTTATGCAAAAGAACATATTTAGGTATCAAACCTAATGGAAACGACTCATCTCCTTTTTTATGCTTAAACTTAAATTATTCCAGTTCACTACCTTTTCAAGATGATCATTTCTGTCTTGAGCAGCATCAATTCTCCAGCAGAAACAGGATCCTGGGAAGAGCCACAGCCTGCCCACCTATTTGGTGGAACCCAGTAAGGATCCTGCCAGCCAGTCTCCCTCTGTATGTTAACCAGGTCTGCACTCTCTAGCCAATACTCCATCACTCCATTTGGGCTGAAGCATCGCCTAAACCGCTCAGTACCCTCCGGTACCACTTTCCCATCAATGTGCTTCAGCAAGTGGTCTAGGAGTCCGGTGTCACCAATGCGTTTACGAGCAGCAGATCTCAGTTCTGGACGGGAAATTGGGTTCCCAAAAGTTGCACCTTCAGCCTTCAATACCTCAAACATACTTCTCTCTGCCAGCTTATACCTGAATAATATATAATTGTTTAAACCCAATACAGAAGATTCACATAACAGCAGTTATTAGAAGGACAAGTATAAATGGGTTTCACCTGTCAATGGACCATCTCTCTACACCCTTGAGCTTCTTCGGCTCACGCTTACTTTGCCTACTACTATAGCTGCTGCATTGCCTTTCCTTAACTCGCATTGCTGCTTTTATCTCTCTAAGTTCACTACGGCCCAGTCGCTTTCTCTTCCTAATGTCCGATGTCACCAGGGATTCACCTGTGACAGATGCTTTAACTTCATCCCGCGACTCTACAACCTCAACAATGCTTGAGGACAGTTGAGGTTTGTTTTCTACATACTCGATGATGCACCCCACTCGCTTGTGACCAACGCACGGAGTCATCCCAGTGTCTTTTAACCAATACAGCACTTCTCCAAGTCTCCACCGAGTTTCCTAGCACTGATATGTGCAACAGAAGCAATTGCAACATGAGAGAATGCTAAAATACCTTAGGTATATATTTGCTGACTCGGTAAAAAGCTCTATACTACCCTTCTGCCGACATCAAAGCAAAAAGTTATATCACATTCTTAAATAATACTGCACACAATATTTTATTTCTTGATTTTGGGTGGCACATCTGATTAAAAACGCAATGGATAACTGAATCAGTTAGCAGCAACGCAGTACGTAAGTCCTGGAAGTAACTTGCTAATAGGAAGTTTTAAGTGACATAAATACTGCATCTGTTACCCCATGAAGTATATATACATCCCTGCAATTGCTTAAGAATAATAACCATGTAGTCAATCTCTAGCGCATCTTCAGGAGAGAGAGGTCACACAATTGACGTGTGTAGAACAAACTATCTGCGCATGATTGAAAACTGATCTCTTTTTTATGTTTTCTGATAATATGATTCGTAGTTTGAGGCCAGGCGGAGTATCACTCACTTTTGTTCCCTTCAAACAAAGAAAGCAAAAAAACATAAATTACCACGTGACTCGGACTTTTATTTGTTAGTGTTCCTCGTTTTCTCAGCAAGCAAACAGAACCACATGAATAAACCAAAAAATGAAAGAAACTCTGTAGACTCCAAACCCCTCGAAACCGCAGAAATATAACGGGCTGTTAGAGCAGAGCACAAGAACAGCATAAAACCCTAAACAGAGCACGAGAAAGAAAAACAAAACAACGGAATTAGGATTTTAGAGAAGAGACTAAAAAAAACCTGGGTCTGAAACTTAAGTCCTCAAAAAGCTAAACACACTGTAGGACCCTAAAAATGACATGCAAAACAGCGATCTTGCCGTTCACTTAAGAAGACATAAAGGGACCCACAAGAGAGAGGGAGGTAGAAAGAGAATAAGAGAGGAGAGGTATTACCTTGTGTGATTCTCTCAAGAAAAAGGACAATGCGTGTTTGGATTTTGGGGAAGAAGAAGAGGGTTTAAGGAGAAGCCGACACTGTAGCCCCAAGAAATACAGTGGGATTCCTTTACTATATTTATTTTCCATAAAGGCAACGGAATCTGATAAAATAAAGTAGCGCTTCCCTAAACCCTAACGGCAGAATACTCTAAACACTTTGAAATTTAAATAACAAAGACACGCATTTATTAAATAAAAGCATATATAGCTTATAAAAAAATGAAGCGTAAAAGTATGTTCCTTTGTCTATTCCCACATGGACTATCAATAATATAATTATATATGCTCTATTTACAAAATTAATATTAAATATATTAGTTTTTAATTTTAAAACTAATACCCACTTTCAATCCCAAATGAAAAAATAAAAAATAAAAAAATCAAGATGTAATTTAGGATTCTTCTTATGTTTCTTGTTTGTTCATGAAAAAGATACAAAGTAAATCATGACACGTACCACACAAAATATCTCTATTTAGTGACAAATGTATAGTCTTTAACGCGTGGAACTCATTCCAAGTATTATTTTTTTGTTTAAATTAATTATTTTCAAGAATTAAATGACAGACAAAAACTTTGGATAATCTTTTTTTTTCTCCTTTATTAAGGTAGAGATTAAGCAAACCTATTCATGTGCAAACAGAGCAGGCCTTGTTCGCTTTCATGTGTGGCCGTGCAATTCCAGTTCTGTGAGGGCTTCTAAAGGCCCAATTCTAACATGGGCCGATAATTGGAAAGAGCCCAATACCAACTTCATATGTGAGAGTCAAAGAGCCCAAAACTTAGGCCTGGTTTTTTTGAACTCCACATTTGACTCGATAACTTAAAACTCAATTGAATTGACTTTTGATACGAAATTGTGTCAATACTGAACTATACACTAACACAATAAACCCAAATACTGACTGTGTTACTTTCTTTGTCACTTTCAGGATATAATATTGTAAAGTATTATGATCCATAAAAAAAGGAACCGTGAGGTTTAATAATTTAATAATGTCGGAATTCTCGAGGAATAAATTACCAGAGCAAAAGTCTGCTTCGGCCTTTGTCCATGCTCACAATAGGCCCTGGAATAGTAAAACCAAATTTATGGTGATTGAGGGGGACACATAGTCTCTGTTAGAAGTGTTTCTATCCATATATATATACTGACAGTCATTGCTTGATAGAGTCCCACTCCTTTGTCAAGTCTAAATCGAAAACTTTAATATCTTACAGCCCAATGCTTAGCAGCACATGGCAGACATTTGAAAACCAGGAGGACAATATTGTGACTTTTGGATCCACGCGTCTGAAATTGAGACATGAATTCCAGATTATCCACGAGATGGAACTACAAGTCTACATACCCGGTGGTAGATACCATACCATACTGAACATTATTGGTCATCTTGTCATGATGATTCCAAATTCTACTCCCTACTGGCGTTTTGAGCAGGAAACCTGGAAAGAAGATGATCCCGTTGAGGCACTATGCCGCTTAAGAAATCCCATGGACAGCTGAGCCATTATAACAAGGTTTAGCAACTATATCTCGTGTGAGCCGAGATAGGCTATAGCTGTTCTACCCGGAATAACCTGCAAACTTGCCTGTTTGTGCTGTAAGTATCATTTTCCGAGTTAACCGCAAAGGAGGCTGTAGCAGATCATTTTGTTGTCACAGTCTCCTATTAACCCACCTTATTGCAAGACTCTGCAGCATGTTAATGGAGTCGAACATGTGGGCCGTGAAACGATTGAGACCAACTAATGAACCTCGAGAATCGACATAATGAACTAGTGCACTTCACAAGCACCAAAAAGGTTTACTGTTCAAGGACAGACTGGGATAGCAAACCAAAAGACGTGATTTCTTTATGTATAAAGCTCCTCATGTTAAGTCATATCAACGGGTTTGGCACCCGACCTCACACGTTTCAATTCGGTGGACGCAAACACACGTTCAACTGAATCTAGATAAGCTGCATGCAGTAAGCTTTGGTAGTCTGCTGTGTTCAGTGTACAATATATTTTGCATGATCTTATTATACTTCGGTAAGTTCTACACAATGTGACTGTTCTTCGTAAGTTTCACACATAAAATGCGTTTCTTACTGTTCACTTGTCTGAAGAATGTGTGTTGAGCTTGTGTTTCTTCGACTCCTGTGATCCAGCATCTACCCATGCGCGCAGATCAGTTCCCTTGTTACATTAAGAACACTATCAGTCCTCTCGCTCTCTCTCTCTCTCTCTCTGTGCGCGAGTTGTCAGCATTTCCCGTTGTTACTGTTTCTACTATGTTGACAAAGACAAACAATTCGTCTTCTATATATATAGAGAGAAATACCATTTTAGGCACATTCACTCACATAGAGAAATACCATTTTAGATTCTCAATTCTACAATTCAGTGACATAGAGGCTGCGATAAAATGGCAAGGAAACATGATACCGACCAGGGAGCGAAAAGAGCACCGAAGGGGCACTTTGTGGTTTACGTGGGGAAAGAACTGAAAAGGTTTGTCATTCCACTGTCTTGCTTGAAGAATCCGATTTTCCATCAACTGCTGGAGAAAGCTGCAGATGAGTACGGATTTAACAGCAACAGGAGCATTGTCCTGCCTTGTGATGAATTGACTTTCTTAAAGGTCACAGACTACTTGGCTAGCAGTTCATAATCATCGAAGCATTGTACGTTGTTCAAGAGATTTTATAGTGACCATTAATACATAATATCCTGTTAATGTTGTCTCCTAGCTAGCTAGTCAGTGTTGTTTCACTTCAAGCGATGTAAGCTTAACAGGTTTTTGCAAAATTGTTTCTTAATTAGTTCATAAGTAATTAGTTTCTTGGTGGTGGTGCTCTGAGTTAATGGACCCAATTCTATACAAATCAAATAATTCTTTGTACGCAGCAATATGAAAGCACTGCAACTTCTGCTATGTAAGAAAACAGATGATAGGAGTTGCTTAAACTGCAGCAAGAACTCAATCTGCATTTGGATTTACGCAACTAATGAATTAGGCCATTCTATGCACTCATCCATCAGGAACTGAACCTCGAACCTGTACGTTGAAAGCGCACACAACATCGCCATCGTTCAACCATTCTACTTCCCCATTATCAAAATCCTCACCACATTGTTACGAGTTCACCGTCCAGTTGAAAGGCGGTGTTCATATAACGGTTCAGAATATGCCAGTGCGACTTTTATCTACTGCCCATTTCGCTAGAAGGTGAGCCTCACAGTCACCTGCCTATGCTTGAAAGGCGGTGGTCAGTGACGGTTTTAAGTGGCTGCAGGAAGTGACCAAGTGTCTTCTGCAGGCTTTAATAGCTCTGGTGTCTTCTGCAGCAGGCACAGTCCACCCGCATGGACAGTTTCTGCAACACTCGCGAGCGTCTCTACTACTGCAGTAATAGTAACATACGATCAACATCAGAGAGTTGATTCCTATGGTGGCCTAATTTTCTTCTTTCCAAAGCCACGGTGTTCCTCCCTAAGAAGCACATGAGTATCTGACGAAGCCAGGGAAGACTGGAATTCTGTGTATTACATTTCGTCAGCCATGATTCATGAGGTAGAGGGCATTTGTAATAATCGTTAAAATACACCCCAGATTGTCTCTTTTCTCTTGAAGATCTTTTTGGTTAATTCCCAATGAAAAATGCTGCTAACTTAACAAGGATATAGAAATCTTGAAGCATACAATATGGATTACAAGAGCGTCTGTATAGAATACTTTTTTCTTCACAAAACAATTTTCTAACGTAGAATTATGTCAGGTACAAATGGTTTTGAAGGCTAAAACTATCAGTTTTGATCTCAAAATTTAAATCGTATCAATGAGAAGACACTAGTCCTAAACATAATTTTCTCTGCACTAGATGAATTACTGGTACTTTTCAGACAAAATTTCCAACTGATAGGAAACTGCAAAATTTAATGGAGGCGACTGTCACAAAAGTAAAGCCATTCACTTATATCCATCCCTTTCACGGCCTCTGCCTTTTGATGCCCAATGCAGTTCTTTCCACATCAAGACTTTAATTCACTCAGACATGTTTCTTCTTCTCTAGGTTAGCAGCAGCAATCCGTTGTCGCTTCTTCCAGGCTGGAATCTTACCAGGGAAAGCCCACCTTAAGAATCTCTCCCAGGAGTAGCAGCATAAAAACATGAGAAAAGCCCAAAGCAGTAGCTTATCCCTTAATCCCACCGGCAAAGGCACCAGCTTCAACCAGTCGTTCAAGTCCCTAAATAGATCAGAAGTTATGATGGTGAAAAACCCAACAGCGCCCAAGAGGGCATACAAAAATGGCTTGTTTTCTGAGATGCTCTGGTTGAAAGGATGCCCCATGTAGTTCACAGCAAAGGTAGCCACCTGGAGCATCATGTTCACCATGTAGGAAACAGTATTCACCAGGTTGGGATGAAAATTAGAGTCCGGCTCAATGCACTCTTCGGGCATATGTTTCTCAGCTTCGTTCACAGCAGAAATCAAGAAACATAGATGGATCGCAAACTGTCCCATGAGGGAAAGAAGGACATAGGAGCAAAAGACATTGGGGTGGGGCCGTTCAACTGAAAGGGTGGGACGGGGGCGGGCATGTGAGATAAAGAGGAAAAAGGAGGCAGTGAATACACCACTGATTGTAGCCTGAACATCTCCGAGCTTGACACCATCCAGATACATTACACTCAACACATATGCTGTAGCAAGGCAGTTAAGGCCAAGTATTTTGAACATCTGGAGGGTGGTTACTAGTGTACTTCGACCCTGACGAATTATGTCCAAGGTGGGGGCAACTGATGCATGCTTCGCAGTGAATGGCGATGCCATAGAGGCATCACCAAGCTTGACAACCGGAGCTGAGCGACCATCACTCTCCTCATTCATCTCATCCATCAGCTTCTTCAGCTTCTGTCGTTGAATCTCTGCAGCTGTCAGATGGCGATTACCAGCAGGAACATTAGTGGTATCCAATCTTGAGGTACCTTTGCCTTTTGAAGTGCCCTCTCCATTTATAACCATAGCTTTTCCACTTGCTTCCAATGCAGGCTTGGATTTTTTTGACTTGGCAGACTTTGTACTCTCATCCTTTGATGTTTCAGAGGAAGACTTTCCACCTTGACTTGGAGGCACCGCATTCAATAGAGCAACTCCCACATGGGCCTGGAAAATAAATAAGAAAGTTACATGCTTGTACATTTTTCTGCTGCTTCAGATTTTGGCAAAGAATATACAGATAATAACTAGAAAAAGCTTTCTAACCATCTTGTATCAGGAAAAAGTGAAGGGAACAAAAATACTACATAAAGACTTTCAAATTCTTTTAGTTTATTGCGGATGCAACATGCAAACAAAATGCTTTGCACCGAAATATGCCACAGCTGAAATTTCCAATCACAGCAAACCAAGAAGACGTGCACACACACGCACAGAAAAAGAGAGGAGGGGGATGTGAGGAGCCTCATGCACATAGTATTCACTTCTTCCCTACATTTAGAAAATTAATATAGTCTTGATCCTCCGACAGTGTTTCCAATTCACCCTCACAACTCCTAACTGCAATCGCGTGATTTGCATCTGTCCTAGACCCCTTATCTTAATTTGCAAAAACTTTAGTCTTTAAAATTGGAGGATGAAGTAACCGCAATTGGAAGTTCTGGAAGGAGTACAAATATTATGTTGAGTTAGAGGCCTAGAAGTGCACTTTAGAAGATGTAATATATTGGAACCCTAAACCTAAAGCAACTCTTGGTGGGTTGTAAATCAGACGCTGACCACCCAGAAACCAAAAAAAAAAAAAACTGAGGTAAACTTCGCAGGCACATTTCAATATTGGCTCAAATGAGTTATCACAATATTTTAATAAAATTTGCCATATTAAAAAAAATATATTGGCTCAAACGAGTTTCACTGGTAAATAGCAGTGTAATTAGGATATCAGTTTTCACCAAATTTGTAGTGGGGGAAAATCGGAGGTCACCCTCTAACAAAATTAATTTTTCAGATTCTGATCTAGGAAAAAGGGCACCCCGATCAAACTTGAAAAGCATAACGAAAAAATAAATGTTTTCAGAAACACATTACCTGCTTCAGAGCCCCAACGTCATTTGTTCCATCCCCACACATCAATGTTAACCTTCCCACCATTTTAAAAGTGGTCATGATTAGTTCTTTTTGCTCGGGAGCAACTCTTGCAAAAACCTGAGACAATGACCAAGATATGTGTAGTCAAGACTACAACAACATCAACCAGTTTCGATATAAAGTACCAATACAAACCTTCACATAAGGAATAACTCGTAAAACAGCAGAAGTTTGTTGCAACATTTCAATGCAGTCCCCACCAATACAGAGATCATAAGTCTCCGATAAAGCTTCGACCTCTTTTGCACTGAAATCAGTCACATTTCTCAGATCAGTCAGGAAAAGTAAACCATAATTTGGTGCAGTACTCCAAAAACACATAAACCCATGACAATTCAAAAGACACATAAACCAACAGAAACAAGGACAAAGCAAGCTTAATATCAGGTGAAAGTTCATTAGGACAAAAAGCATGTTAAAAACAGAACATCTACCTGAAAGAAATCAGAACCAATTGTTTTCTGTTCTTTTTTGTTTTTTTTTTTTGGGGGGGGGGTGGGGTTGTGGAAACAAAACCTTCACCTGTACGGAAGATTCTCTGTCTCATCAGGAGATATCCACCCATAGCCATCACTGCTCCTCACTGGACCAAGAATCAGTGCCGGTTTTGATATGATATGCACTTGGCTAGCAACATGGCAAGCTGTCAGAGCTTGGTCACCAGTAATCATCACCTGCCATCAAAGAACACCGTTCTCAGGTAGACATTTACAACTTAAGTACCAGATATAAACCGATCAAATAGCTAAGCGGCCTTCAATCCACTAATCACAAGGAATAGATGTGTCGCCACACTTAGGAGAACAAATCTAAAGGGCCATTTTGTGATGGCTTCGTTCTATTGGTGATCCTAATATCAGCAAGTTCTGGAGCATTAACTAGAGGAGAGTATCAGCCTGCCATGTGCATGTACTAAACTGTTCTTTGTTTTGATAAGCTGTAGGGGGTCCCAACCACTGCTGAGGTTGTATTTTGGACACTTTCGGCATAGTGTGACGGCCAAATTGTATATTTGAACTATTTATAATATACTACCCAGCTTTTTCACGAGTAATATACTTACCAGTTACCCAAGGAAAAAACAGTCAGCATTTTAGGGATTTGGTAGCATCTGGATGGTGTGGAAGTTCACATCCAAAATCTAAATCCATCTTTAGAAAGACTAGTCATAATGCAGATCTGCCTATAGCGCTAAACTGCGGAGAGAGCATTGATGGGCCAAAACTCTGACCAGAAGCTCATTACCAATTACAGCCTCTTAAACACACTAGTATCTTCATGATTGAATTATTCAGAAGATTTAAAACAAATTAACTCACGATACAGACTTTCCACATTTCCCTCACAAAAAAGTAGAGAACATGTTGCTTACCACATCATGTGAGGATCCTTTTAGTTCAGACAAGACACCGGCTGAATCTGCTCTAATAGGACAATTGAAAACCTGAAACTTAGATTATTAGCATTCATTGGCAAGAAGGCTAAGACGTATTAGTGCAGATTAGGCTAATTTGGCTGCTTACAAGTATTACCTCCAAAAACTTATCAATAATAGGAAGTAATATGCATTCCATGTACACAGAAGAGTTAAGACATTTACCGCAAAACCTGCAAAAGTAAGGCCAGTCTCCACTATATCTCTATCCAAGCTTCTAGCTTCACTAACCTTCATGCGATAAACGGATAGTAAGTAGTGTTAGATAAACATAGGCAAATAGACTCCATGACGTTGTCAGAGCAACCAACAAAGTAGGGGAGGGAAAAACAAAGTTTTCTCCACAGGAAAACTAGAAAAGTGATTCATGCTATTCTCCCTCTTTAAAATCACCCTCGTACTCAAATTTGCTCCAAAGTTCTGAAGCAACCTAATTACAATGAACACTAAATTTAGAAAACCATGAACAACTTAAGCTGACATAGTTGTTCTGTTACTCCCGAATGCAGCCAGATATATAACTAGTTTTCTGGGGAAGAAGAAATGGAGTAAAAACTTGGGTTCCCTAGACAAAAGAAATTAAAGAGTCGGAGACACAAATGTTTTCCCTTTATTTTGAGAAAATGGGAAACATAAGGAAAACCATATCCTGTTGCATTTGGGAGAAAAAAAAAATATCATAGAAGTCGTACTGTCATATCTGGAAGAGACTTGAAAGCGAGAGATAGGACACGAGACCCTTGACGTGTATATCTCTTGTAGGTCTCAACATAGGATGATGGCACATCGACGAGCCTATCTTGAATAGTTTCAGGGGCACCCTGCAATAAATTTCTATTTGTTATCATCAGAGAAAAACAAAAAAGTTACCACAAAGAAAAAAACGCTGCATGGATCTTTCTGGATGTCTATGATCACTAGCAAGAATATGTTGCAGGAAGTAGAGCACAGGTACTAGTGGATATCTTAGGGATTAAATACTTATCAATATTCAGGTTAACAATTAATGGGAAATGAGAGAGTTTAAGGACTGGAGTTTAGCTTTCTCAGTGTCTACTCAGGGTAATGTCATCATGGAGAAAGGTAAAAAACAGTTTACACCAATTCAAGCTACTTGACAAGTACCAAGAAAGATTTTATCCTGATGATGCTCTAGAATCATAACTAAGCAGCCACCTACATGACAATGAATGTTTTCGGTTGTGGAACCCACCACAACTGCACAGGTGACATTCCAACAAGTTATGAGGACCTCTAGCCATTAGAGTTTTACTGCGGGGTTTGGCTCAGGCACTCTTCAGCTTTGATTCATGATGCCTAAACTGGCAAAGGCCAGAGCAAAACCCAATCGCTTTCCCTTTTTTAAAGAGACTACAGGAAGATATCAAAATGCACAAAGGAATCACATGGGAAAATCAAGGCGAGATATTTCCCTTATTTGTGACTGTCATATCTTTATTAATTCATTCCCCGTTTCTGAAACATAATGTTCCACACCCCTTTTCTGTTTATCACCTAAAATTACATTTATGTATTGGATAGGTTGTTCTAAGTAATCAGATGGGCCCAACAAAGTTTCTAAGTAATGAACCCTAGAATGCTAAATTTTGTATCCCCTTAGCATAGTGATTCCCATAGAGTTTTTGGATTACCAAAAGCAAATTGCAGAGTGACAACCAACATACCTTCACAAAAGCAAAAAATTCTTCCTGAATGCGAACGATGACTGCCATTCGCTTCAAGTGGGATGCAAAGTGATGTCGCTGAACAATCTGAACTGCTTTGCCACTTCCCCTGAAATTCACAGAGGTAATAAATAAGGCATGTTTATTTATGAAGCAATTGGCTTCAGGACGCAATCCATGAGATGAGCTCTTTGCCAATAAATTGCTTCCTCAATATGTATTTAGTTTTATTCTTACAAAATGGTTCTCTTCTTTTTCTTTTCTTTCTTTTTTCAGCTCATGTTCTTTGACTAAAATATCCTGCTACGTGTTTACATATTGTGGGAAAACATTTCTCCCCAAAGAGAATATGGCATTTTATTTTGCACAAAGATCAAGATCAAAATCCAATTACAGAATTATGAATTAAAATGAAGCATATAAATCACTAACAAAGAACACTTGACTGGTGATTTTGAAATGTAACTGCTTACTTTTTTGGCATGGCTTTCTCATCTGACTTATATCCCCAGTCGATTCCCTTAAGTGCAGCCTTCTCGAGAGGATCACCTACCTACATGCAAAAATTCTTGTTATTTTTGTTATAGTCGTGGTTTGCAGGAATTATTGGAATCTCAACGCACCATTAGCAAATTAGAGCAAAGAATCTTCATATGAAAAGATCGAAAATAAGTTTCTCCAGTGCAAAATGAACATATAGCAAAATCTCAGGTAAATAGACCCAGGGGAAATTGTGATGTTCACATACCAGCTTGTTGTCGACAAAAACAAGGGCATGACAAGAAGCCAGAATTTCCACTGTACGCAGAGGCACTTTAGACATGTCAGATTCTAAATCCATAGTGCCTGTTAGACCACCAACTCCACGGAACTCCTGGAAAGGAGTCGAGAGAATTGATTTCATAAAATGAAACAAGGTTTATGTTGAAAAGAAGCATATAAAAAATTCAATGAGCATCAAATCCTGAGCTTTATATGCACATACCATGTCGTCAGAAGTAAGAGTTCCAGTTTTGTCAAAACAACAAATATCAACCTGTACGGGGAGAAACAATTAAAATAGAATGATGAAAGAATATGCTGGCTATCAATAGGTTTCTTGGTAATCCCATATTTGCCCAATCTTAACCATAAAACCAAGACGACAGAAAAAGGTAATGATGTAACAGATGAAGCAGAATGTCAATTAGGACAATTTCAAAAAGGTGTACAATATTCCCTACGCTATGAGAAAATGATCAACACAAATAATAATTTAAAGAACACTCTTGAAGAAGAATTAACCCTAGGTCATAAAGAAACTATCTGCCCCAGTTTCTTGAAGGGAGTTGGCCCATTGCCAAGCGGGCCTGAGCCTGTAGAGCAGATTTTAAAGGGAGATGGCCCAATTTTCATGAAGGAACCTGGCCTCATGACAAGAGGGCCTAAGCCCGTAGACCAGTTAGTCAAGGAAGCTGGCCCAAGCCTAGTGAAGGAGGTTGACCCGGTACCGATTGGGCCTGAGCCCGTAGAGAAGCAGCTCTCAAGCTTGGTTTCAGTCGTGGATCAGCCCGACCGGAATGAATCGGAGTTCGGATCGGCGCCGGAGTCAGATTTGGCCATGGGTGTTCCAGCGCAGTCGCCAGAGGACACAGATCACGCCGATCTACCAGATTCGGCTACTGATCAGCCTGATTTCGGGGCAGATAGGGACGATTTGGTGTTGGGAGGGGTGACTGGGTCTGTTGTGACCCGAGTTGTTCCGGCGAGGTCGTCGGTGGTGATCGGAGGTGCCGATATCCAAGTTTCGGCCAGATCTGACTTGCTAGAAGATTGTGGGTCGATGGGTGCTCTTTCGGGAGGAAAGTTGGGAGATGTTGAGAAATCTTCGACAGATATACAGGATTCGGTGCGTCGAGTGTATGTTCGCAAGCGTGGTAAAGCTGTGTTGAATCCGTTGGGTGGAACTAAAAGGGCAGAGCATACGAGTATGAGTGAAGGGCTGAATGTCAGGGGAACGGATCGGAATGCGGCGAATTGTGAGGAGACAGATATGGAGATGGGGATGGCCTTGTATGAGGGGGAGGTGGAGAGAGGGGGTGCGGATGGTTATTTGGAGGGGGGTTTAGTCACTATGGATGACATCCAACCACTTCAGGTTAACTTTGATGGATGTTGTGATAGGGGTGCGGATTTTGATTCTTATCAGCCTTCTAAGTGGGTTTTGCATATGGTATCCACCGTTCGTCATATGGTTGGGGTCTCTTGTGATGGGTATGAGGACGAGTTGATGCACCTTTTTGCAGCTTTGGAAAGGGATCGATCTCAAGATAGTAGAAAAATTCCGACTAGGCCGGAAGGAAGGATGGTGAGGGAACTTAAATTGTTGGAGTTCAACATTAATTATGATGGGGCTGTTTCTTCTTCTAGCATAGGTAGGAGAGGAGGAGGGGAGTCTTCTAGTTGTTAATGAAGCCACGAATTTTAAGTTGGAATGTGCGGGGGTTAAATGATAGGGGGAAGTGTAGAAGAATTGGTAATTTGATAAGAGGGTGGAGGCCAGATTTAGTGTGTCTGCAGGAGACCAAGATTGTGGAGTTTCCTCGAGCAGTATTGAGAAGTTTGTGGGGAGGCCAACATGTACGGTGGTGTTATATTGCGGCGGAGGGAGTTTCCGGTGGTATTCTTTTGTTGGGGATTCTCGTGTTTTGGAGAAGGTGGATTCCTGTGAGGGTTTGTACTCTTTATCGGTAGTATTTAAAAATATTGTCGATGGTAATCAGTGGATTTTTTCGGGTGTCTATGGTCCTAATGATAATGATTCCCGGCGGTTATTATGGGATGAGTTGGCGGGAGTATTTTCTTGGTGGAATCTTCCCTGGTGTATTGGGGGGGATTTTAATGTCATCAAATTTCCTGGTGAGCGGTCGGGATCATATGGGAGTGTGCGCGCCATGGAGGAATTTTCAGATTTCATATCTGAAATGGGGTTGTTGGATATTCCGTTAGGAGGTGGATCTTATACTTGGTCTAATAACAGACGTGATCAAACTTGGTCTCGGATTGATCGGTTTTTATTTAATTCGGAGTGGGAAGGGTTGTATCCAGATATCATCCAGCGTCGCTTACCAAGGATTTATTCTGATCATTTTCCTATTTTTCTGGAATGTGCTAGAGTGGCGAGTGGAAAGAAACCTTTTCGGTTTGAAAACATGTGGTTGAAGGAGGATGGATTTGTGGAGATGGTTGGGGATAAATGGAGAAGTTATGATTTTGAGGGTTCGCCTAGTTTTGTTCTCAGTAAGAAATTGAAGGCGTTGAAACAAGATCTGATAGTGTGGAATAAAGAAGTCTTTGGGGATGTTGGTAGACGTAAGTCAGCTTTGATGGCTGAGCTTTCTTTGATAGATGGGCAGCAGGAGGGTGATTCATTGGATGTGGAGAGGTTGATGAGGAAGCGGGAGGTGTGCAGACAATTAGATCAGTTGATTGATTAGGAGGAAATTAGTTGGCGACAGAAATCTAGGGCATTATGGCTCAAGGAGGGTGATAGATGTACGAAGTTTTTCCACAGGGTGGCTAATTCTAATCGAAAATTTAATTCTATTTCTCGATTGGAAGTGCAAGGGGATGTGGTGGAGGATCCAGTTGACATTGCTACACAGATTGTGTCTTTTTATACCTCGTTGTATTCTGAATCGTATTCATGGAGGCCCGTATTGGATGGGTTAGAGTTTAGTTCTATTTCACGAGAAGAAGCAGATTTTCTGGAGAGGAGGTTTGAGGAGGAGGAGGAGGTAACTTCCGTGGTTCGTTCCTTTAATGGGGATAAAGCCCCGGGACCTGATGGCTTTTCTTTCGCTTTTTATCAGTCGTGTTGGGAAGTGATTAAAAGTGACGTTCTTTTGGTTTTTAATGAGTTTGGGACTCATGGAAGATTTGCTCGTAGCTTCAATTCTACTTTCGTGGTGCTCATTCCCAAAAAGCCCGGGGCAGTGGATTTGAAAGATTTTCGTCCTATTAGCCTAGTAGGAGGTGTTTATAAGATCCTTGCTAAGGTTTTGGCTAATAGATTAAAATGTTTTTTGGATAAGATTATTTCTTCAACTCAGAATGCATTTGTGAAGGGTAGACAGATTTTGGATTCAGTGTTGATAGCAAATGAAAGTATCGATGCCCGGCTACAACAGAATATTCCAGGTATGCTTTGTAAATTGGATATACAAAAAGCCTACGACCATGTCAATTGGAATTTTTTGATTTATATGTTGCGGAGATGTGGGTTTGGGGAGAGGTGGTGTAGGTGGATTAAGTTTTGTATCTCGACGGTCAAATTTTCTGTGATTGTTAATGGTTCTCCAGAAGGGTTTTTTGGCAGTTCTCGAGGTCTGCGACAGGGTGATCCTCTTTCCCCATTACTTTTTGTTATTGTTATGGAAGCATTTTCCAGGATGATGTCTCAGTTGTCTATTAGTGGGGGAATTGAAGGTTTTCGGGTTGGAGGTAGGGAGGATTCTCAGATTACTGTTTCTCATTTATTATTTGCTGATGATACCCTTGTCATGATGGGAGCGGATATTAATCAATTTAGACATTTGCGTTGTTTGCTATTGTGTTTCGAAGCAGTTTCGGGGTTAAAAGTAAATCTTACCAAATCAGAGGTGATTCCTGTTGGTAGGGTTGAAGGTGTTTCTGAATTGGCCAGTATTTTGGGTTGTAAAGTATCTTCTTTGCCTATGACTTATTTGGGTCTTCCTCTGGGCGCTACTTACAAGAGTCTTCGGATTTGGGATGATATATTGGAACGGATGGCGAGAAAGTTGGCCGGTTGGAAAAGGATGTATTTATCAAAGGGAGGTAGACTTACTTTGATTAAATCTACTATTTCTAGTCTTCCTACATATTTCTTGTCTCTTTATCCGTTGCCTGTTTCAGTTGCTAAAAAAATGGAGAAATTGCAGAGGGATTTTCTATGGGGTAGTGATTCTAATGATCATAAATTTCATTTAGTGAGATGGGAGAAGGTGTGTTTTCCATTGGATAAGGGGGGATTGGGTTTGAGACGGTTGTTGACCTTTAATCAAGCGTTGTTGGGTAAGTGGTTGTGGAGGTTTATCAATGAGAGGGATAGTCTTTGGAGGAAGATCATTGAAGCTAAATACGGAGTCGAGGAGGATGGTTGGGGTACAAGAACTTTGCGGGGTTCGTATGGAGCAAGTCTTTGGAAACATATTAGTAATGGGTGGAATGTGTTTCATCGCCATATTCGTTATGATGTGGGATCGGGTCAGAGTGTTAGTTTCTGGCATGACAGATGGTGTGGTGATAGACCACTTTGTTACTCTTTTCCCATTGTTTTCTCTTTGACTAGGGATCCGTTTCTTCGTGTTGCTGATGGTATGGAGGTTGGGGATGCCAATATTGTCTGGAATCTTCAGTTTCCTAGAAGTCCTAATGATTGGGAATTATCGGAGTTCATGTCATTTTTCGGCACTATTTATGCTCATGTTATTAGGAGAGGTGGTTCTGATAAGGTGGTTTGGTTGGGTTCCAAAGATGGAAGATTCACAGTTAAGTCATTCTACAATTCTCTCCGTGGGAATACTTCGAGTTCGATTCCGTGGCATGATGTATGGAGGAGTAAAGTCCCTATGAGAGTTGCATTCTTTGTGTGGGAAGTGATGCATGGAAAAATTTTGACCATTGATAATTTGCGAAGAAGGGGAATATGTGTAATTGATTGGTGCTATTTGTGCAAGGGTGATGCTGAATCTATTGATCATTTGTTGCTTCATTGTTCGGTGGCGTCTGAATTGTGGAACTTTGTTCTCAGTCTTAGTCAGTTAAATTGGGTAATGCCGGCTTCACTAGTGGGAGTTTTACAGAGTTGGAAAAAGAAAGGGTTAATGTCCTTTTTAGTCCCTAGGTTTTGGGGCGGTACTCGTTTTAGTCCCTAGGTTTTATTTTTGTTCAAAACAGTCCCTAGGTTATTTACGTTTGTCTTTTTAGTCCTTCCGTCCAATTCCGTCACTCCAGAGCCCAGTCAGCTAACGGTGTGACACGTCACACCCAATAGAATATTGACACGTGTATCAACTTTTTAAAAAATAATAAAAATGTCCACATGCACAAAACTAAAAAAAAACAAAAACAAAAACAAAAACAAAAACGGGAGAGGCACCCCCGTGGCCACCACCGAACGGGGAGCCCAGATTTGGGCTCCCCGTCGACGGGGGTGGCCGGGGGCACTCACCCCGGCGACGGGGAGCCCAGCTACCGTTGACGGGGAGCCCAGATCTGGGCTCCCCGTCTGGCCACCGTCGACGGGGAGCCCAGATCTGGGCTCCCCGTCGCCGGGGTGAGTGCCCCCGGCCACCCCCGTCGACGGGGAGCCCAAATCTGGGCTCCCCGTTCGGTGGTGGCCACGGGGGTGCCTCTCCCGTTTTTTTTTTTTTTTTTTTTTTTTTTTAGTTTTGTCCATGTGGACATTTTTATTATTTTTTAAAAAGTTGGTACACGTGTCAATATTCTATTGGGTGTGACGTGTCACACCGTTAGCTGACTGGGCTCGGGAGTGACGGAATTGAACGGAAGGACTAAAAAGACAAACGTAAATAACCTAGGGACTGTTTTGAACAAAAATAAAACCTAGGGACTAAAACGAGTACCGCCCCAAAACCTAGGGACTAAAAAGGACATTAACCCAAAAAGAAATTTAAAGACCCTTTGGATAAGGCAATTTGGAAGATGATTCCGCCGTGCTTGTGGTGGTGTTTGTGGAGGGAAAGAAATACCCGATGCTTTCAGAATTGTGCCAATTCTTCAGCTCATTTGCAGGATAATTTTCTTTTCTCCCTTTATTGTTGGGTTACTGCTGTACTGGGATAGTCTTTTGTGGATTATTTTGATTTCGTTAGCTTTTTCATTTGTATGTTTTGAGTGAACTTAGTACAACCTTTGTACTGATCTCTCTCTTTTTCTTTTCTTTTTAATAATATTCGAGGTTATTCATAAAAAAAAAAGAAGAAGTAATTCTTAATAAACAAAAACAGAAATGTACCTTCCCAGCAAATGGAATTCGGAAAGGCTCCGTACAGAATATTCCACGCCGTGCCAAAGCAATCAGAGATGTATTAACAGCTATTGATAATTCCATTGGCAGCTCAGGAGGGATTACAGAAGTAATAATAAGTGAACAACTCAATAAAAGCTTGTACTTGCTCCTTGTGGGATCCTCTAGCCCCTGCATCAACAAGATTTTCACAATCACTATAAGGAATAGCACACAGAAATAGTTAAAATTATCTGTACCCCAACGAGCATAATTTCATTTACCTTCTTAAGGACATAACCAGCAGCTATGACTGCAAATATAACTAGGAATAAAATGAACAACCCACTTTCCCAGCTGTTAGCAGTAACCTGCAATATACTTAATTATAGAGAAAATAAGATTACCCTTTAAAAAAAGATGAAAAAATATAGTGGTGATCACTGCTCAACTAAGAGTTTTATAATAATTACCCTCTCTGTAGAAAATAAAATTGTTCGCATCAGTTTTCCCTGACTTGTCTCAAATCCAGTTCTCAGAACAACAGCTATACAGCCACCATCAGGGGTCTTCAGAGGAAAGGTCTGAAATCCAGTAACAGACTTACAAGCATAAGTTAAAAAGTAATGAGGATGTCTCCGCGTTTTAGAAAAGGAAATTCTTTGAACATGAACTACCTTATCAGGAGTATGCTGCAATATCTTAGTCCCCCCAAATAAAATGTGGCCTTTATCTTTCTTAGTTGATAATTTTTCCTCAATTCCTCTTCCCCTGATTGAAACCTGAAAAAGTTCAAAACAAATTACAAAATTTGCAAAAATCTGTAAATGTCAAAAAGTCCCCACACTCCGTTTTATGGCACAAACTCTGATAGAGAACATGCAAAATTCCATATATATATATGCGGGAGCAGAGGGCACTCCAGATATTTCCAATCACCCCCACTATAAGATCTTGAAACTTATAAGTTGGTGAGAAAACAGAAAGATACAGGCTAACACGGATTCAATAACATCAATCAGCTGCAATAACCGAAGTGAAGACTCATCCGTTCAGAATTACAGTAAGCAAACACAAACATAAAAGCGCAAGGAGACATAACCAAGCACAGGAAACTTCAACTTTAGTACCAGTTCGACTTGAGTCGACTACAATTACCACAAAATAATACCGTACAGAGTTCATAGTACCACTACCAATATAAGCCATCATTATTCTTTCTTCTCCTACCCTTGTATTTGAATGAAGAACCTACTAACATTATTATGAATTATATGCACTTACGCCTGTGACCAAATAGCCATTGCAAGGTAGTCTAGCACACGACAGAACTCAAAAAGCTGAAACTAGGCAGATTTTCCTCTAATAAAGTATTTAACCTTAGCCCAGCCTGCAACGAACATAGTTATGCTGGAATCCCCAAATCAGATCCATAAGAGTATCGGATTACTGAAACACAAAACCCCAATGAAAAAAAAAAGCTAGATCCAGAGACGAAAACTACCTTCCATTGTGGGGTAGACTCGCCTGTGAGAATCGCTTCATTCACAATAGCACTTCCAGCTAATATAAGCATATCAGCTGGTACAGACTTATCTTCTCCATCCTGGCCGGTGGAACGCCCAATAGAGACAACATCCCCAGGCAATAGATCAGTACCAGAAAGTTTAATCCACCTAAAGGAAATAATCAAATATTTATACGCATAGCTATGAAAAGCTATAAATCAATAAAAAGGACAAAGAAGCAGCTTAATTGAAATTAATATAACATACTTCCCACATCTATATGTCATAAGGGTCTGGGCATCAACTCTAACACGTCTTAGCTCAGTTAAAGTCTTCAACCGACTTTTTGCCATCGTTGACTCAAACATGAAGAGCATAAATAGGGTGAACAAACTGTAATACCAATACTCATCCAAGCACCATAGACCCACGCAAAACACCTATATGCAGAGATAGTGTAAGACGGAGCAAGAGAGTGAATAACTGGTCATAAGTGGATAAATGAAGACCTGAAGAGAGAGAGAGAGAGAGACAACCTGAAATACAAAAAAGGGTTCCATGCAGTGCTCTTTCATTAATTTCCGGAAAGTAGGTTGCGGGTAATCGAATCTACATGATAAAGAACTTGCGTTATGAAGCAGAACTAAATCACTAGAGCCAAGAGACCAGTCTCAATAGATCAACTTCCAATAACAAGGAATGATGATAAAATATGAAAGAAAAATATTTATACTAATTTGATCTACAAAAAGCGACGCAAATAAAAAAAATGATTTCAACTGGTTACAGGCACTATAGTACTGTTGGGGATCACACTAAAGAGCATTACGGTTGACAATAATTATAAACTGTTTCTAGATGGGCTCCTTGAGATGCCTACCATGTGCATCAAGTGACGGAGAAGTAAAAGAAACAGGTTAAAACTTTCTATGTAACACGTACCACATGATCATCAATGAAGACATTCTCCCTGACCTCAAGACGCGATTATTCAGCTCTAATTTTATCACACATCTAGAGCAACCACGACCAAACAAAGCTAAGGAAAGAGGATTATAAAGCCTCGTCCAATGTATAGAAATTCATTGGCCACCCAGAGAAGGTATGAATCTTAATAAGTTAAAGAAGTACAAGGAAGCCTTGAAAAAAGGAAAAGGCCTCAATGGATTGTGACCAGCAGAAGAAGCAATAACTAGCATTACAAAAATGATAATAGTAATAGAATCCTAAACCTATCAACTCTCATTAAATCTAAGTAAAAGAAGAAAATCACTTCTAGCATAAGTGAACAATTAGCTAACACCTTCCAGTCTTATTACTGTCAATCCCAGATACCTAAAATAAGATTATGCATAAAATATATGGAGTACATACTTATGCAGGCCTAGAAAGTATACTAATAAGTGGTAATATGCGCTAATTGATAAATTCTGGCCATTTCTTTTTTCAGGTCAGACCTAACCATCAGTGAAACACAACATTTCCAATTCACTCATACGCATTATATATAAAATAGGAAAAAAAAAGAGTTCCTTTTTTGGGAGTATAAACCAGAACAAGTCCATTGTTAATGTCGAATAAATTTTAAATGACACTCAAAATTTTTTTAATATCGTCAGTTTTGACCACATTAAATCTTATAATTGGGACACAATGATAGCTGGTCCTGCTCCTTTCATAAGCAGATACTGCATGATGACCTGTGCTCATATGTCCACAATGCTGGTCATGTTAATGTCTCTCCAAGCAGCAAAGCAGGAAAATATATCAATCAGTTTCCAACAGATAGAAGCTCCCCCCTCCCCCCCCCCCCCAACAAAAAATAAAGAAGTCAAGGCTGAACATACAACAATAATTATCAGAAACAACGACTGATTCCTCATCATTTACGAGTAATACCACAACTACCAGGGAAAAAGGCTTCTACTGTCTATTGTCTCCATTCAAATTTATGAAGCAGCAAGACCAAACAAACAGCTACAGCTATTCAACCAATAAAACACAAAGGACAATGTCAATGGTAACCCACACATTCCGTCCCCATTTTTCAGTAGCAGTGACAACTTTAGTTTCAGAGCCATGGCCAGTGCTTTTCAGATAGTGTCCAATTGTTTCCTTTGTAGGGTAAATAAGCTTGCAAAAGGTCTCCTTCTCCTTTGAATAAATGAAGCATTGCTTTCTGAAATCAAAGTAGATCTCTTCCAAGTCCGCTGCAGTTGAAGAACCTGCTGGCTGCTCAAGGAAAGGACTACATCATCAACCAAATGAATTTAACTCAAAACAAAATTACCAACCATATATGCCAATAACCCGGGGCAATAGATGAGACCCACCATGTCTATTTATCAATATACACGTATATGAACTCCTGACTTAAAAACTCCTATAGGATCCGTAATGTGAATCCTTAGACTCTGAAATTTAATCTTACAATATGATAAACCAAAGGGCAAACAATTTCAGCAAGATAAGTAAATGATGATGCACGAAAAAGGATTATTTCATTTTACAAGGACCAATTCACCCTGGGTGTCATCATTGCCCAGAACTTAAACCTGCACTTATTTTTCCAAAATAGTAGGTGCCTTAACGATCCACTTCCCTAAGTGTATTGCGTTAAGTTGTTTCTAGAACAAGTTCTACTACAGCAATAAATAATTCAGTTTTCTCTTCTTAAAGTATACGAGTTTCAAAGTAATCAAGAAAACTCCTACCATTTTTGTCGTCTACCACTAAGCACAACTCTGATATTTCCTATTGTAACAGTTTTCACAAAGCTCAAATAAATGAAAGAGAGAAACAAATGTCCATATGAAGCAACCACACCAAATAATGTCCCAAACACTATGCTTTAGAACCCACAAAGCAGATGTGAGTTATAAAGATTTATTACCAAAAAATAGTCCTTAAGAATCAAAGCAACTTAAGTATGCTTTGGATTCTCAAAACCTGAAACCCATAACTGCAATTTCAGTAGAACGAGAAGACAATATTTAAGAAGATAAGTTGGACTTACTAATTTACGAAAATGAAGAGGCACTACTTCCTTAGATCCAGAAAATTTGGCTGGAGTGATTTTGCATGCATCAGCATGGTGAATATCATTAACCTGTATACATAAATAATCCTCAATAATAAAGAAGCTAATGGCACAAAACCCTTCATGCTTTCAACTAAAAGGCAATCCCAAGACATTGAGACATTTGTTTCCAAGGAAAGCTTCATATTACCATGCCAAACATTGAAAAAAGCGACACTTATATTCACATGCTTGAGCAGTCTAATGATTAAAAAATACACAATTTGATTCACCCACACGCATAAATACTTATATTATTTATATAGACATGTGAATTTATACATCATTAATGAAGATGTGAGAAGTATTGCATACCTTACTATACTGGACAAAACATTTGAAATCGACAGACCAAGCCGTGAAGAGCCAGAAGAGAATGTGAGTAGCTAGAAGTCCACCCAAAACAATGACAGCGTCCCCAATGTCTATGCTAGGAAGAATGATGGTTAACCACACAACATAGATTATAGCAAAAGGCCATACATCAAATCGCCATGCCCAATGCCTCTTCCTCAACAGATCAACTCTCTCCACCACTTTCCCTCCAACATGGAATCTTGACATCTCTTACCTCCTACCAAGTAAAACAAGTGATACAAACGTTTGACAGAAAGGATTAAGACGACAATGACTTTAGTCTTTTAGTTGCAAACAGAAATAAAGGAAAATAAAGTTGAAGTTGCAAATCATAATACAATTAATGTAGTGAAGGAGATCACAAAAAAAAAAGTAGCGAAGGAGAGGAGAGAGAGAGAACTACTTAACCCTAATTCACTACTTGGTTGCCAGAAGAAAAAGATGGGAGAGGGGTAATTGTTATTACTTTTGACATAACAAAACATTCAAATTTCAACTTATTCTTTCGACTCCGACAAGAGATTCCACCGACATTCCATTAATCTTTTTTTAGTAAATAGCAAAATCATAGATAAGGAACTATACTACACCAGGGACTTACCCCCGATAAATGAGTTTATTTATCTATCTCTTGAGTCGAAATGGGAGAAGGTTTAATTTGAAAAAAGATCTTAAGAATGTCTAGAATTGGGCCAGGATGGTCCTCTTAACGCCTTCTTTTTTCTTCTCATCGGAGTTATTTCACAACTACTTGCCACGATAAGGCTGAAGAGGGGAACAAGCACACTGGGAGCGCGCAGTACACAAGAGAGTTGTATGATGCGTTTTTTGTTTCTCTGAGATGATCAGAACTTCCTCTAGTTCGAATTCTACTGAGAGCTCCACTAAAGATCAGAAATTGTCGAAGAAAGAACAAGATGTTTCTTTCGTTCGACATCAGAAAATAAAGAAATAGTTAATATGTCTTGAGAGAGATAGAGAGATTCCTAGTAATGGGTAGTTCATCCATTACGAAACTAGTATAAAATTCAGAGAAAATATGTCAGCCAAACTACAAAAAATTACAAAAATGAAAAAAAAATACGGGGGGAAGCACAGTTAAAAAAACTGACCGAGATTGCAGCAGTACTCAGAGGAGGTGCGATCGGAGAAGACAGATGTAGGTGCTCAGGAACCCTAGATCTAAGGTTTGGCGTAATTGGTCCGGTTAGCTACGATTCGGTTCGGCTCATTTCTTTCTCTCCTCTTTTTTGTGAGTTTTCTGGGTTTCCGGATTTTTATTTTTCTTTATTCAGATACTTTTATCTAATTTAAAAATAGCCTTTGCACCAAAGCCACTCTCAGGTTGTGTTTGTGTGGTAATATTTTTGGTATGAGAATATATGTTCGTATTGGGTTTATTGAAAAGGTGAAGAGAGAGGTAATTTTTTATATTTTTTATATTTTTTTATGGGAGATAGAGATTATATTGGAGTATTTTATTAAGAGAGAGACATAATTTTGGAGAAAATTTTGGTTGCAAACGCAGCCTCAGTCTCTTCCACATCACACCTCTTAAGCCAGACTCCATGGGTTTGCTCCAAAGGTCCTCCAAAATTAACGAGCAAAAAGCCCCAAATAAGCACCATATTTAATGCCAATGAACTATGGCTCAAGTGTCATCTCCTCCTCTTATGGAGGGTCTTGAATTAGGGTTCAAATCCTCTCACCCCCTCCCCGCAGCGACAAACTACCTCCAGCAACAAGAAGATAAGAGGTAGCTCGAACTGGAAGAGCTTCTGACGCCACTTTCCACAACAAAAGCTTAAGTCGATCCTGGAGAAGAAGTTTCCATAACAGAGTCATGTCCTATTCGGATAAAAAATATTGATGGGCCCGACGAACGAATTGAGAGTGAAGAATAACTCCTTTCACAGAGAAAGAGCCTCGAGGGTTGGGATGCTAAATAAAAGAATCTTGGTGACGCGGGTCAGGCGAAGCCATGTCAAAATGTGAGAAACAGTATCCGCAGTGAACAAAGAATGTAACGTTAATAAATTCCACTCACCCGTATCCTGATCAGCAAGTTCTGTCACCCAATGAAAAGAAGAGGAAGTCACCAAGCTAATAGGTTTGAAACCAGATAAAGAGGGGATCCATGAGTCTTCAAAAATGCTCACAATTGAGCCATTACGAGGTAAAATACGAGCACTCCCCTTTAGAGAACCAATAACTCTGTTGATGCCTTGTCAGATAAATGAAGCACCAACTTTAGCTCCTGCTTCCAGAATTGAGGTTGATGGAAAATATTTGGTTTTGATCATCTGAGCCCACACCGAGTTTGGCTTCTGAAATAAACCCCGCGTCAACTTGAGAGTGAAAGCTCTGTTTATTTCCTTCAATCTGCGAATACCAAGCCCCCCAAACTGTTTGGACTAACAGATGCAACTCCAAGCCTTGTGAGTATAATTACGAGTCTTCCCTGTAGGAAAGCCCCACCTAAAATCCTTAAGACTCATATCCACTTTTCGACACCAACCTAAAGGAACTGAGGTAAAAACGTGGTAACATATTTAATAAGTGTCGTCCTCCCTGATTGGGATAAATTTTTTGACTTCCACCCAACCAACTTGGAAGTAACGCGCTCCTCCAAATCCTCAAAATGCTTCTTTTTGTGCCTACCCCAAAAGATCGGTAGACCAAGATATTTACAGTCCTTCGGCATGACTCTCAACCGTAGCTCATTTCATAAATTTGTCACGACCTCTGGGTGAGAATTGGGACTGAACAAAATATAGGATTTACGACAATTAATTTGTTGGTCAGACCACCTACAGTAGGAGGATAGAATCTCATCAACCGCTTGGGCTTCTCGAAGATTAGCACCACAAAAAACAATCAAGACATCGACAAATAAAAGATGAGACACTGGAGGAGCATTCTGAGCGACTGATATCCCATGCAGAGTGTCATACCCTATTTTTTTTAGAAAATGTCTGGTCATAACTTCATAAGCAAGAATAAAGGGAAAAGACGACAAAAGATCACCCTGCTGCAATCCTCTACTAGGCATGATCAAACCCTGAGGACTACCGTTGATAAGCAAAGAGTAGGTCACGGTAGTGATTCATTTCGAAATCAGTTGAATTGATATTAATAAAGAAGTAGTATTAAAATTGATTTTTGAATGAAAAAAATAAAAATAAAATTTTATTAACAAACGCACCAACCGGCCAATCTATTTTTATCAGATATGAAATTTTCTTATTTCATAAAAAATTAAAAAATCAGTGTTAGTTGGAAGAAAATAAAGTAGTGTTTGTATTTTTAATTTTAATAAAATAATCTATTTCAATCACTCAAAATTATAATATCTTTTTATTATAATAAATATAACAAAAATATACATGCAAATTATAATTTTTCTGTTTTTTCATCGACTTATATAAATTAAAATTATCCAAAATTTTAGTAGATAAATGCCGCCTTAATCACCCTAAAACACAATGAAAAAAAAAATCCATGTAAAACTCAATGGAAATAAGTAGCGGTGGTCAAAAGAAAAATTGAGCTGTTTTGCCATTATTAGCATACCATTCAAATAATGGGAGGATCAAACGAAGATTAAAATAAAAAATTTCCACTAAAAACCAAATTTAATTTTCATTAATAAAATAAAAATCAATGAAAGAAATGGAGCATCATTGCAAAAGATATCTGCTCAAGTTGAATCAGTTTTCTATTAACTTATTTTTAGATGTCTCAAAAAGATTTAATATGAATTTTTTTATTAAGAGTAATATAGATTTTATTGAGGTTTGTGGGAAAATTGTAAAGAGAGATTTTTTTTAAAAAAAATTATTAAATGGTGTTGAAATTTTTGAAACAAATCTTAAAAAACAGAAGAAGACAAGTACCAAATTCACCTGATTAATGTAAGAAATGGTTCTTGATAAGTGTGCTGAAAGTTGCTGGGTGGGTTAATTAAAGATTATCTATATACTTTTCGGCCTTTAATCAAGCCATTGATTCAAAGAACAATTGAAATCCAGAAATCCAAACCCTTGTCTTCAAATTCTTCCACCCACATGAACCATCAATGAAAAGAAAGGTTAATTTCTTCTTCCTAGCTATCAGATGCACGGATGCGAAACGCAGAAATAGTTTATAGTTAAAAAACATGTAGAAAACTCTGCAAAGGTCTGAATCTGCCTGTGTGGAAGCGTACGTAAAGAAAGAAGTTTTGAGGACTGAATCCAACACATGCATTCCTGAATAAAAAACAATACATATATATACAGCTTGCTATCAGTACAGGACCAAACCAAGAAACCTCAGTCCAATACACATCATCTTTCGTAATGTAAAGACATCAAATGTTTGGGAGACATGTCTAGGGAGGAGCAGCCTTGTAATGATATGGTCGAATCAATAGAGTCTAACAATCGAGGCAGCCAAACAGCATCCCTTACTTGCTTCAAGGTTTCAGTCTGCAACAGGTTCTGCCCCATGCATGATATATCAATCTGCAAATATAAACGCAGTGAGAAAGAAAGGGTAATATAGAAACAAGCTTCAAATTAATATCTTTATGCATGCAATTGGTCTGACCACTTCAACACTGTTGTGGACTCTGGAAAAAAGCAAAAAAACAACCTACAGACTACAGTCCTGTAATCTTTCAGCAATATGTTATAATATTACATTCGACATATGTCTTTGGTGAAAGGTTCATAAGGGGCTCCATTGACATGAGCTGATCATCAATGACTAGCTGCAAACCTCGGGGGTAGCAAGTGCTTGCACATTTCTCCAAACTCCGTACCCTTTCAGCACTTTTCTTCCTTATTTTTATTTTTATTTTTGCTCTCTTCATTAAGGTTACCAAACACTATTCACACTGTTTAAGAATCAGATTCATGATATGGTAAAGGATAATATGTACCACACATGATACAAACACATCATAAGATCTTCACATTTTCCAATGCCTTAGAAATCCGATAACATTTTCAACTCGATAAAATAAATAAAAAAATCTATGAATAATGAAATAACTAACGAAAAGGATATGAAAGATGATTTATAAATCATCAGTTAGACAAGAATTTCACAAAGTTGTGTATTCGATGGATGGATTAAGCCTAAAATCAAACCTACATTATATGGAGCTCGGCAGCAAAATGAAAAATCTACACCACTCCATATATACTAGTCAAGTTTCCAATAAAACCCCCACGAAAGTGGACAATGTTGGGGTTGTCCCACATCGGTTGTGGAAGGGGTTGGTGGTCAGTTTATAAGTGTGAGGGAAAACCTCACCTCTTGAGCTAGTTTTTGGAGTTGAGAAGGCCCAAGACCACCTAACACTGGTATCGGAGCCCAGGTTAACCAACAAGTCTCAGACCCAACAGTCCATGGGAGAAGCAAGAGCAGAGGTCCGAAGAACAGAGATAAAGGCAGAAGCAAGTCCAACAGGTTCTCTAATGTCGAGTGTTATCATTGCGGTAAAAAAGGGACACATCAGAAAATATTGCAGGCAATTGAAAAAAGAATACAAGAAAGCAGAGAAATCTGTGCCTCAGAAAGGTGATAGTTTGATTGACATGGATTTAGTTCCATTGAAGAATTTGCCAACTCATGTTGAGAATGATATTCAGGATCACCACCAGACTACAGGTGATGTGGATGTTCCCTTAGATGTTCAGACTGATGAGCAGTTGACAGTGCCGGAGATTCCGCCAGAGGTTTCATCCAGGAGGTCTACCAGAGACCGACATCCTTCCACTAAGTATTCAGCAGAACAATATGTGTTTATTGACTGACGGGGGAGAGCCCAAGTGTTTTGCAGAAGTTATGGAAGATGAACACAAGACAGACTGGGTTGAGGCCATGCAAGATGAAATGCAGTCGTTGCATGATAACCACACCTTTGAATTAGTGAAACTACCTAAAGGTAAAATAGCCTTGAAGAACAGGTGGATTTACAGGGTGAAGCAAATGTGAGTAGAATGGTTTTCCCTCACACTTATAAACTGACCACCAACCCCTTCCACAACCGATGTGGGACAACCCCAACAATCTCCCCCTCACACATCGGGCCCTGGGTTGGATGCAGACAACCCGTTTCTCCCATGGACTGTTGGATCCGAGACTTGTTGGTAAACCTGGGCTCTGATACCAGTGTTAGGTGGTCTTGGGCCTTCTCAACCCCAAAAGCTAGCTCAAGAGGTGAGGTTTTCCCTCACACTTATAAACTTACCAACAAGTCTCAGACCCAACAGTCCACGGGAGAAACGGGTTGTCTGCATCCAACCCAGGGCCCGATGTGTGAGGGGGAGATTGTTGGGGTTGTCCCACATCGGTTGTGGAAGGGGTTGGTGGTCAGTTTATAAGTGTGAGGGAAAACCTCACCTCTTGAGCTAGCTTTTGGGGTTGAGAAGGCCCAAGACCACCTAACACTGGTATCAGAGCCCAGGTTTACCAACAAGTCTCGGACCCAACAGTCCATGGGAGAAACGGGTTGTCTGCATCCAACCCAAGGCCCGATGTGTGAGAGGGAGATTGTTGGGGTTGTCCCCACATCGGTTGTGGAAGGGGTTGGTGGTCAGTTTATAAGTGTGAGGGAAAGCCTCACCTCTTGAGCTAGCTTTTGGGGTTGAGAAGGCCCAAGACCACCTAACACTGGTATCGGAGCCCAGGTTAACCAACAAGTCTCAGACCCAACAGTCCATGGGAGAAACGGGTTGTCTGCATCCAACCCAGGGCCCGATGTGTGAGGGGGAGATTGTTGGGGTTGTCCCACATCGGTTGTGGAAGGGGTTGGTGGTCAGTTTATAAGTGTGAGGGAAAACCTCACCTCTTGAGCTAGTTTTTGGGGTTGAGAAGGCCTAAGATCACCTAACAGACAACCCTCAAGAAGTAAAATCGCATTGCAGATACCGTATCCAGTGCAAGGATACAAATCTTCGAAGTGTTTTTTAAGGGAACACGAGTCTCTGACCGATTAGCACTGCAGTGAAATTTAGAGAGATACAATATGTCTATTTCGTACCCATATTGTCCGAACTTTACAACGACAGGAGAGTTAACGGTTCTAACGTAAAAGCTGCGCGATCATGCTCGATGCCCAGTTACAGGCTACACTGCCAATCTCCCTTTCTTCTTTCCCTTTAATCATAAGTTCTTTGTTTTTTCATCTATTCTACCGAAATGCCAGACTTGGCAGTCATGTAATTATACAGAAAGGACCCTTTTCAAAAGCTCAAACAAGAGCCTTTTCTAAAGAACACAACCAACACAGGAGACTTCAGAACTTAACTTAGGCTAACACAGGAGACTTCAGAACTTAACTTAGGCTGCGTTTGTCTTCTAAAATTTTACATCTTTTCAAATTTTAACATAATAAAATATTATAATATAATCTCTCTCCCCATTAAATCATTACTTTTCACTACAAAAAATATAAAAAATTACCTCTCTTCACTTTTTCACTAAACTCAGTACTTGAAATTTTTCACAACACTAAAATTTTACAAAACAAACTCATCCTTAATTAAAAGGATCTTTCCAAAGAATAAAAAGGACTGGTTAAGAATCAACTTTCCATTTAATAAACTAATTTCTCCGTTCCTAACAAAGCTGCTAAACCAGATCTGGTAGTTTTCTTCACTTATATACCTAAGGAACCTATACCTGAAACATTAATGTGTATGCATGCTCTCAACAGTTAACCACACAGACAGAAGCAAAAGCACAACTCTATCAAGAACTGCACCCCGAAGTTTGCTGAAAGGCATTTATGGGAAACATTACTACTTCTCCACCACCAAAGTAAACTGCTGTACTAACTAGCTAGTAGTCTTTCATTACATTTTCAGAAGACTAAGAACTGATTCTTCCTCCCTTTAGGTAAGAATTCAAGAACGAGTAACCATTAGGAGCAGATACATGACAGACAACGCTGAGGAGGAGAAAGAGCTATCTGTCTTCGTGGGTATGAACGACCTGCCAAACCATATTAATGGAAGTACGCAATGAAAAGCTTGTTGCGCAGCAGCGCCAGTACCCATCCCAAGTCCTCGAAACCTAACCCTCTACTGAATGGCTAGACCATTTGCATGGGATGGACTGAATAGTCTACAAAGAAACAGGTAGCATTCTCAAAAGGACCCACGTAGTGAGAACGTTTGTCATCATCTCGCTAAAACATCAATCATATTCATGCATGCGGTACTTTAATTATCACGGAGCTATTAAAGACTAGAGAGAGAAGAGCGGGGAGAGAGCAATAAATTACCTCAGCCTCGTTGGAGAGAGCAAGCTTTCTAACCAGGTACATTTTAACCATGAAAACCGTCATGTTCTCGTCCCTTTTTATTTCAGACCAGAAAAAAAAAGAACGTCACAAAAACCAAAAAGGAAAAGTAACATCAGCTTTTCTTTTCCACTCAATTTCACTGAACACCATCATTTGCTAAGTAGAAAAATGAGACGTAGATATGATCGTCTATGGATTCTAACGTACACCACTTACTTCACTCTAATATACGCCTTCTGTATTTGAGGCAACGCTTCCCCATCCCTGCTCACAACAGATATAGCACAAGTCAATCACCAAAAACAAGAGCGAAGTAGAGAGGGAGAAGTTTGAGGGAGAAAAGACCCCGCTGGGGGGGGGGAGAGGAAAAGAGTAACACAAAAATACTTGTGAAAATGATAGGATTAAGAGGTGAATTATAGCGGACTCCTTCGTCTAGAGAGAGAGACTCCTCCCTCTCTCTAGACTTCCCCTCCCCCTCTTCTGAACCTACCTTCCCCTTTGCTGTTGTGGTTGGGGGAGGAGCCGGAGCTCCTCCCCCTCCCTTCCTTCCCTTCCCTCTTCTCCGGTCACCCTGTTGGTGGCCGGAGTTTCTCCGTTTTTGTTGGTGCCTCACGGTTTGAGGTTAGATCCCGGGTTTTCCGGTCGTTTTTTGTGCTCTCGGTTTCCCTGGTGGTGGACTGCTCTCTCCGGCGACCAGATCCGGCCGAGAGACGCTGCATCCGGACGGCGCGTGAGCCTCCACGCGCATGTCCTCTTGTGCCTCTCTCCCGCGGTTTTGTTCGTTTTTTGGAGGACCCGCTCTGCCCCGCCGTGCTTAGCTCCCCCTGACGGTCCTTGTCGTGGGCGCGTGTGCCGCCTCTGCAGTCGGTGGTTTTGGTTCCTGGCCCCTCTGGATACCGCCCCTATGGAGCTCTCTCTCCTCTTTCTCCTGGTGCAGCCTGTCAGTGCATGAAATCTGTCTGGTCGGAGTCGGTTCGGCGCTCAGCTCGTCACTCCTCTAGCAGAAGCCGCCACCGCTTTGGGCGGTGGTTGTGTTGGGTTCTGGTCTTTGTGACCGTTCTGTTTGTGTCTTGTGTGTTGGCCTTTGTGGCCTGTTTGTTTTGGTTGTTTGTTTTGGTTGTTTGTGTTGGCCTTTGTTGGTCTTGGTTGTTGTTCTGGTACCGGCTTTGTTGTCCGGTTTGGCTACCGGACCTTTGGTTCCGGTTTATTGTAGGGCCTTCTGGTCCGTTTAGGTTTTCTGTTAGCCTTCACGTCAATTTCGTGCTTTGTACTGGCTGTACTGTTCTCGGATTTTAATATATTTTGTCTTGTTGCCTAGAAAAAAAAAAGGTGAATTATAACGGCTGCAGAAATCAACTCTGCTAGGTGTATTTGTCAGGACAAGATACTCTCGAAACCACCCACTATGTGAATATGCAAGTAATCTATATAAAAAAAATGCAAGTAAGCAAGAGAGTTACGAGACAAGAAGACAAAAAAATCAAGCAAAGGAAGAGAGAGGATGACAAGAAGAGTGGTTATCAATATGGGAAATGGAGAAAACTAACCGTACTAGGTGTTAATTTGTACACACTCGTCCAAACTCAACAAAGAGAGTTTGGATGCCTAGGGCAAAAAAGAAAGACAAAAAAAAGAGAGGTTTAACGAGAGTACTAGGGGAATAGACCCACCGGAAAGCAAGAAGCAACAAATGAAAGAGGAAACCTAAAAGAGAAGGAACTATAATGATGGACATGTGAGAAAGAAATCACATAAACTGATCATTAAACACTGTGCGTTAAGAAAGGGAGAGAGTGAAACATTAATGCTGGTGCTTATAATGATGTATATAAGAAAAAACTTGGGTAATGTTCGTTTTCATACTTTTTCAGATTCTAATTATATTCACAAATCTACCACCGAATATGTTTAGAATTCAAACACAAACACCAATACAGTTTACACAATCTCCAACAATTTTTTAATTTTTTATTCAACATAAATTTTCTCTCTATACTTTTTCACATAACTCTAATATTTTTTTATTAAATAATTACATCAAATCATTTCTCTCTCCATTTTACACAAACACCAATAAAATACTATTCAACATAAAAATTCACAACTTCTCTGAAATCTTACCATTTTTAACACTTACATAACCGGTTCCTCACCGATTGGTTAAGTAGCGTAGTGAAAACCACAAACCAGACTGTGGTCTTCTTGTGGAGTAATCATGAGCAGCATTGGGAACCGGCATTTGCCAGTTCTGAAGGCCGAGAAAGGCACTACTTGAATCCTTGTGCCATGGCCATGATGGTGAACCATTACTATAGTCGTCCTCATAATTCTGATAATGATAATTACAATTATCTGGCGACAAGTTGTGATAACTACTCCTGGGCGGCGCCACATGCCTGACACTGTCAATATCAAACCCCAAATCTAAACCTGACTTCAAATCTAACTCAAATCCTAACCCTAACCCTGTCTGGTGGTTGGTATTCAAGGGAGAAGAAGAAGATGCTGCTAATGTCTGAACGCCTGAAACTGGGTTTGATCTTCGCCCTTCCAATTTCCTGCAACCTGTTCCAGATCCTAACCAATAAAAGTGATGATTTAGAGTGTAAAGTATAAAATTATAATTAGCAAGTGAAAAATATATTTACTTCTTTTTTATATATTACATATATTAATATAATATTTTTTCATTTAAAAAGTTTTGTATATCTAATTAGCCATTTAATTATTATTTTTTTCCATGGGAATTACTAATGACTTCTTTGTACTTTCATTGACTTGTAGCCATTAAATTATAACATACTATTCAAAACTAATTCCTTGACAAATTTGTAAAAAAGAAAAGCAATTACTTTCCACAAAGAGGAACAAGTACAACGTAAGCTATCGGTAATACAACTTTGATGATTTATTGTTCCCTACATAGGGAACCCGCTCTTTCTTCTTTAACTACATCCAAAACGTACATCCCCTGAAGAAACGTGCATTTCTTTATTGTTATCGGTAATACAACTTCGATGATTTATTGTTCCCTACATAGGGAACCCGCTCTTTCTTCTTTAACTACATCCAAAACGTACATCCCCTGAAGAAACGTGCATTTCTTTATTTTTGGCAGGTCATGAATATTCTTATAAAGGGAACCTAACCCCTCTATAGGCTCTATTGCTGGCAGGTGAACGAAGAATGATCTACTTTCATCCACAAACTTGCTATCTGGGGATGTTTGAGAGTGAAAATTTTGGGTATTGGAGTTTGGAAAATATTATAAAGTAAAAATATGTTATGAGAGTTGGTGAAAAAGGTGAAGAGAGAGAAGATTTTTAATAAGTATTATAATAATAATAAATTATGTGAAGAATATTTTAATATTAAACCCAAATATTTGACCCCAATTATTTGGGGCTCAAACATCCCCCTACTGTATTAGGGTGGGTTTGTTTTTAAAAATTTCAGTGTTGTTAAAATTTTAGGAATTAGATTTAATGAAAAAGTGAAGAGAGATAATTTTTTTATATTTTTTATAGTGAAAAGTAATGATTTGACGGAAGAAATAGAGATTATATTGTAATATTTTATTGTGTTAAAATTTTAAAGGGTGTAAAATTTTAAAACGTAAATTCAGCCTTAGAACAGGAAAGAGCCAACCTAGAACGCCTATCAAAAATTCCTCTAGGGTTCTATTATTATATGCTGTGATTTTTTTTTATCTAATTAGATGTCAAGTGAATTTATCGTGTACTTCCACTAATTTCATACAAATCAAATAATTATCAAATTTTATAAATCCTAGGACTTATTTGAAATCGAGTTTAAATTCAGGCTTTAAAACTTAAATCTCGCTTTAAAGTCTTTGCGTTTGGATGTGTTAGAATTGAAAGTGAATTTCTACAAATATCACAGCCTTATCAAAGGAAAACTTTTTGCGTTTAACGACTAAAATGAGGATGACAAAAATCTTCAAACTATCGTATTATAATCATATGCACTTATTTCAGGAAAAATTTATAACGAATTACGTTAAAAACTAATTTGTATCGGAAAAAGATTAAAGCGTAATAGAAGTAAATAAACCTTTTGGCAAGAAATTAACATAAACACTTTTCTTTAAATGAACACGGTTTGATATAAAATGTTCATTACAAAAGAATAGGCCTAGGTTAAACAGAATCCTATAGTCCTCCCAGTCTAAATAACAAAGTTACAAAGAATCAAAAATAGTTTTGAAACATTACCATCAACAAAAAATAAAAGAAACATTGAAAAGGGGTACAAACGTCAACATTCAAAATCTTCTCGCTCATACACGTCACCATCTGACAGGTCCGATGTTCAAAAAAGTACATACAAAAGATTAAACAAATAAAGGGGTGAGTCCTACTGACTCAGTAAGGCGAAAAAAGGGAACATGTTATGAATAATTATAATAGCATATCAATCATAAGAATCAAGCATTGATAGATTAACACGGTATGATCTATACAATGCAGGGATGATACATCTGTTTCCCGATCATTTCACTTTCTTTCTTTCTTTCTATTCGTTCTTTCTATCTTTCTTTCCGTTCTTTCAGGTCATTAGAGGTGTCCTTAGTCTCTTTATTTCACCCCGCAGAGATAGGTTGTGCATCCCTCCTCTCCTCTAGTATTGTCCCGTGCCCCGGCACCAGGACCCGGTTAGGCATAATTGTTCCATTGCCTAGGGATACCAACCACTCATTTTTATGGTGGCTTGCACTTATACCACTTGTGATTGGTACCGTCACCCCTTCATCGGACCACCTCTGGAATGAGTTTCATTTCTGTTATTTCGTTATTAGATTACCCATCCCCATAACATGATCCATGACATGAAGATGCAACATGTCCCATATGTTTCAATACATGCTTCATTAAAAATCATGTAATCAAAGACGATCCATGGATTTCATAAGGAATATGAAAACAAAGCAATTTATATGATCAATGGATTTCATATGGAACACATAAACAAAATGAAGCAAGTTCATAAGTGGTCGAGTATATTCTTTAATACAAAGGCCTAATATTTCCATCTCAAGTGATGTTCGTGTGCTATGATCAATCATCATCTAAGTCATATGGTTGTAACGATCTAAACATCTCAACCTCAAATAGGCAAGTCCAACAACTTATATAATTTTTTATTTTATTTTATTGATAAACCCAATAAGGACTGGTTGTATGTAAACGAAAGGATTTTAGGGCTCTTTGACTAGTTTAAAAAAATCCTCTCGGGCATTTTTAATTAAAAACTTCCCAAGCATGTTTTATAAAAGTCTCCCCGGGCACGCTTGTTAAAACTTCCCGAACCTGTTTTATAAAAAACTCTGAGGCACGCTTGTTCAAACTCTTCCAAGCAGAGTAGCTAGGAAAAAGGCTCATTGGGCACTTTTCTCAAAAATCTCCCGAGTAGCTAGCAAAAAGGCTCATCGGGCACGTTTCTTAAAAATCTCCCGAGTCTAGCAAAAAGGCTCATTGGGCACATTTCTTATTCTCGGTATTAAAACAAAAGTCATTTCCGAGGATGCAAAAACACTTTCTTGGTAAAAAAAACAAGTCCTTCCGCATGAAAAAACAAAGCCTTCAACAATCCTGAATACCTTGGTTGATTATCTACACCCTTACAACCCGTGGCCCCCAAGATGGTTTTTCATCATCACAACTAAAGACCTCACTTCCCCAGGTCAACGAGTATCTATCACTCTTACCTTACTCGGTTGAACTGCTTTCCTTGGATAAAGCTTAAATAACAAAGCAATATGTTAGAAAGAAAAAGGAAAAAACTGATGGGGAAGAAAAGGTGTAGGCCGAACTCACTTTCTCTTATTTTTATTCTATCCCCGGTCTCCTCTTCTTCCTTTCCTCCTTCCTTTTTTGATTCGGTTAGCGGGTCTCTCTCACATCACTCTCATCTCCTATTTTTATTAATAGGTGTGCTCGGTCTCTTCTTATGCCGCCAGTCGAGCAAGTCTCACTTAAATACATGCGACTAACTAAAGGTGAATTCCCCCTGGCCATCCTACGTTCCCTACTCTAAGCTAGGTGAATCTTGAACAAATCAGTTAGCAACCAATCATAAAAAACCAACAAGTCTCCCATATATCACGCCTCGTTCACAAATATTAAGCTAAATGGACGAGCCAATCACAAGACTTCACTTAACCGTCCAGCTAAATTTGGATAAGAAAGCATTAAATGCTTATCACATGGTTAAAACACGTAGAAAAAACAAGTACGTCATCTGCATAAAGAGCGCCTAAGTCACCAAATTTTCGGGCTCTCCAACCGGGAATGTCCCTAGTCATCCAGGGCTCAGCACTCCAGGGCTCCCGAGTAATGCTCGGGTCTTAAACCTCCCGAGCAGTGCTCGGGTCTTAGTTCCCGAGCACGCTGCTCTTGGTAAGCCCGGGACCTCCCCTTTCTCCCCGGGTTCTTCCTATTCGGTGCCTCCAGGTGTTTCCACTCGGTGACCCCAACCTCACCGTTCATTTAACTTGGTCTTCAATATCCAATGCCCCCAGGACTTTTCCTCTGACATTTAATACTCCATTACCCCGGCCTCAAGTCTCAGTGCCCCTGGGTACACAAGGCTCAGTACCCCCGGGCATATAAAGCTGAGCACCCTCGGGTACACAGGGCTCAGTGCCCCTGGGTGTGCTGCTCTCAGTCAGCCCGGGAAGTTAGTTCCCAGGCACCCCGAGACATTGGTTCCCAGTTACCCTGGGAATTATTTCTTTCCCGGGTACTCAAGTATCTGTCCTATTAGACCTAGATATCCTTGTCTCCTCTGTCTTATACTTTGCACGTTCTGCCCGGTCAGGACAAAAACAGTTTATGCGTTCAATAAACTTCACAGTAATAAAAGGAAGAGAAAACTCTCATAGGAAGGATGATGGAAAAATATTCAAAATTATAATCTCGTACTTTATATTCGGCAATAAGCTGAAAAATAATGGAAAGTTAGGCAAAAATAATACATATGTTGAATCCTTTAATAACAAATATCAAAAAAGAAATAATATGTAAATAAATCAAACAACCCGAGGTGTCACACATTCGCCAGAGGGAAGAGAGGAACCAGTACAAAAGAAAGTTGATGCATATGTAGAAAACAAGGAGAACATGTACTATATAATGGATTGTACCAAACCCTAGCATATCCATCGTCATCGTCATCGTCCTAGCCAAAACTAAGTGTGAACAATCGAAATAGGATCAACTTAAAACAAAAAACAAAAACTCACAAATGACTATCCTAAAAACTTACTTATCACCATTCAATGTGTGCACAAAGCTGTTGTAAAAACTTAAGCATAACTTTGTATGCAAAGACTTCAAACCAGAGGATGAACAGGTAGTGAATGACATAAGGAGCAATTAGGATAATGCTTTGTGTCTTTAAAGCTTAACCCCAGAAGGGCTAACAGACAAAGTATAGTATCTTGAAGTAAACCCATCTACCAAATGAACCACAATTGGCAGCATACACCATATGGAACCAAAACCTACTCTTACTAATAAAGCTTACATAAAAATACAAAAGGGCTGGGTAAGGTGGGGTGTAGGTGGAAAATCAAAGCCAACCATCACAAATATGACACAATATAGTCCTCCTGTAGAACCCAATGATCATAAACCCAGGGAATTATGGAGAATATTTCTCATCTAACATTCAGAAAGTTCCATAGATGTCAACAATTTGCCACAATTTCAACAACATTAGCTATTTAAAGCATAACAAATCCCTGTCCATAAGCCAAACCAAGTGAACCACGAACACAAATGAATCGAGACATTAATAAGAACTGGAGGATTGCACTTACATAGGGGTTGTTTTGAATGAACTGTACACATCAAAACCATCCGAATCTGAACAACTGAACCAACCCAAAATTTACACCATTTTTGTGTGAATGATCAATAAAATACTTCTTCTTTAAGTTCCCATTATTCCTCTAGGGGATTTATTAAAAAAAAAAGCTACAAAAACAAAACAGGAAGATAAGAAAAACAAAAACACAACCATTATGCCCATAAAAGTTTAACAGCTATGTTTTTCAGAACAGCTTCGTGAATCCCATAAAAAGAGAATGTTGAAGAAGGAAATAAATTACTCTATGAGGCACGTTAAATTATATTTGTCCCCACAAATTTGTGCGCAGGATTAATGTAAATTTGTTCAGAATATAATGGAGCCTGAATTTTAGCACCCTACAATCCACGCGTGAGAGCGTGGTGCACCATAAATTCCACGCATTGCACTATAACAAATGCATGGGTAAAACTCTCCATTAATAAATACATTTCCATGATGTGGAGTTTTCTGTCATTAATGCCCAATCCCAAAATACTAGTTGTTATAATATTTACTTTTGAAAAAAAACTTTAACAGAGAATACTTTTAGGGAAAGTAATCAAACCGAACGGGCAATTGCTTGGGGAAAAAAACAAAACAAAAAAGCTTAGAAAAAAAAATCAAACGGGCAATCAAAAGAAAGAGCTATTTCTGAAAATTCTTATGTAACAATGCTGAGAAACATGCCATACGGTTCCCGAATAGCCTTCAATATAACGAATTGAATGAAACCGACCAAACATAAATCCATGGATAACAACAATAGAGACACCAGGAAATCAGAAAGGCCCGCGGCTTGACGGATTCCCTTTCAATTTCAGGTTAGATAAAGAAAAGGGGCATTCAGGATCATTGCACACAAAAATTATGCGAATCCAATGGGTTAGAAAACCACTCTTCGACTATCCCTCCAGTTCTTACCCAAAAAAATGAAAAAAATAAAACCGAAAGAAGGACAGAGGAAGAGAGAAGGGAAAGGTTAAGGAGATATATGGGCACAACAAATCGGACAAACCAAATAAACTCCAAAATTTTTAACTTTTACACCTACACACTTCACCTTTCACAAACCCCAATAAATCTCAATAAAGTAAAGATTCCCAAAATTTCGGGAATATTCCCCAAAATTTTGGCAAACAAATTCCTTGGGGTCGGAGTGGTCGGCGGGAATAGCCAATTGGTGCTGTAATTACTACCGTTGGCGGTTGGGGGAAGCGAGAGATAAGCTTCTTTTGGTACGTGGCCTCTTTGACCAGGTTTAGGGTTTCCACCGCTCCAATCGAGTCAAAGTGAGTTCGGACTCTGTCATCAGATCTACGTGACTATTTGCTGCATGCCACTTATCTCCAAGAAATGATACACCTCCCCAATTCGGTCCCGAATTTGGTCCCGAATGCCGACGTGGCAAATTTTTAAATGGGGATCCCGGTTCTCTCCCTCTCCCCCAATTTGAACCCGATGATGCCCAAATGCTATTACTGTCAGATTTTCAAATTCCAATACAGCGCAATGAACACCAAACTCTCTCTCTCCGCTCTTGTTCTTCTCCAAGAAGTTTCCCGTTGAGCATTAGGAGCAGCGTAAACTACCCAAATTCAAATTACCCTTCCAACCAGCAGAGAGAGAGAGAGAAGACGAGGAAGAAGCTTACCCTTCCAACCAGCAGAAACCTGATGCCGATAATCCTCTGACCGCAGAGACCGTTCGTTGGCGTTATTGAAACTCAAGAAGTTTCCCGTTGAGCATTTTCATATATAGGACATCCCCATTTCTGGGTTTTTCCGGTCTGCTGTGTGTGTTCGTGTGTTGGTTTTGTATATGCCCTAAGAGAAGGAGAATTGTAATCCTAAGGGAGAGAAAGAAGACGAGGAATGTGGGACTGTTATCATCAGGTTTCTGCTGGGATTTCTTGTCAAGATTCCCTCAATGTTCTTGAGGCTGATATTCAGCACGCCAATGTGCTGTGAGTCTTCTCTCTTTCTCTGTGTTTGGCGTTTGTGGTTCTTTTATTTTCCAAGCTTGTGTCTGTTTGACTTTAATTATGAAATTGCCTAGAAAAAAAATAGAGTTTAATTGTGAAATTAGGACTTGTTTATCTGCGAATTGTTTGCTGCTTGCATTATTTGTTGTCATGCGTATTCCACTCGCCACTTCAAATTTGTAGTGCTCAAAGTTTCATAGTTGGATACTCAAAGACGATAAATGTCTCGTGATTAACTTCGAGTATTTGTGTTTTTCCTCTGTATTTTTTTTGAATGTTCATTCTCCTGCTGAAGCATTTAGTGGATTTCAATATTAACCAAGAAAGATCCCCAACTCCTCTGATTACTTAGTGGGTTGAAACTATTGGATTAGTCGTGATTTTACTGTTAATTTCTGTTGGTGGTCAGAAAAGAACTGGCTTATGTAAACAAATTTGGTTTTTGTTGAAATTCTGCAAGGTCTCGTGAGTAACTTCGAGTATTTGTGTTTTTCCTCTGTATTTTTTTTTGAATCTTCGTTCTCCTGCTGAAGCATTGAGTGGATTTCAATATTAACTAAGAAAGACCCAACTCCACTGATTACTTAGTGGGTTGAAACTATTGGATTGGTCGTGATTTTACTGTTAATTTCTGTTAACAGTACTTAGTTATATGAACTTTTTTCACATAGTTATTTATAAGGTTAGTTTCTATTTCTGCACTTACGATTACCATGCAAATCGAAAGGCAGATAGTGCCCTGTTTCTTACAGCTTGCTTTGTTTGTTGATTTCTTTCTTATTAGGCATGCTCGGATGGGAAGCCAAATATCTCTTCATCCGGAAGGAGAGCTACAATTAGAGAAAAATACTAGAGAAACAAAGAGAGAGACTGGAATATTCAATACTGTCCATGTAATATGAGTTTTACAACATCTTTCTCTCTCTGTGCAAATTGACCAACCATTTTTATAGCAAATTATAGAGGACGATTGGCATTCTCCTCCATACACACATCGTTCTTTCTTCCCTTTAGATCACAATAAGAACTCATAATGCATCAAATATAGACCATCTGGGATATCCTTAGGCAGGCTGTTCATAAAAAGATAGAGGCGCAATATCTTCCTTCAACAGAGTTTGAGTGTCTACCACATCTTTACTGCATGTCAGAATCCACAAGTCTCCTGAATTCACTCTCTTCAGAGTCCCCCGGCAGAATGGGCAAGATTCTGACCTTGAGTACCTGTTAAACATATAAAAAAAAATTATGGGTACTCTACATGATAAATAGATTAAGGTGGAATAAATTCAAATGCAAAGGAAGAAAATAATAAAGGAAATACCAGTCATGGTAGCAATTGATGCACATGGCACGACAGCAGTTTGGCAAAACTATTTTGGTGCAAGGCTCCAAGCAGATACCACACTCGTCCTCTCTCTCCAAGTCCACATCTGAAAGTTAGAGGGACATATGGTTAAGTGCAGAGGCAAGATAACACAGGTATAACACATCATTATTAAAGAAAGCTTCGCACTATCTACATTTTGAGAGAATTAACTTGTCGTTTAAAACAGTAGGTTTGAAGCAAATTGTAAACATAGCATGCTACTTAGATTCACGGAGAAATAATGATTACTTCTCAAAACCCCAAGTACGTAATCATTGGAAAAAATCCACCATGTCTACAAATAATATATGCAGTTTACATACTGTAGAATTCTCTAATTGTAGCTCTCCTTCCGGATGAAGAGATATTTGGCTTCCCATCCGAGCATGCCTAATAAGAAAGAAATCAACAAACAAAGCAAGCTGTAAGAAACAGGGCACTATCTGCCTTTCGATTTGCATAGTAATTGTAAGTGCAGAAATAGAAACTAACCTTATAAATAACTATGTGAAAAAAGTTCATATAACTAAGTACTGTTAACAGAAATTAACAGTAAAATCACGACCAATCCAATAGTTTCAACCCACTAAGTAATCAGTGGAGTTGGGTCTTTCTTAGTTAATATTGAAATCCACTCAATGCTTCAGCAGGAGAACGAAGATTAAAAAAAAAAATACAGAGGAAAAACACAAATACTTGAAGTTAGAGAGAGGGAGAATGAACCGGGAGGGAGGGAGAGAACTGGGATCCCCATTTAAAAATTTGCCACGTCGGAATTCGGGACCGAATTCGGGACGGAATACGGGAGGTTTATCATTTCTCCTTATTTCCGGAAAGTCAGACTTGGGTATCTAGATAGAGTTTTACGACTTACCTATTTTGGTGTAAACCAAATGTAATTTTAAAGAAAATATTTTTAGTAAAGTGAAAAATCATACACTTTTTTTTAAGAAGTGAAAAATCATACTCAACTGAGAAAATTTGCCTCTTGTTTGTTCAGTCGTCGTAGCTGTCTCCTCTCCTTTTCCCATAATCTCCCACCATCACTTTCATTTCCTTCCTCCTTCCTCACCGACATTGGGGACATTAGACATAAGATCAAAGTGGCCCTTACCCTTCTTATCATCAACCTAGAGACTGAATAGAAGGTAAACGACCTGGTGTAACGTAAAAGGCAAAATTAATTATTGTGGTCGACTTTTCTTGGCACAGATCGATAGACAGAAACAGATTTTGTCTTTACACCAACTGCTGCACTGTGGGTTGATTGGTCTACATTCTTTCTTTCTTTCGAAGAAAAAATTCACTGCTATTCTTAGCGTGATTCCTACTTTCATCTTTCTTAATGTCAACTTTAGGAAGAGCAAGAAAAAGGTTGAGAGGAGAAAGAGGGCAAAGAAAAAACAAAGAAGAAAGTTTAGAATCAAGTTAGTTAACAAGCCTATGAATTATGATGAAGGTTAGTTTGTGCGGCATTCACAGGTCTCCATCTTTTAATCATGCGAAAAGACATCATTAAACAAAGTCGTCGATTTGATGAAAAATGAACATTACTGTTCGGCGTGGGAGTAGGCAATGCCTAGTTGCTGGACAAATCTTGGACGGTCATTAGGGAGTATCCCCGCACGCCGATGGTTTTATGAAGAGCGAGGTACAGCTCTACCTTGGGGGCAGTGTGAAAGAAAACAAAAGAGAGTGACAGAAGCAATATTATATAATATTGCAGAGACACATAAGACGCAGTTAAAGTATGTTATATTGCTATATTTGGCCTACGCGCTCTATAGATATTGCTTTTTCAACGACCTACTGTATTCCCTGTCGTTGAGTTTTTTTCTCTTTTTTGTATGAGAATTTATGGTGTCCCTTATCTTATGAAATCAATGGTATATTTCACCAGTGTCCCGACAAAAGCACAGGGCCAACTGTGTACCAATATTTAGGTCAAACTACTCATATTTTTTTTATAAAAATAATGATATATAAGATTCATCTATTCGACCGAACTGTCTCCCCACGTTATTAGCGACTTTGTTAGTTAATCATTCAATATTTAAATAGATGTAGAATAAGCAGCTATTTTTTGGTTTACAGTAGCTTTTATAATTCAAAGATTTGGAGTAAGTCTCAAAAGTCAGCAGTACTGTAGCTTGAGATCTGTGGCCTGCTGTGTGCAACTGGGTCGGGTTTAGATTTTGATTACCCGACCCATTTTTCTGACAGACAAACTGGAACTTGCACTGTAAAACTCATGAAAAGTTGAAAGGATAACACGACACGAACAACGTGAAAGAATACTGCAACAGCCACGCTCCAGTGATGGAAGTGAATTGCACTTCCTACTGCTCTAGCCAAAACATGAAGAAGATTGTAGCTTGGTTATTGGTTTGCTCATTTCAACAATATTGGATAACCAACATATGAAAGAACATTGAAAATGCTTGGGACATTAGAAAAGAAAATGCTTGGAACCATTCGGAGACAGTAAGGTTTGTTGAGTTACAAATTAATCATCGAAGCGTATTGAAATTTAAGAGGAGTCTGATAGTTTCCACACTTGCACACTCTGACCACTTCCAGACTCCTATGACGTCTACAATATTTCCATGAGGGATGCTGGGATGCAGTATTTCGTGACAAAGAATCGGCCATTACTACATCGGGTCGGACTCCCTGATATAATTATGGAGGAATATTCCTTTTTCAGACTTTGAAGTTGCAATATCACTGTCGAAAATAGCTCTCTCATACTTATAGCTCATTGTAGCAGCAGAACAACTATTGCCGAGAAGAGGAATGGTATTTTCAGTAGGTTGATGACATGTAATAGTTTGAATGAAAGGCTTCGAACGTTATGAGCCTTCCATTCAACCTAATAATTCTTCTGTGTTTCGTAAAATTTTGTTGTACTTACTCAAAAGGACACAAAAAACAGGTCATGCTTGTGGGGACAATAGTCATGTAGTGAACACGCGAGAAGATGAGGAGTATGGAATGACAGGAGGAGCAATGGGCAACATCATTTTCAATACGGGACCAACTGCCAAGAAGCGCTGTGGGTGACTGACAAAGGTCACTCGCTGGCACTGTGGCTGGCTTTTTCTCTATTTTTCTCTCACCCAGCCTCTCATAGTTTTGTATTTTTGTCCCTGTTGTGTTGGTTGTATTTTGTTCTCTCGGCTTTATAATGGAGTATTTCCCCTCTTCAGTCTTCACCTCTCGCTGCTTCAATGACAACCGAAGCAACACGAGAGGGACATGAACCTCAACAGTAACGTCATCTAGCTTCCACAAGACCCCATTTTCATCAAAAAGTTTGCAGCTTTTGGCATAATAAAGAAAAAAAAAGCTTAAAATCGCCTAGTTATCTCACTTTCCTTTTCATTGGCTTCCCACATTTTTCCTCTGCCTGCCTGTGGCGCGCCAATGATGGTCCAGATAATCATCTTTTGACATTTCAATATCTGGGTTGGAGAATGCGTGTTTCGAAGTTCTCAGAGATCTGTGGATTAATTAGTTCTGGTGACAGTTTTTCTGCTTTCGTCCATTCCGGGTCATCGAGATGAATTTAGGTAAGTAATGTCGGCCAATAATTTGACGACTTATATATTGTTTTCTGTCTTGATACTTATCACTGCACCTTGTGAGAAAGTAAAGTACATTGCGAGTATCTTTTTTTTTTTCCTCTCAGAAGCTGTCAATGTCTTCTGGGTTGTCCATCATGAAGTTTATATTTTCATTGATTACACATATGAAGGATGATATATTTCCTTTTAGAGGTGTAATGCTTTACACTGTTAGATTGAACAACTTACCACTAAATGACGGAATTGCATGTATCTTGCTTCGTACTAGACTCTCCCTTGAGGGAATAGTGGCGTCTACCTTAGGGTGTTCCGTTTTTTTATTCAGAGACATTTTTAGCGGCTTATACGTTGGTCCTCCTACTCTGGATCCTCCATTGGCATCACTTCCAGGGTTAATTGCCTGTTTTGGTGACACGAGCAGCACAGGAAAAGGAAATGCCCTGGGTTATAACCATGCTGGTTAAAATATCTCAATCAAGTTATCTGAAATGGGCAATAACGCAGGCATCAAGCATGTCATAACCCACCTTTTACCATGGGTCTTTAAAGCACATGCAATCAAGCACTGAAATCACTTGATCCTGAATAGAAGTCCATTCAGCTCTTAGGATCAGTAGTTGGTGGACGGATAGACTGCTAATCCATAGCTTTTTGTTGATCTGTAGAGTTTAATTATGGAGTTTTTCTATTCCTTTTTCTAAAATTTTGAATTGAATACATCTTTTGTCATCTTGACAACATATTCATAACATGGTCCAAATGGAATGATGTTTAATTGTTTATAAGGATGTCAACGGGAGCTGTCACTTCATCGCAATACACCAGCAATCAGTCAATGTCACAAGTAGGTTTATGGCAGTGTTGCATGCTTTTAAGCTAAACAGAAGCATTAGCAAGGGCAATAGTTATCCCACGAGCTCTTTCCACCGTAGAAACCCTGCTATTTAGAAGCTCATACTCACAACCATAGGAGCCGCTCTACCATGGAAGTCCTCTGTTATACTCCTTATATATGACATTTCCTCTTTTAGCATGTGGATGTCTTTCCAAATTGTATCTTTCCTTCTGCCACGGCGTCAAATTGCGGGAATTTTCAAGCTTTTAAATTGTCGTGATGCAGGTTCTCAACAAAATGACCTCTCCCCTGAGCAAATTTTGGATGGAACATTCAGGAATTTCATATCTGGTTAGTATCTATTTCTGAACTTGGAAGCCTTTATTGTAGTCTTTTTTTTTTTTTTTTTTCCTTCCTGTTTCAGTTTAGGTTGTGATTGTAGCATAACTCTTTGTAGACTCACAGTGTGTTTTCTCAGCTTCATGTTTCTCTATCAAAGAAAATATTTCGTCTATGGTCTGAAGTTTTTCATGATGACCGTGGCAAGCCAAAATGCCTCATCGTTACTTCAGACTGAGAATATCACTTGTGGGATTTGCGAGTGTGGAAATATTCACGTTGGCTTTGGTCTACTTTAATGATAATCTCAATTCAACTCAGTTTTGGTCTCTTTTGAAAGCGTCCACATGGTTTCATGTAAGAAGCTTGGAAAATCAAAGAGTTAGAGAGCATAAAAGTGTGTTAACATGGTCTGGACTGGATATGTTCTGTCAGTTCATCATGAGTTTGCACATTTTTACCAATATTATGGTGCAGGTTTTTCTCATAATGATATGGACTTATCTCCGGGACAAAGCTTGGATGGAAGTTTCAGGAAGTCAAACTCCGGTTAGTAAACAAGGGCTTACTTCTTACTTTTTCCTTTAAATCAATTGTTAGTCAGCTTCGCTCCATTTTTACCTCATAAAAATTGCAATGCTGTTAAGTCGTTTCAACATATGCACCTTACAAGGATGATAAGGGTGAAAGAGGTTTTAGAAGGAACATTTACTGGTCTGGATCTAAATTCTATACTTTTACTCGTAATATGCTGTGAAAAGGGAAAAAGACAGATAATTTCTCTTGTTCGTATTGTTTCTTTGTTTCCTTTTTTCTTTTTCTGCAGTAATCTCATTCTCTACGTACTAGGTTGGTTTTTGTACCATTTTGTCATGAAGAAGGATCAGTCCAAGTTAGAACTAGAATTCCCTCAAATCCCTTGTGCAAGTCTAGTTCATCTTGAGAACAATCCATAGGGGATCTAGCAGCCTCAAACAAAACGTCTTCATACTCCACTCGTCCAATATTAACTTTCACAATCTGGGTTATAAAGTGGTTGAACTGGAAGGCATGTGGTCCTAGAGAATGAGAAAGCATTGGGATTGATTGTCTCTAGCATAGTATTAGAGCCTTGGTTTGACTCATAGTCTTTGCGTTCAAACAGTGGGACCCCATCTGTTTTAATTTTTTATTTGTGTTCATTTCGTGTTTAGTTGAACTGCTGCAAGGCCTGCATTTGGTAGTGTGTTACGGTTTTGGTTGCCAAATGGTATCTCAGAGTGCCTCATTTGTTTTTCTGGCTTCATTAATCTTTGAGAAAACAAAAGGGGAGCCATCTGTTAATGCAACACATGCACGTGAACATACCCCACATACACAGACACGCAAGCTCATACACTGGCTTAGCACTGAATCTGTTTTTTCATCTTCCCCACAGCTTCCTGCTTTCTGGGGAAAAAGTTTTCTAGTTTAGATTCCTGTACCCCTGTTATGTCCAGTAGAACTACCATCTAAACTTCATACACTTTCAAGTCAATAATCATTTTTGATCTCCTTATGTCATCATTATGGATCTTTTGGTTCTAATGTCTATTGGAGTTTCCCTTTTTTAATGCTTCTAAGCAATGCATCTATATGTTTTCTAAATTTTTTTCTTGACTTTGATATAGATGTGTCTTATGCATGGGTTCCTTTGTGGTGCAGTGATCTCTGCTCGTAGTATCTCTGGTGCTTCGGCTTCAAGCAAGTTCATTCCTACTTCCAGAAGAGTGTTCAAAGGGCTAAAGGATTATGGAAGGAAACTTGTGGACCTAGAAGTTTTCACAGAGAGTCTTGAGGATTGGGTTCTTGGCATTTCATCTGCAGATTCAGTCAACGATGAGCAAGTTTTCAGTTCACCCTTTCTTCTCGATGAGTTGTGCAAGCTTGATTTAGCATTGGAGGGGGTGTTATTTCAGCAGTTGTTTCGCATGCCATGCTCATTTTCTCTAACAGATGATCTTAAAGAAGATCAGTATCTTGCACTGGAAGACTTCCTTCATGTTGTTGCCAATGGCTTGTGGCGAACTTTCTGGCGTAAAAGTGGACCATTGCCTTTTTTTGTATCTTGTCCCCGACATCCTGGATCTAAGTTTTATAGTGTAGAAAAGGCAATATCAAGGGGAAGGATTGAAGAGCTATGTGGTTTAGCGTTACTGTCAAAAACTGGGAGTGAGTTGCATGTTCGCTGGGACCAAGTGGTGGAGCTTGCGTTGTTTAAGCAAGATATATTGTCAGTAACTGAGTTGAAATTATCTGCTCGCACTATTTGTGAAGCCCTCTTTTATGGTTTTCATATCCTTGTTTCTAGGAGTGTAAGCAAGATCAGTACAATCAGCAGTGATTCTGTTTACCTTCTGGTTCTGGATTCTAAATATGGAGGGGTGGTAAAATTTGGTGGCGATCTTGGAAAACTTGATGTAAATTCGTCTAACCCATACCAGGCTGTGGCTGAATGGATGAAAGCTTATGCCGAAGTTAGTGTATCCTCTGTGGATCGGATATGGAACAAACTGGGGAATGCAAATTGGGGAGACTTGGGGACCCTGCAAGTACTTTTGGCAACCTTTCAGTCCTTAGTCCAGTGGAATGGACCACCAAGAAAGTCGATGGCCTCATTAGCCTCAGATCATAGCCTCCGCCTTCAGAAGCGTAGAATAGAGTGTCGCATGGTCGAGAATGAATCTGCCTTGGTTCCATTCCAACAGGCTGGCCACCAATATGGTGAGATTGTTGAAGTTGACCAGAATGATATGTCATTTCTGAGAAAGCAGGCATTGCGTTTGAAACTTAAGAAGGGTGAGATATTGCTTCTGGATGATCAACAACAGGGGCAGAAAAGTTTCCAAATACAGGATTCTTTGGTAGGAGGGAACACTTTTCTCTACAGTGCTGTTTCTCTTGACTATCCATCGGAGTTGTTGTCCTTATATGTAGGTGCCCATCCATCCAGACTCGAGCCGTCTTGGGAGGATATGAGCCTGTGGTACCAAGTACAGAGGCAAACAAAAGTATTAAACATTTTGAAGCAACAGGGAATTTCAAGCAAATATTTGCCTGATATAATTGCCTCTGGCCGCATTTTGCATTCTGGTCCCTGTAAGAAGCAGAGCCCAGTAGGTCGATGTGATCACCAATGGTGCGGGACTCCAATACTTGTGACATCTCCAGTGGGTGAGCCACTTTCATCTGTTGTTGCTCGCGATGGCCCATTCTCCTCTGAGGAAGCAATCCGCTGCTGCCGAGACTGCCTAGCAGCTCTAAGAAGTGCTGCTATGGCCAGCGTACAGCATGGTGATATTTGTCCTGAAAATGTAATACGTGTTATTGACATACAAGGCGCAAGAAACAGATTTGTGTATGTCCCAATATCATGGGGACGTGCAGTTCTAGAAGACAGAGACAGCCCAGCCATAAATTTGCAGTTCTCATCTTCTAATGCTCTTCAGCATGGGAAACTTTGTCCAGCATCTGACGCTGAAAGCTTTGTTTATCTGCTCTTTTTCATTTGTGGGGGAAGTATACAGCAGCAGGATTCTATCGAATCTGCTTTGGAATGGAGGGAGAGAAGCTGGTTAAAGCGTGTGATTCAGCAAGAGCTCGGTGAGGTTTCAGCTCTCCTTAAGGCATTCGCAGACTATGTGGATAGCCTGTGTGGGACCCCATACCCAGTTGACTATGATATATGGTTGAAAAGATTGAATAGAGCTGTGGATGGCTCAGATGAGAGAGGTAAAATGATTGACAAAGTAGCCATAACGTTGAGATTAGAGGATGTTGCTGAGTCTTCAGGAACCTCTGGAGGTGGTTCTTGAGTTCTATTCTGAGGCAGGTATGAGTTTCGGAGGTTTGCTTTTGTAACTACATTTGCTTGAGATTCAACTGCATTTTTTTCTAGTGGCTCTAGGGATCCTAAAATTTACCGTTCGACATTTCTTCAGCTACTTGTCATATGAAATTAAGCTGATTGCAATTTGCCTGCTCACTGTTTTAAGATTCACGCATTGTAAATTTACTTCACTTGTAATTATACACAAAATCCCGCCTTTTATGGGTTTTTCCATTTATGATTCAAGTTGGACCAACTCCAGGCCTTCCTATGAGGAATCCCATAAGAAGGTCAGCGACAATATTGGCTCCAAGTCCATGATCATGTTTTGGCCTGCGTTATTCTCAAATATTCATTCTACTAATAGAAAGCAACAGTTGGCTCTGCCTGGAGATCCTTTTTCTCTTTGTTAATGCTTCTCCTTGTGACAATTTTGAGCTTCTTTTCTTTTGGGTAATCAACATTCTTGAGTTACTATAACACCACTCTCTTGTATATTCCACCTGTTTGATACAGATTTTATGATTAATATATAAAGCTATAATATATATAGTGTTCACGTGTATTTTCTTGTGTAAATTATTTCTTTCTTGCACTTCAAGAATTTAGTAGTTGCAATAAGACATGGAAAACAGGGTACCGGGTCTGGCAGGGTAACTGGGATGACCGAGGACAAGCCTGTAAGACAGGGGAGTTCAACAAGGTCGGGCGTGTTTGTTGTGTTTTTTAAGAAGTAATGGCTGGGGAGTTTGGAAGACCAGTTCTGATAGTGTGCCCGGTGAAATCCCGGTAAGACGGGCCTGGCAGCTGCACTCCCGGGATGATCGAGAGCTGCACTTTTAGGATGATCGAGAGCTGCACTCCCGGCATAAGACCCAGGATGACTGAGACTTGGCTGGAGTACCGGGCTGACCGACACCTGGTTCCCGGGATGACCAAGACCTGTATGTCCGAAAAAAAGTAAATTCTCGGGTTGACTGAGCCCTGTATGCCCGGCTAAAATGGCTAGGATGGCTGGGGATAAATACCCGGCTAAAATGCTTGGGGTATTTGGCCAAATGCCCTGTATGCCCGAGAATATTATGTTAGGCGACATTGCCTTTCCTTTGCATGCTATTTTTTCCACATGTCTTAACCGTATGATGTGCATTAAATGCCCTCCTTCTCCCTCTTATCTAGCCGCCGAGCTAGAGCTTGGTCATTGGCTCATATGTTGACTTGTTGCTTGCAAAAAGAGACGTGAGATATGGGGATTGTGGTGGCAACATATGTATGGGTATAACGTGATTTATATAATCTCTCAATGATTGCCTATACCTAGCTTTGGGTGTGTATAGTGGAAAGGGGGAACTCACCGTTAGTTGCTTTCCTACTTGAGTTAAAAGAATAATAGACTGATAGAGAAAGAGACATAAGGAGAGAGACATCACCTGACCGAAAAAGAAAGGAAGGGAAAGTGACGTGAAATACCTTGTGACCAGGAAAGACTGGCCGAAGGAGAAGAGGAAGGAGAGCATAAGAAAAAGGGAAGAGACCAATGGAAAGAAAAAGAGAGGTAGTTTCGGCCTGCACCTTTTCTCATAAGCTTTTGTCTTTTCTTTTTCTAACTTAGTGTATTGCTGTTTAGGTGTTTTTATCCAAAGCAGGACAACCGCAACTAAGAATAAGGTAAGGCTGATTAAAGACTTGTTGTCCATGGGGATTGAGATCTTTGGTTGGGAATCAACCTAGGAGGCCTCGGGTTGGGGTATATGATAGTTTAGAAGTAAAGTGGATGCATGCATGTAGTAAAAAAAAGAAGAAATGGGGATAGAGTAGAAGACGTGGCAGATTGCACCTCTCATGCTTCTACTTTGTGGTTCGAGTCTACCTTAGTACTATTTGGCATGTTGGCATCTTGTTACAAACAAAAAAGGAGGTAAAGAATTGGAGGAGCCACGAGTTGTATGCATGCAAACTTGACTTTATGAACTTGTTTTAAAAAAGTGGTGAACATGTGCATTGATGACCATGATGAGGGATATTAAATATGACCGAATGTCTTAAGAGTTTTTATAGCTGGAACATAAATGATATTCTTCTCCCATGTTTGCATGCTTGATGATTTGAAGAAAAGAAAACGATGAACGAACACATAAGTACACACGCGTTAATATTGTTAGTCACAAGAAAAAGACGCATGCACAAATATGGTACCCGATTGTTTAAAGCATTATTTTTGTAGGTTCATATTTTATTTGTACCTATTTGAAAGTTCAAGTACGTTTTGTGCCACATCTGTATATTCATCATATGTAAGTTTGTGAATCTCATATGCTTATGATGTGTCATCACATAAATCATATTATGGGTATGAGAATTTGTTGATCGAAATGACCGGAATGACCGAAATGAAACCCATACCCAGAGGTGGTCTTGAGATCGGGTGACGGTACCATTCACAGTGGGATAGTGCAAGCCACCACTGAAAGGATAGTGGTTGGTATCCTTAGGCGATGAACAATTATGCCTAATCGGGTCCTAGTGCCGGGGCACGGGACAATCCTAGAGGAGAGGAGGGACGCACATCCCAAACTCTGGGGGTTAAACAGAGCGAAGAAAGGACACCTCTACCGGACTAGAAAAAGAGAAAAAAAGAAAGTGAAATGACCGGGAAACGGATGCATTCATTTTGCATTGCATGACTCATATTGCATGGCTTGGGTTATTATGCATCTTGTTCTTGTCTATTCTCTAATTCTGTTTTGTCCCCTTATCCCCCCTTACTGAGCCAACATGACTCACCTATTTATTTGTTTAATCTTTTGTATGTACTGATGTGGACATCGGACCTGTCAGATGCTGACATTTATAAGCGAGCAGACTTTGGATGTAGATCCCTACATAGTAGTTGTTAAAATCTGGACTTATATCACGGAATCATTCGAGGTATTCGTAGGGTACGAGCCCCAATGGTACCTCAAAAATTCACTTATATTCCCATTTTCCCAGGACTTTGGACTGGTCCATGTCGACTCGGCCCTTCTGCCTGTAGTCCCTCCACCAGCTTTGCCGGCAGAGGGCATCTGAGAAAACGAGATTGTCGACCTATCCTCCGAAATTGAGTCGAAGGTTAAGTAGACGTTAGTGGTGGGCACTTTTTGTTGGTTTAGGTAACTGTTTCAGTTAGCCGTTTTCACGGATGTTGTATTACGGAAAGCTTTAGACAGCTTTCATTTTTGTACTTACTTTCTCTTACTTTTGTTTTTCTCATGAAGGATATTTTGTAAACGAGAAAATCTGTGATCCTAGTGGAACTGTTTATATCTATATATATTTCATTCCTTGTCTTATGCCATATTTGACTTAGGACATGTTTGTTTTTCCGAAATTTTGGACAAAATAAAAATACTTCAAAATTTACAATTTTTACACATACACTTCAAACTTTTCACAAACCTCAATAAACTTTAACATTCAAAAGATTCTCAAAATTTTGAGAATATTCCCCAAAATTTCGGTAAACAAACATACCCTTAATTTTCTTAAACCTTTACTTTTAATTTTAATGACAAGTTATTTTTCAAGTCAGAATTTCTAACTTCTAGAATGATTTGAAATTCCGGATTTCTAATTTAAAATCAAGATTTTTACGTAAACGATTTCAGCTAAGCTTTTTTGAAGCCAATCGTCAGAACTTTATAGGATCCATTCGTGTCGTAATCCCTGTTTGTGCACATACCATCACTATAAATGAGCTTAGGGAGTAAATACTGACACGGGACGTAATAGTTACCGATAGCTATTTTCTTCCAGTTTCGCCAATACGTTGTTGCTCATAATAAGAGATTTTGGTTGCAAGAGGTCAGAAAGTTCAAGCTAGTCCTGGGTATGATCGTATGAGCTTCAGGTGTTTCAGGTTCGTTTTAACTTCTGCATTAAAGATATAAAACCTCTGAGTTTCTCACCAAGGTTAGTCTCTGCAGATGATTTACTTCTTGCACATATCTTATTGTACACGCACCCTCATTTTAAACCAGACATTCAGCGGGATCCATCATATAATTACGCATAGAGTCTCGTATAAGCGCCCATAAAGACCATAATCAATTGGAGATTAAGAAAGTTCAAGTAGCCTCCCAATTTGCTGATGAAGTGGAAAGAAAGTATATCTGCGTCCGAGGAATTTGCTTCATGTTAGGTTGGTGGCAAGTCAATTATTGTGCTTAGGTGCTCTGTAAGAAAACGATATTATCCGCTTTACTACAGGGGCATTCTGTAGCTTTTTAGTCTTGCTTTTGAAGCCATAACTTGATTCGCACAAAACGGTCACCAGCACCCTGATATATACAATTCAGTACCTCATTCTTATTTACGTGAAACACTTGGAAATAATATGCAAAATACCTAGGGCTCTTGGACGGTCTCAGCTGCATCTGCTTGCGATAATGGATTGCTAATTTGATTTGATCAACACAAGTTACACAACCATCAGTGACTGGTTTTGTCGTAACAAGAACTTTTGGGGATTGTGAAGGCATCTTACTAAATTAACTAGAAAGAGCAATTGGGAGAAGCATATATGATCAATGTATGCATGAGGGCATGCAATTGCAGAAACAGAGTCCGGACTAGTGGGAATCGGGCACCTACTATTTCCAATAGTTTTTCGTGATTTTATGCATAATGTTTGAAAATTATCATTAAACTGGATATAATAATAGTTTATAAAAACAAACGGGCTACAATGGTTTTGTATAATACCATAATCAAGAATTTATATATATATATATATATATATATACCAAACAAGAGACGAAGAGTTTGTTTGCATGGCTACCGCCCCATGTGTGGATTGCGAAGTTGTGTCAAACTGAAAATCGTCTACGTGTTTATATACCAAACAAGAGACGAAGAGTTTGTTTGCACGGCTACCGCCCCATGTGTGGATTGCGAAGTTGTGTCAAACTGAAAATCGTCTTCCTGTTTATGTATATATATATATATATATAATGATAGAACTATATGACTTCAGTTGTTATTTGGTGAGCTACTGATCGGTTTACTCAGTTTCCATCTTTGTTTATGGTTTTAGTTAAACTACGTTGTCATTTTTTCTAGCTTGTCTGTGTCAACTGAAAACACTGATATTCTCTTATTTGTTTAATTTAAAGTTTGAATGAGCTACTTCCTTGGTCGGCGAGGACCCAGTTTGGCCAACAACCAAAAAAAACAAACAAAAGAAAAGCCTTATAATGGTTAGGATGCCCTCCTTCTTTCTGTTACTTTTTTTTATTTGTCAAATTATTTCCATATACAAACCCAGGGAAGATGGCGATCTAACTTAAGGAAGATTCAAATCTCAAAAGTATTGAAGTTACTTTTGGCAGAATACAATGAACCTAAAATTCTGCTTCAAGCTTTCATGCTGATCCAATATCGTGCTTTACATAATGCAGTATCGAAGTAGGGGGATATTGTCTCTAATTACAAAAGGGAAGAAAGGATTGCTAATCCTGATATGTTTTTTAAAAGATTTAAGGGGATTCCCAAAGCATCAATTAGATCAGTGGAAGTCGTTGCACGTTTTTATTGGTTTAGAAACGGAACTATTCCTCCCAAAGATTTCTCAGATCTGATCAGCCATCTTTTATGTTGGGGTCATAATATTCTCGATCAGGAAAAGCATGAAGTCGGTCAAGCACTCATGGTAACGTATGAACACAGAGAAATTGTAGTTAACTAGATTTGTGTGAGAGATGAGGTTGGAGAACCTACAAGCACTCAGCGGTTCAGTGCACTCCCGATTAACAATTGGATTTCCATTAATTTGTAATAACAAAATTACTTCCTTTGAACCTGCTCAACCCCTCCACGTACTCAATCCAATGCCATTGTAGGCTCTAAAGTAGAACTCTGGATGCTGATGAGTTCTATATCACCTCACCTGAAATTCTTCAAGTTTAAGTCGAGGGCAATTTGACTACTTGTGGGTTGAAGACTGTAAAGGGGTTCTAGTGTTCCTCGCCAATAGGCCCCGAAGGAAAAAGAACGCCTGTCTGCACTAAAAGGGATGCACATCATGCATTTTACGCTGGTTGTGAGTCAATTACTGATCTCAGATTCACTGTATGATCACACTACTATCAATCCCTTACATGACCAATTTACCAATAGTGGTCTTGAAGTTGAAATCTTTTCTTCTCAAGCTGCAAGAGTACGTACTTGATTTCCACATAAACCAGTCCCATGCACGCTTTCATACGTACTATTTGATACTGATTCTGTCTACCACAATTGGCTCTTACAATCGAGAGATCTTGAATTGTGGTCAGTTTCCCAAAAATGTGAAGCACTAACAAGATGAATATGAATAATGCAACGCAGCTGAAATTAGTATCCTTCGGAAACAATGGACCATCTCACACCTCCAACTGATCAAGCAAAAGATGAATTTTTGAAACTTCTGATTCCCTTTGGGGTAAGTGAAGCAAATTGGAGCCATTTTTGGCCAAGAGTTGTAAACTTTTTAAGTTTCAGGAAACAAAGAGGGGTTTTGGTTTTCTCTTTGGTTTTTCTCTTCCAAGGATTCCTCATGATCCTTGGATCTACCTGTAAGATCTATTTTGGATAGCAATACCTGGACCACATGTAATGATCGGCGCATATGCTAGGAATAGTTTAGGTTTTTTCTTTTTCCATTTCTTTTTCGTAAACAAGAAAAAGAAATGGTGGATATTGTAACCAAAGTTTGAAACATAATCTTTCTTTCTTCCATTCTCAGAAACTTTCAACAAAGGATTAAAAACGCTCTGCACTCTTTCCATAATCATGTTTAAAAGGAAAACACTTTTAAAAGATTAAAGAAAATACAACAATCTTCCTAAAATGTATCTTAGTTCATCCTGAGATCTGCTTTTATGAGACCCCTGCAGGGAACCAAAAAGAAAACGAAATAAGACGATATTTTTTGGTGAAGATTTCATTAGGATTGTCAAGTTTTCATGCATTCCTAGTTTGAAGCCAAATGACAGAAACTAGTGAATAGTAAAGACAAATTGGAGGACCATAGAGAACCTGCAAGTTGGGTCAACAAACTTGTCTTTTCTTTGGTGTAATATTCTTCTCCCCTTAAATCAGTCTGAATTGCCAAAAGAGGTTCAAATGTGCAAGTACCACAACCTTGTTGAGAAAGGTCTTCCACATTGAGGGAGACTCATAATGTGCTGACCACTAAAAGTCTAAAACGTTACAATCAACCGTAATGCATTTAAAAAGGAAATAGCTCTGAACCTTCACACTTTCCATTATTTATATCTATGAAAACGTGTCCCCATCAGTAAGTAGAAGGATCTAATGGTGTATTCATATCTCGTGCAAGATGAATTCCGTTTAGTTTGTTTGAAACTCAAATTCTGCAGCATATTGCATGAACAAACAAGTTTTTTAGGCAACTTCTTAGTTCATGTCAATCCAACGGACGAATAGAAAGCAAATTTGTATTCATCAAGTTATGTCATTCACTCTGCTTATGGATGTTCTGCTATTTTAATACCAATTAAGCTCGTCATGCATCAACATGGAAACAGTCAGCAAGTAAAAAACCATGGTGGGTTCAAGGGAGGCAAAATGTGGTGGAGTGCTGGTCACTTCTCTTGAAAAGATGATTTGCTTTTTAATGTTGGCATCAAGGTTATCTGCAATGACCCCTGTTTTTTTTATACTTGGGGGAGATCGATCGGACCTCTATGCAAATTGCAGTCTGGCATCCACCTGTGTTGTGGTCCTTGTCTGAAGAACAATAATGTTGCCTTGAAATATACTATTCAAGTGCTTGACAATATTAATTTGATGTAAATGGAAATGTTCCCCCACCATGTGGGGGATGCAATAAAGTTTTGAGCTTTCGAACCCATACGTTTTTGGTGGACGCATTTTCAAAGTCAAGGGTCAAGTTGTTTGCTAAACATCGATCATTGGTGCTTCGAATTTGAATGAGTCTGAAGTTTTGACCTTAAGGAGATTCCATGAATGAAATTATAAAAGAACAAGCAAATGACAATGCCGCTGTTTCTAGGCTTCGTTTTGTTTACATGGATGCTACCTTTTTCTTGACTTTTTGGTAGAAAAATCGCTACTCTGAAACGGCCAATCAGTGTCATGCTTGGCTGTAGTCATTGGAGGGAAGATGGAGGAGTGTAAGAAAGTTGACCAACTTAATTTTTTTAATGCCTAAATTCATCAACGCTTTCTGGCCATTCTTCCTATCTTATGGGAGAATTCCTGGTCCTTTGGAGGTTAGTTTCTACTAACCACTTTACACGCATATATGATTGCTTAAAAAGATACCAGAAGTAAAAGAAATCGATACTACTGTAGCATGACTAGCTAGATGAATGACTAACCAAAAAAAAAAACGATGGGTTTGCTCTAGGAGGGAGAAAAACACTATAAACAGGGCTTGAATCTCCACCAAATGAAAATTTCAGTATAGTGATCAGGAAAAAAAATCAGTATAGTACTTATACCACTTTGCTCCGAGTTTTTTGTTTCTGGGTAATTGGTAAGTTGTATTATAAACTAAAATATACTAGAGTCGGGGATAATAACCCCTCATGCAGCCTGGGACATCATGTTTTCATCCCCAGCAACCCAGTATAGCCCAGAATTGAGTGCTTCACAACAAAGCAAAGGCCAAAATCAATCAGCTACATCTTGCTAAATCACATTACCATTGAAATTTCACAAGACAGATTTTGCGCACATGAGCCATGCAATGGGAAGTGTTTCATCCTTTTCCTTTAGCCCTCTGTTTTCTAGTATAAACGCCATTAAAAAAACTCTTACCCGTTGTTTGAGTACACCCACAATCTATAAACTTAGTGTACCATAAGATTTGCTTCCACTGTGTATTTGGAAATCATTGGTAGAGCCACAACACATCCATATCAAACAAACAAAACTAAGCCATTCATAGTAATTGCTTCTCTTTTTAACTCTACTATCATAGATGGGAAACTTCAATGTACAAGGCCTCGTATACACAACTAAGTTCTATCCTAATGGTTAGAAAAAAAAAGGTTCTATCCTAATCATTACAATATAGCAGAATTAAAGCTTATGAAGCTAACAAACTGTACGTGATCATAAGGAAACTGCAACCCCATGATCATGACTATTGTTATTCACCACGCAAAACCTGCTAGGCTTGGGCTGGAAGTTCCTCCTCCTCTGGAGATCATGGCTGGAGGGCTTGATGATATGGAGGAGAACGGCTCTCAATGAATTCACCTTCGTAATCGCGGCCAACTCCCATTGGCTCGACGAAACACGTACTGTCGGTCGAGTGAAGGCCTTGTGGGGACGAGAATTCCGGTGAATACTGCACCTGAATGAGCCTGGATGTGTGGTGGGTGCACACAAGCATGTCCTGGTTGTTGCCTGGGACATTGGATGTGGAGGAGGTACGTTCTTTGTGGCCATAGAATGGTTCAACTCCTAAGAATCCGGTTTGGATCTTCTTTTTTTTCTGCGGCAAAGCAGCTGGAGGTGATGGAATTGTGCTCCTTTTTATAGCTTCTTCTGGTTTGTAATTCCATTATTGACCTTTTTTGAAACTTCCGTGTCACGTAGTCACGCTTTGAGCTATAACACGGTATTTTTCAATTGGGTCGACATTGAGCAGCATTACCAAGCTACCCTTGTCACATTTTTGTCTCTAATTAACCTTGAAAGGAAAAAAGAGTCTATAACGAAAGAAATTGCCTGGAAAACTCCAAGGTCTATTAATGGAGCACTGCTCGACAATAAAAAGGGTTTGCTTATTTTTTCCTACTCTCATAAATCAGGAAAGGGTTTCAGAAATTGGCATTGGGGACCAAATGACATTAACGCTATACCTTATCAAAGAAGGTTAGGGGGTTACTTTCTGCCAAAGCACGTTAACCATAATGTTAACTGCAATGTTGGTGATACCTTTCAAGCTGGTACCACTTGAAAAATCCCATTTGGCATGCAACATAACTGTCAGGATAGAATAAGATTTCTAATATTAATTGATACAAACCATATTGAAATATCAAGTTTGTTTTTACTAGCTTGGCAAAGTGGGCCCTATATTATAGGGGTAAAATCATACTTAGTTCCATAAGTACGAGGAAAAATCAAAGTTAGCTCCGTAATTTTCAAACCAACGATTTAAGACCTTTAACTTTTAGTATTCATCAATTCACGCCCCTTCCAAATCAGACGTCAAAGCAGATGGAAAAACATGAAAATTTGACCAAAATTCCCCAAGATTACTAAAAATATTTAAAAAAATCATAAAAAATGATACTTTTTTTTTAAAATTAATATTTTATAAATAAAATTATTGAAAATCTATTTCAATAATGTATTTATTTTAAATTTATTTCTTAAATTTTTATTATTTTTTAAAATTAAGCCTTCGAAAGGGCATTTTGATCATTTAGCATGATTTTCCGTCGGACTTAACACTTAATTTGGACGAGGGCGTGAATTGATGAGTTTCGAAAGTTAAGGGTCGTAAATCGTTGGTTTGAAACTTATGGGGCTAACTTTGATTTTTGCTCATACTTATGGAGCTAACTATGATTTTACCCCTATATTATATATTTATGAGGGCTCTAATCTCTAGGATGCATAATATTCCCACACCCAAATTAGATGCGTTCCTTCGAATCTAATACATTCATCTTTTAGTTTAGAAGTAGTCATCTCTACTTTTGTGTAGTCAAAGTCGTGCAAAACTCACGATAAAGCTTCCTTATAATGAATTAAATTCTCTGTAAATTTCTGTTCGTGCAATTCGAAAAGAGATAGACTCAATAAATAGATCTGATTGTAAGGCTATGTTGCTTAAAACTTTATACGAATAATATTAAATGATTTAAAATTTATTAGGTCAATTTCCGAATTACATAGTATAATTGCGAAGAATTGCGAAGAATCATAATGCCCTCGTGACCTCCGGACATTATAGCGTCTCAATTCGCAAAGATAGCAGGCAGTAAAGTACGCATCGGCAAAGCAGTTACTCATCGAAGACGACCACGATATCTTACCAACCTTGAGATTTGGGTCGGGGACACATTGGTGAAACCAGAGTGTCACATATAAATGGCACAAAACATTGGACTCAAGCCCACTGGTTTGGTATGGGATTAAGCTGGTACCCCGACGATGTTATATTAAGGTTTTATTCAGGCGCTTCTAGGCATTTTTATCTCTCTATGACTTGAAGAGTTGGAGACCCCACTTTTGGATGCTCTGATCAAAGAACAACATGTGTACGCGTATAGGAAGTCTCTTTTACGTGTTAATAAACTTCAATGACGCTGATTGATGGTAAGCTGTCTTATTATCGAACAAAGGTTATAGATTATCAAGATTTTCTCATCTTCTACATTAAATTAACATCGAAGGCTGCAAGTATTGGTTTTTGATCAAGGATGGGTATTCAAGGTGGAGGTCCCGTGATTGGATAGTTCAGAACCTGCGGCAGTCAATGGTCTGAAGATTCCTTCTCTTTGAATATGTGCTCATATGCTTTCACATCCAAGCATTCTAATCTGTCTATATAATAATCCTTAAGCCTTGGGATGAACCACAAGAGTTGGTACTACGGGTTGGTTTCCACATAGTATTCTAATTTATAGTCTTGATGCTCTGAAAGTTTCTGGATTGAAGCTTTTGCTCGAAATCCAAAGGACTTTTGTACAAAAATTAGGAACTGATCCCTCAAAGGATGTGTTCCCGTACAGTCAGGAGAGTCTAAAACGACCAACAGTGCAAGGGAACAATGCCATCACGAAGCATTGCCAGCTGACCAAAGCTTTTTGGGTGATGCCCATAACCATCTACCATACGATGGTTGGCACCTTCAACAGAAGGCAACAAAAGACTTCCCAAGTGCCTCGACACTGTAAATTGCTTGCCAAAATGAAAACTTTCAAATGACATTTACGAGCCAACCAGTACTGAAACGAGGGACATACTGATTCAAGAAGGTTGCAACCAAAGATGAAAGCATTAAGTTGCTCCATGCGAGCCGTTGATTCTCTGAGGTTCATCAAACTAGAACAAAACCTGCTTCAGTTGGATGCATAATATGTGGGCTAACAAAGACCATTCTCCTTGATGCAGCTATTAAATATTGATATTAAGTCTAACACAGTGCCATGAGGGGACAAATACCTATACTGAACAATCACCGTAGCTCCGAACCAGAGGATCACTAGTATAATGTACAAAAATTATCTGGTGTAAAACTTACATGTACATGATAACTTTTTAACCTAACAAAGATGATTCAAGTATCTTGCCTTACCTTGCCATGACTTCTCATCAAAGGACATAGCCATAGATGTTTATCTGGCCTTGCTTCTTTCATCCAAGGAGCTAGCCATAAACTGTTTAGTATACACACGATGGCGTCTCTCTCTAGCATAAATAACCCAGAACATCAATGAGAGCATTACAGCAGCAGATACTATCACCAACCCAATATAGATCCATTTGCTATATTTTCCCAGATCAGGACAATGGTGATTGCTAATTTCCGTGAATGCTTCCCGTGCAAAAGTGCAGTCTTGCAGACCAACTAAGAATGGAGAATAACGATACAAACCATAGCTAACATTTACAGCAGCTGCCATCTGGTTGTAGAAGGTTGGGGTCAACCGGCCAGGTGTGGTACAAATACCAGATGCTGAAACTTGACAGGTATAGTTCTTCCACACCTGCTTGAAACAAAGGTTGAAAGTTTCGCTCAATGACCTTTATCAAACATTGATATGTTTAAAGGACGAGAAGGTAAGTTTTGGACGCAGGAAAAAAGCAAAAAGATTTGGACACAGATATTCACAAAAGATTATCTCTTAGCCCCTGTATAAGGACTTCAACCTCTAAAAATCAACATCGATTTATATTAAACATCCAAGAGCCAAAGATTCCCAATTTCATCAGTTGAATCTTTTACTGGGTTGTTATCAATTACTATTCTCATCTAAATGGAAAACGAGTCCCCATGGCAGGACCAGACTTGGGACCATAGATGAGAACTTGGGCTAAAACTAGGACATCAATCACATGTCATGCATTTCTTCCATAAGGTCCCCATGTCACGAATTTATTCCAAACTAAAAGCCAAATACTTCAGTTACATTACCTTAGTAGCATTCTTCAACTCCAACTCACCAGTTGCACATTGCCTATCTGTGAGATCAGAGTTTAACGGGTTGCAAAGAACAGGCACCAATGGACCAGATTGATTGAAATACAGGGGCCCAGCATTGGGTGGGAAATTGACATTAGAAATGTTGTTGATCATGCTGTCAACCACAATGACAATCTGGTAGGTGACATTTTTGGATTGTGATAGGGTTTCTTGTGCAGTTGCATTGTCCACACATGGGAGTATATCATCTAAAGCTGTGTGTGCAGCAGGGTTCTGGACCCATTCATCCATTGCAATGCAAGAATCTGCAACCACACTAATGCATTTACAAAAAGTCATTAGATCTAACAACTATATCTGCATAAAATAGTTGTACCTAAACAGCAAGAACATTTAGTAAACTTATCCAACAAATCTCCTAATAGAACAAAGATAACTATCAAGCAGCTTGTTATAGAAAGGCAATGGGAATAAAGAAAAGCAAATACCAATTCTTCTCCTGAGTTACTTATCAAAAAAATATATATATATATATTCTCCTGAGTTGATGAAGTGCACTGTAGTACCAGGAAAGATAGTATCAAAGAATTCCAGGGATCAATAGTATACACTAAACGATTCATATCCACCATGAAAGGTCAATAACATACAATAACCAAAGGGCTGGAGCCAAGCACGATTGTCTAGATGACAGAGCAATCTGCAGGCCAGCAAAAAGTGTCCCCCAGAAGTTTGATATCGAAGCAAACCGGTTGACTCTTTCCATGAATGAAGTTCTCTTACTACGCAGACAAATAACCATATCCTTGGTATTTTGAATGTTCATTGGATTATGCCAGAGTGGGCGGTGGATGTGCTTTCTTGTTGGGATCGGAAATTTGCGGATCCTTTTGCCAAGGTGATTTGGAGGATGATTCCAAGGTGTATATGGTGGTGTCTTTGGAGGGAGCGAAATAGAAGATGTTTTGAGGATTCTGCTCATTTGCTAGGGAGTTTGCAGGGCGATGTGTTTCAATTTCTTTTTTTTGGGCTACTGCTATGTTGGGGGGGGGGGGGGGGGCTTTCTTGACTATCTTGATTTTATTAGCTTCTTTTTGTATGCTTTGAGTGATTTCAGTACAATCTTTGTACTGTTTTCGCCTCTTCTTCTTTTTTTTAATAAAACTGATCTTACTTATAAAATATAATAAAAAAAAAACTAAGCAGACAAGTAACAACCACCTTTTTTGGTCTGTTTTTCATTAGTTTCATTGCCAATAACTCCGTTATAGTCATTAAATGAAAATAGAAAAAGAATGTCATGTGGAAGGGCACTTCCACATGACACTGCAACCATTAATGTACTTCACAAATTTGTACTCCTCACTTTGCATAGACAAACTCACACAATGAACAACAAGAACTACTAAAGAAACACAATGATAATATGCAAGCATGTACACTATTCAAATAATTTGCAACTACACAATGATCAGAAACAGCAACTACACAAGTACGTACAGGAAACTTTGCTGCTAGCAGAGGGTAAGTTTTCCATTCTTAATTTCAATTGAGGGAAAGTTCCACATACAACATAATAAACAGAAATCTAACAATTACCAAACCAAACTTACTTATGGAGGAGGAGAAATACACCGCATAAAATGAAAGTGCCAGCGACAAGAATCCACCCAATCATCACCAAACTGTAGTCATCAAATGTAAGAATCCATAGAAAAAATATGCCAATTAAAACAGAGGGACTCCAAAATCATAAATGACATTAACAGACAAGGGTTTGATGTTTATATCACTTACAAGTACACAAGAGGTTGCAACCCAAGAACCGAAAATACTGCATCAAGGGAACAACAGTCATGTTTAAAAACGAAGTTACTCTTAATAATTCATTTAGTGAGAATAACCCCCATCTATTCAAGAGAACAAAGGGACTTACAAAAACCAATAAATGCCAAAAAGAGCATAACAGCTGCAATGATAATAAGAGCCAGTCTTCTGCAGAGCAGGCAACAGAGAAAATATTATTCGGAATCATGTCAAGTTCCAGAAAAAAAGTTCTCAGGAGCTCATACTTACATGCTATCCAGGCCATCTTGTATATCCTTTGAATTATCTGTAGTCTTCTGAGAAAGAGTGGAAGCAGAAGAGTTGATCTTCGTTTCAATATTGTCAATGTTCTTCCGGAGATCTGATGGCAGAAATATAGAATCCACTGTAATCCCTTTAGCAGCAACAAGATAACCGGATACATTTTTTAGGTTTTCAACCACCGTATCTGCCTGATTCACAACATAATCAAGTGTGCTGGTTGTACTGCCATGGAAGTTCCCCTGACCAGTGTACAGAACTACGCATCCAGCACTACAGATGTAAAACAAAAAGTTGAGGAAGTCAGAAATTACTTAATAGAAAAATTATACAGTTGAACATAAAAAATAATGACTGCTTTGCAGAGAGAAAGTAAGAGAAATACATTGCTGAAAGCGTGAATAGTATGAGAAAAATAAGGGAGAGAGCATATGCGGTTCCAGAATAGCCATAAGGTTCTTTTGGACAACAGCAATAGCGGAGACAGATGATGCACAAGATAAGCCCGAAAAGCACAAACCAAATCCCGGCAATGATGAAGAACGGAGCAGCGGTGAGAGCCACAGACTGCATTATAAAATGATAATCGGAGTTAAAACCACGAAAGTTCATTGACCAAGACAATCTGCCAAACGAGCTAACGCCAGAAGATCAAGACAATTGGAGAAGAAACCAAACCAGCCAGTTGCAAATTCCAAGCAATAAATCAATTCATGGACAATACTAGGAGCACGGCGCTCATAGGCAAACGTACAGAAACAGAGTATATCTCAAACTATAGAGATCCAAAGCCATAAACGAAGCTAGTAGCCCATTATTGATTCTCACACAATAATATCCTCACAAAATAGTAACAAACCGAAATGCACTATAAACAAAAGAGGAAATCAACATAGAGATCCACGACCTAAAGAAAGATACCCCGTACGTAGATGGGAATAGCTACTCAGTGCTTGTCGTACACAAATAAGCACACTTGTTATACCCAGAAAGCAATTATGGGATTAAAACTCAACAAAAAAGGAAACCCAGATGACAGATAATTGGAACGGAGTTTTAGCAGAAAAAAAAAGAGAACAAAAAAGACTCACGGCCCAGTAATGTTCGTTGCGGATATTCCAGCCACCAGTGTAGCGCTTAAACCCATCAAGAGGGTCCCTCCTGTACGTCCTCTTCTCAGCCAATATCAGAGAAGAGTTCCCTGTACTCTCCTCCGCAAGAAACCTCGGCCCTCCGTTCCATTGCACCGCCCCCTCGTATCCTCTCTTGACAGGAACCTCTATAACGTAAAAAGCAACAAACAAAAAAACTTCATCTTTACATTCCATATTGTTGCCAAGAAAACGTACATAGATTGAGGAAACGAAAAAACCAAATAATATCGAAGAGACCGTACCTGGGTTACGCAGAGTGTGGTGTACCCGAGAGCTTCCAAAGGCTGAAGAGAAGAAGAGGAAGAGACAGACAGGAAGAAGAAAAGACAAGCTGTTTGATCTGAAACATAGCATTGTGGTTTCGCTTCTTTTCGTTTCCGTTCCCTACGGCTGGAAGGTTTTCCGGAGAAGAAGATGGAGCGAGAGAGACAGAACCCGTATTTATTCGAAGATGGAGCGAGAGAGACAGAACCCGTATTTAATTTCTTAGCGCTGAGATCCCTGGCACACTCTCTCTCTCGGTTCACAAAGCCGACCAGACCATTTATAGGACCCTTCGTCCTTTGTCTCTCTTTTCCACTGTGACCAAAATACCCTTGGTTCTTTTTCTAGAAATTTTTTCTAGTTTCTATTTTCGATTAAAAATATTAAAGCAAATCTATGAAAATCAACGTCACCCACAAGATGAATGAAAATATTTATATATATAATTAAAGTATCTCATTTGAGAGTGTTTTAAAATCTTACCATTTAAAAATGAATCCCACGTTTGAATTATTTAACATTCAAGAAAATATAATTGAAGTATCTCATTTATTTGGACGGATAAGATTTTGAAAACTTAGATGTTAAGACCATGTTTGTTTAAGTTTTTAAAAAGTTTTCAAAAAGTTTTCACTCACTTTTTCATCAATTTCAATACATTTTCACCGATCCCAATATTTTTTCATCAATTTCAATACCTTTTCACCAATCCCAATAACTTTTTACAAATTTCAACTAATTTTTCACCAATCCCAAAAGAATCTACACTACTTTCAAAAAACAAAAAAACAAAAATTGTTTTGAGAACTAAACCAAACATAGCCTAAGCTATCTAAAAATAAATTAATATCATTTATCTGCTTTCAAGAAGGATATACAATTTATAGTGCAATTTGAAAAGAGAGAATGAACCATACATTATTTAATGTTGCATATATTTGTACATATAAAATTTTATAGACCTACAAGCAAATCTTTATGTTTATTTCTATTCAAATTGTATCATACAATTGAGATATAGAGTTGTAAATCTCATCCTTGAAATAAGAAGATTCTCTTACCTTTTTAGGGAAATACAATTGGCCTTCTAAAAAAGAAGAAGAGGAATTACAATTGGTGGTGCTTTTTTAAAGAGAAGGTGAAAGTGAAGGCTTTAAAGATGTATTAAGTGGGTGAAATAAATAATTAATTAGTACGAAAATGTTGGTTGAGCTTTCGCAGTCAAGAAATGAGAGAAATGGTGAAGCTTCCTATTGGTAACGTCTAGCAATGAGTTTAGTTACCCATCCAAATCGCTAATTTGCTTTCTAACCCACTGAGATGGCGCGTAAATTAATACGTGATTTCAACCGATTTGCCGTTTCACTTCAATTTTCCCTTCGAAACGACCGCGATTGAACTACTATAAGAAGAGAATTCCATGAAGAACGGATTTTTGAGAGAAATCAAAGAGATAAAATCATTAACCCAAATGCCGTTGCAGTCCCTTCATGTTCTTTTTTTATCAGATAATTCATTCAAACTTCGGCGTGTTTGTCAAAATTTCGAAGAATATTCTCGAAATTTTAAGAATATTTATTTTATTGAAATTTATTGGAATTTGTGAAAAGTAAAGTGTATATGTGTAAAAGTTGAAAATTTTGAAGTGCGTTTGTTTTGTTGAAAATTTCTAAATTTCGGAGAGAAGAACACCACCAAAGTATGCGGTGGAGGTGGGGTGGCCTTCATTAAATCTAAACTTATAGCATCCCAACTATAAATTAAATATTATTTATGGGCCTTGAATTATTAATTTGATCACGTTTAATTTTAAAATTATCAAAATACATTAATTAATCATACAGTTAAAATGTCCAAAAAATTATATTACATGCATAATATAGACTATTAGATTATATGATGTGATAAATATCGATGAATTTTAATAGTTTGAAATTTCGATATTTAACCTAAAATTATAAGTACAAAAAATTGATGTTTTTCCTTTAGTTAAACTATCAAGGGTTGGGGGTGACTTGGTGATTTTGGAGGCAGCCCAACCATCTCGAACAAGTGAATCTTATTATAGAATTTATGTTACTCAAAATTTTACACGAATAATATTAAATAGTGTCATCAGCTTTATGGTGGAAAATGGAGGAGGGATTAGTTTTTGGTATGATTGCTGGTGCGGTAATGCCCCTTTGGCTCTTGCATTCCCGGTTGTTTATTCTTTGTCTCGTTGCAAAGAGGCTTCGGTGGCGGATTGTTTGGTGGGAAATGCTGGCTCTCATGTTTGGGATATTCCTTTCCTTAGACCGGCTAATGATTGAGAGTTGACGGATTTTTCAGCTTTTTTCTCCCGTGTGTATGGGATGGAGATTCGAAGAGGTGTGGAAGATAAGTTGTTTTGGATGGGGTCTAAGGATGAAGTTTTTTCAGTGAAGTCTATGTATTCTCTTCTTGTGGGTGAGAATGACTTGGCTTTTCTGTAGAAAGGGGTGTGGCGGTCAAAGTGCCCTGTGAGGGTTTACTTCTTTGTTTGGGAGGCTGCGCATGAGAGAATTCTTACCACTAATAACCTTCGTAGACGTGGAGTGTACATTGCTGATTAGTGCTATCTTTGTCGTAGTGATAAGGAATCAGTTGACTACTTGCTTCTTCATTCTCCGGTGGCACGGGGGTTTTGGACTCATGTTCTTACTATTGTGAATTTTCCTTGGGTTATGCCGGAAAAAGTGGTAGATGTGCTATGGATTTGGGAGATGAAGTTTTCCAACCCTTTTTCTAAGGCTATTTGGAGGATGATTTCATCTTGTGTTTGATGGTGTCTTTGGAGAGAGCGTAACACACGCTATTTTGAGGATGATTCTTTGCCTCTCCCTATGTTGCAGGGCTTTCTTATGTTTACTCTTTTTTGTTGGGTTGATGCGGTGTTATGTTGCCCGTTTTTTATTTTCACGATTTCCTTAATTTTATAGCTTGTTTGGATCAGTGATTTCGGTATGGTCCCTTCTACTGTTATCACTTATTAATAAAATTGTCTTGCTTATTTAAAAAAACCCTATGAAGTCATCGCTCGCTGACTTATTCTGTACAATTCTGACATAAAATTATAAAAATTTATATTCCAATGAATTTTTCTCCATGCATGTTTGTTCATATGGGTGATTTTGACAATGGACATTTGGGAAATGTTTAGATAAATTAGTTTAACGAGGAGGAGAAAGATCGAGTGCACGTGCAGCAGAAGCAATCACAGGAAGCTCTCTCGTCTCTGTGCGAAAGGAATGGGTGGAGGAAAAAGATCGAGTGCACATGCAGAATTCTGAATCAATCCAGCGAAGCCACAGAGACCGCGTCCCACTTAATTTTGTCTCTTTGTCTCTCTCTCATCCTCTGTGTTGTGTGAAAGGGATGGGCATTCCTAGACGTGTGAGGCTGTCTTGTGTAGATAAGGGAAATGCTGGGCATCCCGCCCCGCTGACTGACGTGGAAGTGGGTCCCAGCGTGGGCATTCGCGTGTAGATAAATAGTTTTGTTTTGTTCAAGGTGACCCAGTTGTCAACAGTTCTCAGACTGATATCATATGTTCCGGCCGACGACCTCCCCCATTTCCCCATATTCTATTACTTTCTTGAGATTTTAAACTCTCAAAAATGTTGAAGGAAGAAACATTGAACCAGACCTTCAACACATGATAGTTATAAATATTATATACCCCATAAAACGGCGGAATTTTTTTATTTCTCTGCACTGTCCGTAGTGATTAAGATGAGAAATCCAAAACGTACACACGGTTGTAGACGGAATAACTGACCGATTTATTCATCAGCCTTTTATTTAATTCACAATTTTTTTTGTCTAAACGATAGTTTAAACCTTTTTTTTTTCATCAATAGTTTAAACCTTTAAGTGAACATCCAATTTACAATTTTTATCGATTTTAATATTCTAAAATTTAAACAAAAAAATATCATTACGAGATTTACCCTTTTAATTAGGGCTAAAAATTGAAAATGCGGTCCGATTTTTGGACCACATTCCGGTCCGGATCGGTTTCATTTTTTTAAAAAAAAATTAATTTTTTTAAGATTAAGGGTCTGTTTGTTTCACTGCAAAATGAAATTTGTAAAATCTTTTACTCGATTTTCCGGTATTTGAGATGCACTAGTTATTTTGAAGTATTTATGTTTTTACAATCTTGTTTAGATTGAGATACGTTGGAGCCATTTGATTGATACTCTTTAGTTAGCATTTGGTCTCTCATTTTAGACAATGTATAAGGTTGACTTCATTTGGTCTATTTCTATTTTTGTTTGGACAATTAGCTTATATTGAAGATGATTGTGTTATTTTCATGAATAATTATAGAGCTTTGATTAAAGAACTTTTTAAATTTGAAGTATGGCTGTTCAAAAAATTCGAGACCCGATGGCCTGACCCGGAAACGACCTAGTCGAATCGTCTTAGGTCAGGTAGGGTAGTCGAATCGGCTTAGGTCAGGTAGGGTTTTAATAGCTCATTCCGAATCTTTTTCAGGTCAGGTTTAAGTTATGAAGTGCATTTAAAAAAACGAACACTGAAAATACGTAAATCATTAAGCGTGTCAAACATAAAAAAATATTTTCTTGAAAATATTTTAAAAGAATAACCAAACGCTGAAAATGAAAATTTTTTCTTGAAAAAGTTTCAATAAAAACTTTTTACGTAAAACAATGGTTTTACAACCAAACAAACGGACCCTAATTTCGAAGGAGGAATGACATATAAAAATGTAGATTTTTAGTTTATGTTAAAACTAAACTTTTTAAGTTTGTAATTAGTATTAAAAATATATAAAAATATATATTTTTTATTTATATTAATAAAAATTGGACCGCAGGGGAAGGTGAGAGCTCAGATCTGGAGGCCGAGGGGGCTGCTTCAGAAATGACTCAGACTAGGGTTCTGCGGTGAAATGGTGCGGCAGGGGAAGGATGAGAGCTGGAGGGGAAACGGGCTGAACGACGCCAGCCGCAAAGGAGACCTGAAGAAGCCTGGAGGAGTGGAGGGGGAACGACGATTTTTTGCTTAGGGTTAGGGCTACACTACACGATCGAATGGAGTAAAAAAAATATAAGGTAAGTGGGTCGGTCAGTTCGGTTTTCGGTTAACCGATCCATATCACCGAAAACCGAACCGATTCAGTCGGTTTTTTTTAAAAAAAATGGGCCGAGGACCGACCTGGGCCATTGCCCAACCGCCCGCACCAATGGGCTTCGGGTGGTTTGGGTCGGCCGGTTCGGCCCTCGGCCCAAACATGTTCAGGCCTAGTTGGGTGTGATTTGTGATCCAGAGAAATACAATGAGGCTATTTTGAGAGCGTATAGAAACTTTGTTTATTTTTCCAACGAAATCAACACTCATATTTAATATATAAGTCCAAATCTCAGAAATATTGCGAGTATAGAAATATATCGAGATTTGTCATGACATTACACCCATCACATGCGGTTAAATTGGATCAGATCAATATGAGTCTGACACATAGGAAATGTCGCAAATTTTCCTCAGTGGCGGATCTAGGAATGATTCTGAAGGGGGGCCAACTTCTAAGGAAAAATTACAAGAAATTTTTTTTACTACGTAATGTAAAAAAATGTCAGAGTTAAAATATTGAAAATTAAGGACTAAAAATATTAAAAATATATATTATATTAAAATACATGTACCGTACTATTTGTTAAGACTGGAAGATGACAATTGGATCCTACGCCTCTGCATCTTCTGAAAACATTGCAATATGACTTCGTTATCAATAGTTTCAAAAATTTCCTTCTCAGTATATACTACCATACTATCATTCATCCCGTCATCTCTCATCTTACTACGCAAGTCAGTCTTGATAATATTCATCGCAGAGAATACTCACTCAATGGTGGCTAAGAGTGAGTACCGGAACGGATGGAACCAGAATGAGTCATTCCGGTTCCGGTACTCACCGGAATGGAACCGGAACGGTACCGGAATTTCTGGAAATTGAATCCAGAAATAACTGGGCCAAAAAGCCTAGTTTTACTTTGGCCCAAAATGCTTTTTTGGGCCGAAATTGGGCTTTTTTAAAAAAAAAAAATTCTCATGTTGCATCAATTTCATAATATAGTTTTTAAACATATAATGATCATCAAGACATTAAAGGAATAAAAAAGCATCACAACATTTTGTCTCAAATAAACTATTATTTTTTAAAATACCGAAACCAGAAAATTCCGGCATTTCCGCCGGAATTTCCGGTTCCGGTTTCCACCGGATAAATTTCTCACTCTTACTGTTATTCATGTTTCTTCAATTGTCAAAAATGTTTAGGACTAATGCCTTTTGGAGAATATGAGTGAATGTGCAAAAGAGGTAGAAAGCTAAGGCAAAACCAACTGGGAGATTTGAGGCTCAACTGCTTCATGAAAGGCACAAGAAAGTCAGAGAACTCCATAGCACTTGGGAAACAACTTCTCCACCTTACAAGCTTATGGGATGGTGAATAGGGCAACTCGTACATTCACTATGGGGTGCAAAATGAAATCCATAACTTAGAAAGCTAATGAAAGGGAAAACCCAGGAATCTAATATGCAATGGTGCTTTAAACCACAAGCTCTCTCCACCTTGGGCCACCAGCAAATGGCTACTACACTTAACCAGGCAATGAAGAAGAAAAGAAATCTACATATCAAATGGATGGAACTACCATGAGTTAACGTCAAAAACCATCTGGATTTGATAGGAAGAGAGTTATTGAAAGGACATAATATAACAATCATGTAAGTTGAGCCTAATTATTAAATGCACATTTAACTAATTTGAGGAACCAAGAACGGCTAAACCAGATCGATTTTTTTGAAACAGAAGAAATGTAGCCTAAAGAAAGAATGGAATCATTGTGATCATTAACAATAGAGAAGACCAAAGGTAATTAGATTCTCACTTTGAAGTCATCAATCAGAGCAAAGTCTGGAAAGAAGGGTAATATATCCTCAATCTTTAGAAGGCCATCAGTTTCCTTCAGAAATGCTATTGCCTTGCGTATGTTCTCCCTTTTAGCCCCTTTTTCTTGTTCAACAACATGCTTGGCAACCATGAGCCAAAGCTTCTTTCTCAGGTCTTCGTCATCTTCCACCTTGTCAGCTACAGCCATTGCGAGCTTAGGGTCAACCTAGAGCACCAGAAGGAAAATTTTAGTCCTAAAATGAAAGCTGTGCATTTGCTAAGAATCTGCATAGGTTTTACACATTAGAGGACCTCATGTGGTGGGTATGGTTAAGTCAACTTGTTTCTAGAATTCGAACCCCCTTGGAATATCTAAATATTGGCTTAAATATTACGTATACCCTAAGGTTTAACTTTTTCCTGGAAATGTCACTAGGGTAAAGTTTGTTGTCCCGCCGTCCCTGAGGTTTAAGACGATTTCCAAACATGTCTCTCCGTCCAACTTCCGTAAAAAATTTGATGAAAGTTGCTGATGTGTCAAAAAACACCAAGTCATATCCAATTAGAACGCAACACGTGTCCACCATTGCCTAATATGCATGCCATGCCAGCCAAGTACCTGAAATTACGAGAATGCCCCTGCCAGGTCATCTCTTCTCCACCTAAATTTTGATAACCTTAACCTACCAAGCCCTCCATTTTCAGAGACTTTAAACAGAGAAATCGAGAACCTAACACTTTCCAGTTCACTAAAAACAAAAGGAAAACCAGAGTAACGGAAGTAATGAAACTCTTTGTTCGGTAAGATGCTCGATTTCTGAGGAAACAAACAGCGTATCGATTACGAAACCTTACAGATACGTAAATGAATCCATGGACAAAGCAGAGGTAAAAGACTTACTAAAAAACTAACAGCATTATTAAACAATTTGAGAGAGAGACTGGACTAAAGAGGAACTGAACGTATTCAAAATACCGATGGATCCCAAGGCAATGCCGCAGACAAGAAGAGCGACGGTGTAAGGGACTCTGGTACCACGCAGGAGGTACCTGGAAGCTATTCCGAGCTCCAAACACAGCCTCACGAAAATCACAGCGTCTGTCGGATTCGAATCAGAAGAGAAAGCTTCCTCTTCCAATTCCACCATCAACAACTCAGAGACATCTTGCACGAAGCAGTAGTAACTGAGTTCTCGTCGATTTCATGCGAAGGCTTCAAAATAGTGCCTCATAATTCATTTCCCTACATCTTAAGTCCTCGGGATGTCACTTGTCCTCCCCATCCAACAGTCGCAGCATCCCACCTCACTCATGCACCTTCACCTTTTAAAAATTGAACATAACTAAAACATCCTTGCATATTTGAACTGCAAAGTTGCATGTTGAATGAAGCCGCTCTGTAACACCTATAAATGCTATCACAATACTTCAAGATATGTAATGCCCCAAGTTCCTCGAAAATAACAGAACAACTTAGTATCGACAATATCTAGCTCAATCATTGACTACGAATTGGCAAAGCGAAAAGAGAAAGGTATATGTTCGGGAAAAAAGGGACATGAAAATTACGACAGACATGGGCAAGGAAGTGGTTAACGTACCCTCAAGGCAAACATATAGAGTAGCCTCCTGTACCCGCGTCATTAAAAGATAACCAGCAGCAGACAACACCTTGACAGTCAATGGAGATATGCCGCACTCATCAAATCTGGATAAACAAAAGGAAAAACCATGAACTACCAGTTAGCACAGAAAACTGAGTGTGGAGGTTTTCGTAGGCTGGCAAGCTGGAAGGGACAAAAATGGTTGGCTCAAGAAAAAGAGATAATAGAGTTCGACAAATAAAACAAAACATGCATTACATTACGGTTTTGGGCTTGGTCAGATTATTTTCCACCTCCTTTATGTTCATTCCCATCTTTTCTATTTTATGCTCTCAACATCTTGGGGCTGGCTACTTGCGTTCAGTGGGGATATTTTTTCAATAAAAGTCTTCAAGTTCTGCTAACTCGGGGTCCGCAGCATTGACAAAGGCTATCAGAACTGCAATGGTCGTGAGCCTGTGACTGAATAAATGAGGTCCGTTTTGGTTGCTTTCACGCATTAATTCCTTCTCGTCACTCGGCGGAAAACAGATTGGTGCATGACTGGGGAGGTGAAATGGGTTTTGCTCTGGCTAGTTAGGAGGGTTGGGTTGGATTTTGCTGAGGAAGTGTGTGTTATATGGGTTCCATTGGGATTCGATGAAAATCGGGTGGCAGAGGGATAGGCGAAAGGAGGAGATGGGTAGAGAGAGAGTGGGTGATGTATCTGTCTGTGAGAGTGAGAAATTGTGCAGGTATTCCTATGTCAGTCAAGAAAATGAAAGGGAGGGAACAAAAAAGTAGTTTTATGAGAGAGGTCCTTCCGTGTGAGAAAGAATACGAACGATAAACATCGAGACTTTCACCATGTATGGCATGCAGAAGGAGGAGATGGGTAGGCTGGGAAAAAGGGTAGAGACTGGTTCGGGGTAGAAGTGAAGAAGGAGGAGATGACATGACAGGCGTATTCTAGTAATTTCAGGTACTTGGCTGGCATGACATGCATATTAGGCAATGGTGGACACGTGTGCGTTCTTATTGGATATGACTTGGGTGTTTTTAGACACGTTAGCAACTTCCGTCAATTTTTTGACGGAAGTTGGACGGAGGGATATGCTTGGGAATCGTCTTAAACCTTAGGGACGGTGGGACAACAAATTTTACCCTAGAAGTATTTCCAGGAAAATGTTAAACCTCATGGATGTACGTAATATTTAAGCCCTAAATATTAGATGTAACTTGTAAGAATCACTCTAATACATTTCATTGACACAATTACCCAAGAATATGCAAAATGGCATGTAAGAAGTACTAATGAGAAAACAACTAGTGAAAGAATAACAGAAACTAAACACTAACAGAACATATACCAATTAAACAAAGTCGAATAATAAAAATTTATAGCATTTAAACTCTCACCTGTAGTGCAAGAGCAATAGCTTCTTCATGCATAGACATCATGTTGTATATGTGTACACAGGCACGCATTAGTATTCTCATTTCCTGCTGAAAATAGAAATGAATCATTTTGCAATAAAAACATTCCTAGGCTGAATTTCGAAGTGACAAATTAGTAGACTTACATTAACAGACGTAAACCCTAAAGCAAATTTAAATCCCCAAATCAAACTAACAAAATCTAAAGTAATTTAAAGACTAAATACAACATTTACAAACTAAAATTAACAAACACCACCTCAAGAGAAAAGCTGGTGAGAGATTTGGTCACCAAAGCTCAACTGATGGCAGCAACTAGCGAGAGAGAGAGAGATAGATTTCGGGAGGGAAGGATGGACGACGCACGACGGAGGCCAGAGGGTGGGGCGGGAGGGAGGGAACTGAGAGAGATAGATTTCGGGAAGGAGGGATGGACGACGCATGACAGAGACCAGAGGGTGGGGGAGCGGGCTGGGCGCTGGCAGCTGGGATGCTTCGAAGAAGAGCAGTCTCTGTCTTCGCGTGAAGGTCGCCTGCAGCCCTGCTCTTTTGTCTTTTAAAGCCCTAGATTAATTTTAAAAAAAAATATGCTGGAACCGGAAATTCTGACATTTCCGGTTCCGTTTCCTATTCCGGAAATTCCCAAATATGGGATCCGGCTCCGGTACCGGAATCCCAGAACTGGATAAAATTCTCACCCTTAATGGTGGCAGTCGCAACTGGTAAGACCAATGTCAACTCTAGGGTTGTTCACCGGTACCGGCACCGGTCACTAAGCGGGGGCGGTACTGGTTGCCATTTTCACCTGGTAGCGGTGAAAATGGCGGTGGCGGTGAAACCGCACACCGCTTTTTTTTTAAAAAAAAAGATAGGTGAGAGAGAGGGAGAAGAGAGAGAGCCAGAGATGTGCGGGGGAGATAGAGAATAGAGAGAGGGAGAGGAAGAGAGGGGAGTGAGAGAGGGAGTATGTGCGAGGGAGAGAGAGAAAAGAGAGAGGGAGAGAAAGAAAAGAGAGATGGAGAGGAAGAGAGGGAGTATGTGTCGAGGAGATAGAGAAAAGAGAGGGAGAGGAAGAGAGGGGAAATAGAGATAAAGAAAAGAGAGGGAGAGAGAGAAAAGAGAGGGGAATGAGAGAGGGAGTTGAAACGCGAAAGAAAGAGAGAGTGAGACAAAGTGGTGAGAGAGAGGGAGAGGGAGAGTCGAAAGAGAGGGAGAGTAAAAGAGTTATTCTCTCCCTATCACGCATAACAAATTAATAATTTCTTAATTTACATTTAAAGTTATTCCAATAAATTAACAATTTCCTAATTTACATATAAAGTCAAATTCAAATTTAAAGAAGACAACTCAACGTAATTAATTTTGAATTGAAAAATCACCTAATAAATTAACAATTTCTTAATTTGTATGTAAAGTCAAATTCAAATTCAAAAATTCTCTCTTAATTTGCATTTAAATCCTTTTATTTAGTAATTTATTTATTTTAAAAATCATTAATGAGAATTTTATTTCGTAATGAGCTTTTTAATTCATCAAGCATTTTATTTATAATTGATTATGATGAATTTGGAAATCTAGACCTTATATTTAGTAATTGATCTAATATATTTAGAAAGATATGATCTAATTTAACATTAGGATTCTAGAAGATTTTAAACTAGATAATTTTTAAACATTTAATTTAGGTTGTTTAATTTTTCTCTTTTCTCTCTTACTCACGTTTTCTCCTCATCACATTTTTCTCTCTCCTCCTCACATTTTTTCTTTTCCCGCATCTCTCTCTCCCTCATTTCTCTCTCCTCCTCACGTTCCTCTCTGCCTCCCTCTCTGCCTCCCGCATCTCTCTCTCCCTCTCTACCTCCCGCAGCTCTCTCAATCTCTCTCTCCTCGTCCCTCTTTCTTTTCTCCTCAGTCGTCCCCTCAGTAAGCTCCCTTTCTATCTCTTTCTCTCTCTCTCTCTCACACTCTCACTTGGCCGGTTAACCGCCACCGTTAGACACCGGTCACCGGTGTAACTGGTTCCAGGGGTGGTTGGGGTTTTGGGGACACCACCTAAGGCAGTGGCGGTGGGGGGCATAACTGCCACCGCCGATGCACAGCCTAGCCAACTCAATAAGGAGATAAACGAATAGATATAGAATATGCTTTCTTGTCTCAACCATCTTCACAACAAGACCTTCAATATCTTGAAGTCCAGAAAAAACATCATTAGTTCTCATATCATAAATGTAGGTGTGAAGTTGATCTCTAAGTATCATATGATCAACTGCTAAGAAATCTTCTTGATAAAGCTCAGCAAGACGAAGTAACTTAGCATGATCAAATGCTAAAAATGAGTTCATTGGATCAAGACATGCTATGCAAAGAAGTAACTCCGTACTAATTTCTGTGAAACGATGATCCATCTCATGAGTGATCAAATCTATAATTTGGCAAAAAATTTCCACACGAAAGTGATGCAAATAATTAATTGTTTGCCCTCTATGCCGAGCCCGACCGCAAGTTAGAATAATGTTTTCCATATTAGGCACATCGATAGAATTATTCAAACAAAAGATTTTAACTTCTTCCAAAAAAGCATCCCATTTCATCTCCCTCAAATTTTGTACTCGACGCTTCCAACTCCAACTAAAGTCATAGCATTAACAATGTTTTAATCATTTCGTTGTAAGGCCTGTGACAATTCATTTGTAATTCTTTTTATATTTCTCAACAAATGCATAGTGAATACTTTTGAATAAAAATTACTTATAAACAAAAAAAACTTTTGAATAAAAATTACTAGTGTTTGTGATTATCTGTGACAATTCATTTGTAATTCTCATGATATTCCTCAACAAATGCATAAGAAATACAAAGTGAAAGCTTTGCATCTTATCCAACAAACTTATAGCCATTGATCTTTGTTTTGAGTCAGTGTCATCCTCATGTATGTTTTCAAGCCTTACAACGAGTATAACCCGGTCGTGCGAGATTGATTTTTTGATTTATACCAGTTCTACTACAAATGTCTCCCCTAAATAAAGGTCGCGGAATGGGCTTGGGATGGGTGAATGGGCTTGGGGCTGGAAGAATGGGTTTGGGTTGGGCACAGGTGGGTGGCTTTAGTGGGCAGGGCTTGAGTTGAGCTTCAAGATGGGCCAGCTTGGTTAAAGGAGACATATAAGTTATATTAAAAAATAAAAAAATTTCAACATTTTGTAGGGGCCAACCGGGGCCAGGGCCTTGGTTGGAGCCCCCTTAAATCCACCACCGATTTCCCTCTACCCAAAAAGGAAAAAAAAACATGCACAAAGCTTGATACGTGGGGAGTCATAGAACCTTTTTTGGAAGGGAGAGGAGTACGTACTACGTACGGGGGCTGTAGAAAGGTGAAGTTAGTAACCAAATCACACCAACTATTAGAGTTATTAGAGTCCAACATTGCTAAAGCAATGTGAGCTATTGTAATCAAAGACTTATAAATAAGCCCTTATGTAATCTCTCATAGACACATCAGTGCGTACACCAATCTGTCCAGTTGGGCCTTCCCACAGCGGATGTAGGTCTATAGACCGAACCACTTAAATCTCGTGTCTCACTTCTCTCTCTTAGTCTAAATAATTCTTCTCTCTTTTTTATATTTTAACATGGTATCAGAGCCATTTCGATTATGTGGCCCAATTTGGCTCAAGCTGGTCAGAACTCTTGTTGGCTTAGCTTGGCCTAGTTTAGGCCTAGTCCAATCCGGCCTATTTTAGTTCTTTTTTTGGACCTTCCGGCGCCCATCCGACATCTTTTCTTGGGCCTTCCGGCAACTTCTCTCGAGCCTTCCGGCGCTCGTTCGACATCACTACGGCGACCTTCCGACATCTTCTCTTGGGCCTTCCGGCGCCCCATCCGGCGACCTTCCGACATCTTCTCTTGGGCTTTCCGACTCCTCGTCCGGCATTCCTCTAGCGAACTTCCGGCGATATCCTCATTCCAACGACCCTTTCCGGCCACATTCAGGCGATTGTCCGCTCCTCTCAGGCCAGATTCCGGCCAACTTCTGCCGACTGTCCGTCCTTCTCCGGCCAGCCTCCAGCACCATTTTTTTCTTATAGGGAATTTCTTTTTGTAAGTCCAAACTCAACGTGTGTCCACTTTGCTTTTGCGGGGGAGTATTAGAGTTATTAGAGTCTCACATTGGTAAAACAATGTGGGCTATTGTAATCAAATGCTTATAAATAAGCCTCTCTCTAATCTCTCATAGATACATCAGTAAGTACACCAATCTGCCTAGTTGGGTCTTTTCACAGTGGATGTAGGTCTATAGACTGAACAACTTAAATCTCGTTTCTCACTTCTCTCTCTTAGTCTAAATTATTTTTCTCTCTTTTATTTTATTTTAATTCCAACTTTATTTCTGATTAATTAGATTGATTATCATTTCTTTTCATTTGACTAAAGTTCAATCTTAGGAACAACAAATCCCGAGTACAGCATCTTGGAAGCATGCATAACCTACGTGTGTAGGAAGCTATACAACTGGAGCCAACTCTACTATAGAAAAGGACTTATACCCTGATGATATACAATCCCAAATGGCAGCCAGTAACGATCTGAACCCTTTGCAGACTCTGAAACTACAGAGACTATATAACAACAATATTCAGTCCGAGGCATATAAGAACATTAAGTTAGAAAACATAATCATATGCCATAGGTTTATCACAAGTCAACCGGGGCAAACATTAGCCCACTATGAGGGAAAGAGCTTAATCTGCATTGTGATTTGCGGCAATATAAAAGATGTGTGTGGTGAAATTAGGTGAAAAGATTTGCACAAACAACAAACAGAACAAAAGTAGTTGTCTTCCTTTTCTTTTGCCTTTTCTTTTCCGTAAGTGGAAAAGAAAACAATCAACCGCAATGCATGTAAAGATAGCAGGCCCCTTTTTGGGAACAAAGCACGAATTTCTTTGTCAGATAGTTTCTTTATATATATATCCTGATTTGATTTTGCTAGGGCCTGATTAGTTGCTCCTGGATTCTCCATTACAGACAGGATATGTTCTTCATTACTTTACCCTAAAGGCTCAACTAAGTTTCTTTTCTGCTCTCTGCTGGTTCATTGGATTCTAGTTTGATAAAGATGGTGATCGATGGCTATGTTGCATTATATGCGCCATTAAGGAAAGATTATTAGATACCAACGAAGAAAGGAAGATGGAGTAAAACAACAACCAAAAAGGATAGCGAAAGATTCCTGGTTTGTTCTGATCAAGCTTCCCTCAATTCTACTGATGCGACAACTAAAGAAGCTTTAGATAGTATTTCCTAGTTGGAAGATGCAAGTTAGAAAATTAACTTAAGACCGATATGGGTTAAGATAGATATGTTCATTGTTAGAGTCAAACAACTAATCTCGAACCTCATCACCAATAGTGAGCTAACATTTGGTGGACAAGAGAACTTATATGTTATAAACAAATAGATCATATGGACTAGTCCGTTTAAAATTGTACTTTAGAGACTGATTTGTTAAAAGTCAATACAACAGAGACTGTATTACTAATTAAGACTTAAATAATCATAATAAAACCCTAAAAATTAGTATCTTCTTTTTCCTCCAAGTTCAACCAATGGCTAAATGGGATATTGTCTATTCACAATGATTACTAGAATGAAATCAAGGCACTAATAATTCAAGAAGACATTTGAGAGACTGGCTGATCTTTTATCAAAACCTAATTAGTGGTGACAGAAAGAGGACTCGAAAGCTCAGTGCATCAAGTTCTTTAGAGAATCTATCGAACCCATTCTTCTTTCTGCCAAACCACATTGAAACTGACTTGTCAAATTTTTCATCTACACAAAATGATGAGCTGTTATGGTTTTTCAATTAATGAGCATATTTAGTAGAAAATTATCTCATTATATGTGATAGACGTACGAGAGGACCAATATGGGCTCGAGATTTCAATCGAAATACGTGGTTACCCCAATATGGAATATTATATATGGGTCAAAGCGATCCCATGGCCTCGGATATAAACGAAGCTCACTTTCAGATTTCAAGCGAAACCAACCTATAGTGGTTAGCCCACATATCCACCTCTATTGCTTTAAGCTCATAGTAAAAGAAACATGGCCTATGGAGACAAGATCTCCTTATAATTTCTATGAGACCAATATTTTGTTCTTCCTTAGGATCTCATGGAGTTTATTCTACAAATAAGAAATATATATATATATATATATATATATATATATATATATATATATATATATATATATATAGATATAGATATAGGCATCCTAACTCTAATCTAAAGGAGTAGACAATAGGCATCCAATCTCCTGGTTCCCTTTTTTTTTAAGGACCACACTACTCTCTGACCACAACAAAAAAGAAAAATGCTTCATAAATCAACACTCATATTTAATACATAAGTTGTACGTTGTTGTTCCTTTTTATGCCTTCTTTCAGGCCAATAAAGTTAAGGAGTTACAGTTGAAGATTTGTACTCTTTTATCAAGCGTGACCGTAGTAGCACCCTACTTCTACTCGTGTAGATATCTAATAGAAGAAACTTAAGTAGGTCTATGAACCCCAAAGATCCACATGCACTTATTTTTCAATTTTAGGGCATAAATACATTATACACTCTAGCTAATTACCGTTATCTTTACAATTAACACTCCAAACTACCCAACCCAACCCAACACATTGCACCATAAACTACAAATAGGCTTACATTTTACACCCCATGTTATATAAGATCTCATCATTAAAATAAATTAAAAGCATGCCGCGTGTCACAATCCTAACGGTTTAATTGTGACATGGAGTGTAAAATGTAGCTCATTTATAGTTTTGGATGCAATATATATATAGTTGGGTAATTTGAGGTGCAAATTGCAATAATAATTAATGAGCGCTAGAGGGTGTAAAAGTAATTCTTCTCAATTCTATTACTACTCAATTCCTGAGGAGGTTTGACTGGTCAAATTACTGTTCCATCTCTCTCTTCGAGGATGGATGGTATTGTTGTAGTCAAAGTCAAAGGATGCCCCTTTAGCAACTCCATCATGAGAAGGTGACAAAGCTTATAGGGTTTAGCAATGGCGTTATATTTTAAGTTGTTGTTCATGTTCCGTCTGATAAGCACACGTAGGATCACAATCGATCCACATGTGCCCTCTACGGAGTTGTTTGTTTTGTGTGTAAAAAATGGGTTGCCTGCTCTCACGGTCATGGAATACAGCCTCTGCAAATAAATCTAGTACGGGGAAAAACACTACAATTCACGATCTCAATTAATAACGTTATTAATGTCATACGATATTTGAAGAAAACCTTAGAAAAATGTACAAACCATAACTTGGAATTGGGAACCACGTGATGCCATTAAGACAAAACCCCCCGACCAAGTGATTAAATTAACTTAAACTTCGACTTCCAAAGAAGAGAGAGTAGATAGAGAAGCATTTGGAAGGGATCCAGTCAAATTATCAAAATTAAGATTGTGGTAATTAAGAGGTAGTAGTTTTGTTTTTAGCTAGGCTAGCACAAAGGAGATCTATGAGGGATGCCCTTTCTTCTGCTGATCATCATGCTAGCAGCCATATCGTCCTCGTGATCAGAAACCCTACTAGCCGATCTTGCACACACATATAGCCCGCTTCTCTTCTTTCGGACAATCCGAGTACTGCACGCCACACTCATGTTCTCAGACCCCGATGAGCCCGAAGACGAGCTCATGGGCTCGTCACAGTCGACGATCGTTGAATGGGGTGTCTCATTAGTCGTCTCCTCGTCTCCCATACTGTCTTGTGGGATCAAGAAGTCAGGACTTAGCTGTAAAGTGTTGCATGTCCTGAGGTAGGGAGAGAGGTCCTTGTAGTGTTTCAGCACAAAATCCACCTACATAATTCAACGATCTTTTTCGGTTCAAAACCATACAGGATCATCATGGGCATAATTCAATTCTATGGAACAAGTGAGTTGCATTCCAAAAGGGTTTTCATTCTTACAAAGAATTGAGAATATTTCGTATTAATACTGATTGCATGTGATCATTATAACTTAGATGCCTAATCTGTATATGTCTAAGTGATCTTCGAAATCCCTTCCGGATAACGTCAAGCATTGAAAAGTCAGAAATTATACGATAACTAAACCAACACAGATAATTACCTTGCAGACGAGAGAGCAATGGATAAAGGGTTCTTGGAGGCTTCTGTCACAGGAAGTGCAATAGTTTCCGGACCCCTTGAATTGCCTGTTTTGAGGTCTCTTCTTGATGAACACCACTTTGGCGCCATTGATTGTGTAAGGCTAGTGGAGTTTCATAACAGTTTAGCAAATTTGAAGCGTAAATTATACTTGAGAATATCACTTTAGAATTGTGTACTGACCTGAACATTTGAGCAGTCTATGAGCTTCTGGAGATCTTCGAGCCGGACAACATCATGGTATACATAACGACGAACCTGGAGAAGCCTATGGAAGCGATGTGATGGCAAGCAATGGGGGCAAATACTTGAACAACAATCCAAGCAGCAAATATTTTTCTCGTTCTTCTTTGCTGTTTCATGAAAAGAGCAACCAACAAAAAAATTTTGCGAGTACAGGGCTTCCAACCAGGCGGGCTTCCGAATTCCCTAAACATCATCACAACAAAATCCATAAGTACATATATATGACCTGAAAATCTCTAAGAACTTGGCTAGAGAAAAAGAGAAAGAGAAGGAACACACACCATGATCAGATAAACAGTACTTCAACCCTTTGATCGGCCTGTTATCAAAGGAGTGGTGTAAAACAGAAGAGAGGAAGCGAGAAGGAATAGGGCATAGAGATAAGAGTACTTATGGAGGTTCACAAGAGAAGGAAGGGTATATATTTATTCCTTGGAGAGCGACACAGCATTTTGTCAATAGGGTGCTTGTCATATGAGAGAGAGAGTGAGAGCAATAAATAAAGGAAGTAAGATATGAGGGGAACGTGGGTGCTGTTCCCGTGTCTCCCATTGTCTCTAACCTTTTTAAATTATTCCCATCTCCTTGGCTAAAGAGCTCTAGTGCTAAACTAACTAAGTTCTCCTTGAAGGAGCTACCCTAAAACTTTGTTTACCATTTCTTTCTTTGATCCTCACATCTTCATTGGTGAAATTGGTTGGAGCTAGCCAGTTGTAGTTGGACTTTCAAACGAAGAAAGGAAAAATATTTGCTCAAGTTACATGTTTGTTAAACTACGAGCCAAGTACTTACCCTGAAGAAGAGAAAAAAAATAAAAGCTTATAATCTTGGCCTGTTTATGCAAGATCACTACATCTCCGGCCACTTGATTGTCATGAACATTTTTGAGTTTAGGATTGATCAGCTTCAAGAGTTCGTATTCTACCACTTGCTTCTTCTTCTTCCTTTTTTTTTGCTTGTCAGTAAGAGGACCAAGTTAGCTAATAAAACACAACTTGAACAAAAGGAGTCTCTAGCACTAAAAATTCTTCTTTTCTCACAAAATAATTATTCTTTGCTAGATATTGTATTTCTGCACAATGCAGCTTATTCCTCTATACCAAACATTAGTTATCCCTGTGACTTCTGACTGAAGTAGCAGAGAAAGAAAAGGGGTTGATGAGATCGAAGAATGGTTATAAATTTGCAAGTATACCTTAGAAGAAATGCAGAAATACCTTAGGACCAAAGGAAGCAGCATCCATATAAATTTTTAATTTTAATCGATACACGTCCAACTGATCATTGGCTTCTCATATTTATTTCTCTTTCTCTAATTTGTTGTGGGCAAGAAAATTTTTTATTCTCCGTCTGCTAGCTGAACCCCCATTTGGCAGTGGAAAATGTGAGGAAGACAAGAAAGTTCAAATGAGAGGAAGGTTTTACACTAAAAACTTTTACCTTTTCATGGACCAATATGGTTTCACCCTTCGATCATCTGTGTCCATGATGTGCAGTAGTCCCACTATAATGCATAATGATTATTTCCATGAATTTCCATTTTGGGTTCGATTTTTATGATCGCTAACGTCCCAGCTCATATGTAGCTAGGTTGGGTCTCCCTAGAAACCACTCCCCGCTTCATGCATGCCCTTTGTGGGGCTCGATCTTTATTTGGTCCAAAACCACCGGGATGCTGCGTAGTTTTGTGTTTTATTTGTCCTAGAAACCAAACCTAGAATAATCATAATATATGCTCAAACTTCTTGTTCTTTTCTTTTCCTCAATTTTTTCGGCAACCAAGCACAAAATATTCCATAAGATGATGACATATATATTCAACTTAACTAATTAAACTCCTATAATGTGCTGTTTAAGAACTGTCTAAATGTATCAAATCCCTTGTATCTGGTCAGAATCACCAATGCTCAGCTTTGCCTAAACACTAACAGGATGATCTGATAATAAAGCCACCACAAGGACATATACGAGGGAACCCGGTTTTTGGGGACTCAAACTTGGCAACATATAACACTAACCACTCCACTGAGGAGGAACTCCAGACCATAATTAATAATAATACTGTGGTCTTGTCTCAAACATTTGACAGACAAAAACAACTCACTAAGCACTAGAAGCAAAATTAATGACCCAATTAAATTATGAGGGCTTTAGTGCGAATTTTGAGGAGGAACCTCGCTGTTTGAGCCAGCTCGATGCTCCAACTAAAATGAGTTAACGTTGGAGTTTGCAGCGTGTGTCGAAGATATTATCTTTGTATCATGATCAATTTAATTCCCCTTAATACCCTCTTACTCTTCCATTCTATCATGCGCCTCTACCTTCTGTTCATCTGTCATATAGCGTGCCTCAGAACAGCACACAAATCACACTACGTTTTACAGGAAATCAGGGAATAGTGTTTATCCTTTAATCTTCTGTAGAAAGATCAATTCATTTGTCTATGTCTACTGTTAATTAGCAGTTAGCTAGTTTTAGTTGTGATTAAACAAGGGATTTGAAAGAAATAGGAAGATGATCAGTGGCAGCTGGTAGATAGAGAAGCTCTTATGTTCATGAATATGTTCTTCATTCTACAAAATGAATCCAAAACCAACTTCGACCAGACATAGTGTGGTTGGTCGGAGTCGGAGTTGGATTTGGAGTCCATAGAGCTGACTCCGCCGACTTACATTTTAAAAATTATATTTGTCCCCTTTAAATGACAAGTTGTTTGTCCCCTTGAATTATATTTGTCCCCATTAAATTATTATTTGAGCCAGTGACCAACAAAAATTTTGACCTACATAGGCTCAAACGGCCCAATTCTGACTAATCGACTGACTTGCACTTAGTCAGAGTCGGAGTTGGATATTGTCTTTCCGACTTCGACTAAGTCGATGAACACCCCTAGTACTTCATTCAAGCAATTAAAATGGATTATTCAAATCTACTCCCACTTATATGCTAAACGCAAATGCAATATATAATCCTGGTAAGAGAGAGTTTCGAACTTATGTAATACCCATAAGATCTATGACCCAAAAACATATATATCAGGATTTCCGCCTTAGTGGAGGTGAATCAGAGCAGGCAGGCAGCCCTCCTAGTCCTCGATCCATTTCTCTGTAATTCATTATTGATATATTCAATGTATATGAAAAGTACTAAATAGCTCAAACATTTACTGCAAAAATCATGATTAATAGTTGATGAATACCATGTACTAGAATATCTTACAGATGTTAAAATATTATAATTCAATGAGGATCGAGTAACTTCGATATTACTTTTTCCATCTAGATAGTTTAAATATGTACCTCCAAGCTGGTTCCAAACATTTATGGGTTTTGCTAATATAGAAAAACTTTTTTGGTTCGGGTAAAAAGGTACATATTTGTTCGATAATGTGGAGAGCATAACGACTTGTAAATAAATCAAGACCAACCTTTAAAGCAAATATTTATATGCTTCTTATATTGCAAGAGACAAGTAAATTATAAATCTTGCATAACATGTTAGAATAGTGGATTATATTATATTTAATAACCTATAGTCAACCTCTAAGCACATTTCTTTGCTTATGTTGACCCAAACTTAAACATGAACGACATAGCTAACTTTTAACGTCAAAAGTGTTAGTACTGTTTTAATGTTGCCGTAATTCAGTATCAAAATTTAAATTCAAATTGAGCTGTACCTCCTCCCTGTTGAAAGTTAAACTTGATTTGGGCCCAAAATGTGCTCCAAACTTAATCTTGGCCCAATGGAGGATGAAGATCTTCTAGAGAGTTCCACAAATCTTTAGAGGAAAGGAAGAGAAATCATCTTTCTAGAAAGTTTTATAATGCTCTAGATAAAGGAAGAGCAAGAAGTTCTATAGAGAGTTCTATAAATCTCTAGAGTATTGGAGATCAAATAATTTTCTAGAAATATCTAGAAATAAGTATAAGTACTTTTGTGTAGAAAGTGCTACAAAAATATCTAGGAAGTATCTAGAGTCTCTCTAGAAAGTGTCATAGAAATATCTAGATATTTTAGATGAAATGTGTGGTAAGATTGAATGTGTAAGCCTATATAAAGGGATATAGCCCCACCATTTTGAAGAAGTTTAAGTGAAGTCAATAAAGTCCAAGACAAGCCAAGTAAAGCCAAGTTTGAGAAATTGAAGAGTGTTTTTCCATATCCCTCCTCATTATCTCTTCCACATAAATTTGCTCTACCTTAAAGTCTTACTCCCTTTGTGTTGTAAACTCCTATTCCAACACTCCCTAGATAGAGAAAATCTTTTAGATAAACAGTTCAGATTTTCTCCAGTTATCTAGATTCAATCACCATTGAAACAAACCTTCTTGTGGAAGTTTGGTTGTTGGAGTTCCTAATGTTGAAGAACAAGGACGTTCATGAAGAGTTCATAAGAAGAACATCAGAGAGATGAGGGTTAACCGCAGGAAGCAGGTCTAGGTTGAATTACTTGGATTATTACATCGGGGTAATCAGAGCCAAACAACTGGATGTTGTCCTTGTCTGAATCACCGTTGTAAGGTTTTACTTCTTAGCGAATTTTTGGTGGCTGCTAGCCCGGAGTAGTTTTTCCTTTGAAAGGAAAGTTCAAAGGTTTTCCACTTCGTCAACAAAATCCTTGTCCTTGTGTGATTGATATTTATTTTATTATTCGGCTGCATATATATTTTGTTGATTGATTATTAAGATCTAGACTCAACAATTTTAGGACTTGTTCTAAAATTGTTATTATTAAATTTTTAAATAGTGGGGAAACACCTATTCTACCCTTATAGGTGTTAATAGGGTCAAAACAAGATTTTTCAAAAATCATACCAAATTTGAGAGAAAAGAGCTACAACATCCAACTTCCGAAGAGGTTAGCATGGCAACTCCACGACAATATTGAGGATCTACATGGGGGCCTCCACAAATTTTATCATTGGTGGGTAACTCATGTGAACAGAGGTGCAAACATGCTGGCGCACCACTTAGCTTGTTGAGCTGCCTTTAAGATTAGTTCTAGAGGTCACCCCTATTTACTGGAGCCTTGACGAAACTACCTTGGATGTACAAGGGATTTGATCCTCCTTAAGAGGAGTAGCTAGAGGCTATATGCATTTTTTGTTAACTAGTGTCATGCTGTGTTTTTATGTATTTCGTTTTTTAATTAATGAAATTATCAATCTATTCTAATAAAAAAAAGAGAGCAAACCTATCAATTGTGTAATCTTTTTCAGGGAGATCTAGGTGAACAAGTTATGCACAAGAATATTAAACTTTTGATACCCATTTGCATTGTAGACAAAGGTTCTCTCATACAAGATTTGGAAAAACAAAAAATAGCTTACAGAACCCTGCAATCTGAAAGCTAGAGTGGAAGTAAACTTTTGGCTGATGGGGGAAGCCTCTAGATCACCAGCACCGACGAAAGAAAGTTGCATGATGCATGTGTTGGGCAAGTAACAGTCAAATCCAATTGCTTAACGACATAAAAATTATCTCTCCAACATGAAGAGGAAAATAGCTAGCCACACCCCACGTGCCATGAAAAGCAGCTGCAGAATGGTATTATTCAAAGGAAGAACCTCACGTGCAAGGGATCCAGGGGCCAGACTTTAAAACTCAACCCTGATGTCCAAAAGACCAAAAGCCAATCCTGGTGTGTAGGGACTGACTAACCAAATATTCCTCATTCCAATCAAGTGAAGTTGTTGTCTTTTGCTTGGTGGTCAAAGGTCAGAGATACAGACGTGCACAGAGAAGATGGGTTGGAAGAACAAACAGTGAGTCAGCGTGTGAGCCGCACGAGGGTATCTCTCTGCCTTTGCTGTGTCATGTGTGGGAGAGCCTCAGACCCTCTTGAAGACTAATAAAAATCTACCTTCTTTGTTTAGAAAATGGTTGTCCTGATTTTTTAATCGGGTGGGGCATGTGTACAATAAAACAAAAAAGAGAAAAATGGATGGGCAACTTCACTAAAAGAGTATTATTATAATAGCATGCCCTTACTTTGAAGGGCTGTGTCACGTGGAGAGCCTTTTCCCCAAGACCAAAGGCTGAGGGTAAGTGGGCTCTCCGTCACACATAAGCTCCAGCTTTGACTACTTCTGTAGTAATTGGAGAAATCCTCTCCAAAGAAAAGGAAGAAAAAAGCAAACAGATTGAAGGCGGACGGTGCACAGATTATGATTTTCTTTTGTAGCCAATACAAGCATCTGTTGACACTGCACAGATTATGCAGAAATCTTTGATCAAAGTGTATGAGGCAAGATCAAATGTCATTAAACTACGTTTTATTTTGGGAATAATGAATTTGATGGGGTTTTTTTTTATCCGCTGATCAACAACAAAAAGAACCCAATTTCCAATTTGATCATGGGTTTACTTCATGTATCAGAAAGAGCATGATACCATTGTTTTTTTAACTCTGAGCACCTCGGGTTCATGACTTTTTCACATCACAATTATTAATCAATACAATGTCCAATTAGAATGGCTATTTTTGGTCAGAAAACAGACCATTATGGACAATTATTTTGTTCAAAATCTGACACTAAACTACTACACTTGTAACTAATATTAATGCTTTACATTTTCCCCAATGTCATCACCTTTTCAGACCTGTTAATTTCAGGCATGTTATGCATTACATTATACAAAAAGTCAGCTAAGGGACAACACAAAGCCAGGTACAGAGAAGTGATATTTCAAATAGATCAAATCATGTTTGAGGCTTCTGAGCAGAAAACATGATGAAAGATTGCTGAACTTTGCTAGAGTAGTATGTAAGACCACAAGATGTGCACAGGTCCTTGATCTCTTCCTCTGTCAAGTAGTTATAGTTCTGAAAGAAAAGGAAATTCCTTAAGAGTCCGTCTTGATAGCATACACGAGTAAAGGAACTATCATGGACTCTTTAGGAACCAACAGTCCAAGCATGGGGAATTAGTTTTACCGGGGGGGGGGGGGGGGGAGGAGGATCTAGCGAGGTTCTAATTTACTCATGTGAAAAAGTTTCTCCCACAAACTCTTCAGATATATGGACACATAACATAAGCTGCTCTAAATAAGATAACAAATCTCACCATTGCAGCTCTTTATCTACTCATCAAATGGTAAAACTAGCATAATATTTTCATGGTCTGGGTCAATTAGAAAGTTCAGCGTGCAAATTCCAGAGGAAGATACTATATGCACACCCATAGGGTTTGTCTCCATGACAGATCAGATTCAGAAAGTGTTGAAAAGTTTTACCCTGAAAGAGCGTAATATCAGGGGAGTAGATGAAGTGTATCGCAGGAATGTGGTTCCTACAAAGACTCCACCACTTCGTAATATGCGAGTGATTTCTGCAATCTGACAAGAAGAAGCATTTGGAGTGTAGTTAGTTCAACAACTACCCTTAATATAGCGAGCTAGTTACCAATCCATTTAAAAGGAATAAAGAGAACATTCAGAGTGCGATAACATGGTTTTCTGACAAGGTATCCAGGCTCTTTTAACTGTTGAGTAGTGTCCAGGCATAATCACCCCATGCCACACCTGCTAGGCAGTTACGCTAAGTCCCTAGGGCTGCCACCAAAGTGTTGTGGCAGGATTCAAACTTGAGCAAGATTTCCTGAGCTGATGTACATCCAATTCAAATACTGAGCTACCCAGACCATCACAATTCAAGATGGACGAGTGGTAACATCAGTACAGGATTAGAGATTGCAGAGGGTGTTGTGTTATTCTAGATAAGCTCAGTTCTATGGATTATCCAAACCAAATCATTTTTGGATAATCTGAAGTTGTAGCCATTGATAAATTTGCAGAAGAAAGAACACTTACAGCATTGGAAGGAGACGGCCAGCAATGCAAGGCTGCACCAGCATGAACAGCGTCAATTGAACCTGATGAAAAGGGAAGCCTAGAAACATCTGCCCTTACAAGAGCAAGATTACTGCATATTGTTAGATGAAGTGTTAATCAGGACAGCAATGGCTTTCTCATCCATATTATAGAAAGAAAAATAAAAAGATTAAATACCTAATCTTTTCACATCATATCAGCTATGACTTGATAGTTAATGAAAGATAAATTAAACTTGCGAAGTCAAAAGAGTGCCATCACTCTCAATGAAATTGTAACACTGGCGAAGCATATTTTCGGAAAAATCAAGGGCAATAACTCCAGAATACGTCCCAGATTTGGCAAACTTTCTCGAAAACAAACCACTCCCACAGCTAACATCTACCAGAAGACCACCTTCAGCAGATTTAAAGTACTCCTGAGCCATTTGGAACTGCAGTTGATATAGAATGCCAAGTGACAAATAAATATCACAAGCCTATGGACTTGGTAAAAACAATGAGACACAGAGCTAGAAGTAGCTTGAGATTACTTCTATTCCATTAGAAGACAATACAAGTTATTAAATGATACAATATCCGTTCTAAGATCAGGAGGAGACTCTGTAAACAAACATTAAATGCAAGTTTCTTCCACTGCAGGTTCATTCTTTCAGAATCATCCCCAAGTGGTATTTAACAAATATTAACATATTGGTTAGTTTGAGACACACTAAGAGCCAAGAAAGGCATACCTCTTCATCAGGGCCTGGGAACCCACTTTGGTTAAAATTCTGACGCCAGCCTCGTTCATACAGGAATGAAACACTTGGACTCCTACAAAGGTCCAAGCACCAAAGGTAAGACATATCCAAACAACTAGCTATCTTGGGAAATCTCAAATCTAATGTCCAAAGCATGACCTAATGTTTGAATACACCCTATGCTTTTCTCTTTCTTGGGGCTGCAGAAGAGAGAGCAGGGGGGGGGGGCAAGATACCTTTTGTTTAAAGGAAAATAAAATAAACATCTTAAGATTAATACATGTATCAGTTTAGTTTTACAACCATCATAAGTCACGAAGTTTTATTTATAGCATTTTCTGGAGAGGAAAGCCAGTTAGGCATACCGGAATAGCTCAGTCCTAGTTGGCTTGACTTCAGTATAGTCCCTTGAACTAGCAGTAACAGTGAGATCTAGATAGATGTCTCTGCTAGAGTATGATTTATTGCATTTTCCACACTTGAAACCAGACCGGTAAATTGCTGGCCTGCAGGTTCACAGTTATCAAGTCAAACATTCACGCCAAAAAGAAAAATCAAATCCTAACCAGCTAAAAGAAACATCCAGAAAAATCACGCAAAGAAGAAGTACCATGTATCAGTATGTATTCCAACTTACAAGTTAATACCTGGAGGGCCTTTTCTTATGAGTGGTTCATAACAAATCGGGCATGCAAACAGGTCCACGTTGGACTTCTGATTCTGTTGAGTGCCTAAATCCTGAAAACACTTACTTCTTTAATCTCTGCATACAACTGAAAACGGGATCATTGGTTCTTCAATTCTCACTCTTGGAATTTTTTTAAAAAAAAACATGCATTACCAACTTCTTTATATATTACAAGGATTGATCTGCAAAACTTTGCACTGCAAACGTTCTTTCAAATACCAAACCTCTACAGCTATTGACTCTTAAACCTCTTACCTACATGCCCTCCCTTGTCCTCCCTTGTCCCTCATAATATTTTCAGAAACAATTCTGATATTCTACTGACTAGTTGTTCGAGCATTTAAACAGCTTGGTATGGGTACAGATGACCTTACAGCTCTTATGGAATAGTTAGAATAAATTCTGTAAAGTCTTTTCATTTGCTTGTGTTACAAGTGAGGAGGGTATTACTAAATATCAAAGTAGCAGCACATCTCTCTTAGCAAAAAGATACCTATGGGTCCTGTTATTATGAGCGAAATTTGATAGTTCGATTAATTTATGTTGTATTCTCAGTCCGACTATGGACACCCACTTTCTCTATGGTCAACGTGGGATTTTACCACCCACGCTTTCGATAAAAAAAGAATACATACTTGAACGATAGATCAATATCAGAAAAGGTAATCGCTATAAGACCTCTGAAAATCAGAAAATACGAAATAAGTCCAAGGAGAAGAGGATGGAGGGATTGAGTCTTACCGGTTTTAGAGCAACAGCTGAGCTCGCAAGAATGCTAGAAGAGGGGAAGCGGAGGCGGGGAGGGAATCGGGAATTATGAGGAAGGTATGAGCATTTCTGGAATGAAGATTGGTGAAGAGAGTAGTGAAGGGACGAGGGGGAAGCCATGGCCATGAGGTCCAACTCTCTTTCTTTCTTTCTCCTCTTCTTCCTCGTCTTTATGTCTGTTGTGCTCTTTGGTTGTTTAACGAATTGATTCTCCAGAAGACCGTTCGGTGTTGGTGTCGTGGGACAACCAAGTGTACAAATGTATCCCCAGATTCTCTCTTCTGATCTTCTGGTAATTATATATATATATATATAGAAGCAATAAAATAATTTTTGCCATCCAAGTCTTCATTTTCATGGTTGAAGTCATTTTTATTTTTGCTTTCTCTTTGCAAAAAGAATAAGGAAGGAAAATGGGTGTGAGCCCTGTACTGTGATCAAACTAACACCTTACATGTTGGGACCTACACATAGAGGATGATAAATAGGTGCTATTTCAAGACAGCTGAATCTTAATTGCTTTTTTAATGAGCAAACAGGTGGAAGTGGTCGTGTCCAGCCTGACTAGCCCTCTTGGATATGATCAATTGGATTATCACTTACTACAAAATGTTCGAATTGAGTCGTATCTACCAACTTGGAAGTTGGCGGTCACCACAGCACAAGGTAAGTGTGACTGAACTTGAGGCGGAGATGAAGTATATTGGTCAATCATTAGAATAATTACCATCATTATAAATGTTCGTCACATTCTTGCCAAATACCAACTTTACCTAATGGAAGGTTGAAAAGTCTATCATAATGCAAACTCTACAATTCATAACTTGAAGGCATCAAGATTCTAGGTTTATCGGCCCTGTAGATATTCCCCGATCACTTTGTCTTGTTCTTTTTCCAAGTAGTACTCATTGAAAGGCACCACCTACAAAAGTCCACCAATATTCTGGATACCCAAGAAAAGAATGAAACCAACCGTCTTTTGTAAGAAGTATACTGCTTCCACTTCCAAATATAAAATAACAAGTTCGCAGAGTTAGAGAAACAGAGCATGCCTGCTTTGTAAACATGCAATTGTCGTCCTCAAACAGAGAGATATTAAAAAAAATTATAAATGATTGAGGCTGAGACTCATTGAGCAAAAATAAAAAATGTGTATTTTCTTTCAGACCAGTTAGTTGGTCTTCATCCTCGTTTACTGGTGAGACCTGCATTATCAGTTGGTCCATATGGTTGAAAATACTCTGCAAATATTCCCTTCTTTCGTTTATGTTGACATCCCATGTCTTTGCACAATTGATCATTGTTCCAAATGTTAATGCTCCCAATGCATGATCTCTGCAAATACCTTCCTACGTACTGCTTCATGCTGTTTTCCCACACATTGACTTCCTTTTCCATCTCTTTTATTCTAGGCAGTGCAACGTTCCCATCAAGGAAATGTGCTAGTCATTGAGATCTGAGTTAGGAGTCAAACAAATTGGAGAGACCCTCTGCACATCCTATTACTGCTAGTTGTGGAATCCGAGGCTAAACAATTTGTCTGCAATTTTTATAAAGCAACAATGTTATAGGACGAATCAATTCTTCACAAAGCTGCATAGTCCAAACTTCAAAAAAGCATAAAGATAACTGGAACTGAATTCTGTAATAAGCTGACAGACCTGTAGAGAGGAACCATTGAGCTTGGTGATCCATAAATGTATTTTTGATACACTTGATATTTGAACTTGCTCTTAAGCTTCTGATCACCCTTGTATCCTGTGGCTAGAATCACAAGATCTGTTTTTAGCAGCCGACATTCTCCATTGAGGAGCAGACCTTCATTACAAAAGCTGAAGCTTTGTGATTTCTTTAAGATGATACTTCCTTCTTCCACTTGGTCATCAAAGTTTTCGGGCAGCATTCCAATCTAACGTGAAGAGAAATCTTGAAGAAATCAGCTTTTAGGTATCAATTTGTACTTCTTCAAAGGAAGTTTCCATCTAAGGTAGCTCTCAGCAAACTTTGAGATCCCCCATCTCTGAAAACACAAGTTTCACAACCTTCAACATTAAAACATATAATTGTTGAACAAACATGTAGCTGCAAAGATGAGAAAAAGCATACCAAGGGTGAAAGGATGGTTGCAAAAAACTTGAGTAGTAATGTTTCACCAGGCTTGTGGACCAAAAGCTCTGAAAAGCAGTTAAAGTACAAGAAATCAATGCTTACTCCCCAGAAAGTACCACTGGGGAGAAACCAATGGGCAGTTCTATGAATCATTGTGCAAGGGTATTCAACCCCTATATTAAAGAAGGTCAGCAATGCAGGTCAATATGAAAAGACCTTAACTAGGAAGCTGTTATTGCCTCAAACTACTATGTCAAAAAAAATTACCAAAGAGAAAAGACTCTAACTGATATCCTTCTATAAGGTTTGCTTACCATTTGCAATTGCACATTATGCTGTAATGTCCAGTGCAGATTTCTATGAACCAACAATTGCAATTCTCTTTCGTGTGATCAATTCTGCAGCACTGGCGTTGTCCATAGAAGAATAGTCCATAGAATGGATCACCTTGCCACTGAACACTTCTGGGCCTTGATTTGGGGGGAACTCGGGTATATTTGGGATGCCATTGAATCTTCCAATACAGAGAACCACAAACTCCACTTGGTGCACCTGACCAAGAAAATATAATCCGGGTTTATGTGTCGAAGAATGAAATCTTTTTTCACCGTTTGGTTAGTGATTGCTTCTACTGAAGCTAGAACTAGGCCATGATTCTTTCTGGATTAGGTTTGTTATTGAATATGACCTCAGAGGATACTATTTGCATAATGATCGAATCATAGACATATATATAGTTCCCTTATTTCTTCAAGAAAGTGAACTTTGTGAAACGTAGATGCTAATTGTTTCCTCAAATTGAAGGCTTGTTGGATGTGTTAGATAAGACAACTAGTTTGCTTGTGTTCTAAAGTTCCAAGATGAACTACTTCTGAGTCTAAACAGAAAATTTGTACAAAAGAAAATACCTCTGTGGAGCAACATTTGGAGTCTTGTACGCTAATGTGCCATTTCCATCTAGAACCAAAAGGTTTGCTGGTGCCTCCCCATAGATCCCATGACGCCATCTCTGCATAAGGCTCTCCAACATAGTCTATACTCAAGACTCTAGAATTGAATTTTATGTACGGAATGATGCCAAAGTGGTGAGCATAAGATTCAATATACTCCAGGACCTGAGTGTGACTAGAAAACACTTTTCTACTTAAGAAGGCCAAGGTAAATCTGAAAATTGGTAAGTTTCCTTGGCATTTTGGAACTTGGTGGACTCTATGGTATGCTTCCACAATCCTCCTACGCTCTCTGTGGCTTCGAAGAAAATTGAATCAAACCTCTTCTCCAATATGTATTTGCAAGCAAGAAGACCGCTCATTCCTGCCCCAATGATAGCCACCCTTTTCTCCATTATGCATTAGTTGTATTGTCTAGAAAATCTCCAAAGAAAGCCTGGCTATGGCTTTCAAGGATACCAAACCAGCTTTACTTAGGGATTACAAGAAGCACACGTGACACGAGGAAATATTCAAAGATACAACTGGTGATCCTTGCTTGCGAGGCATTCTCAGAGATTTGTGTTTGTAGTTCTTATATTTTGACTTGGATCGTTGATAAAAAAAAAAAAAAAAAAATTGGTCGTGGTTGACAAAACTCGGTTTTCGAAATTCTTGCACATGCCAACATGTTCTGCTCATGCACATGAACATAGCACATCTTAGGAGGGATTTGCAAGCACACATCAGCCATATAAATATATATCGTATTTAATACCATTTTTTTTGGGTAAGTTAGCAAGTCTTTGTTTATATATATAAATATATAGTGTTTAATATACTTCTTTTTTGGCTAAGTTAGCAACTCCGTATTATAAACAAAGACCAGGAAAGATACTCGTGCAGTGCTAAAATACACCACTGGCAAGAAGTCCCCAAAGTGGATGGACTAACCAGGAATAGAACACAACCAATAAACAAAGACCAAGACAGTACATCCCAACTGAAAAAAAAAAACTAGAAAATCAGAAAACATGCTATGCACTGCCTCCTGCAAAGATAAAATCCGATAAACCCCATTTCCATTGCAAATATCTGGTTTAACGGACAGGAAACTTTCTTTCTCCTTTCATCTTCACCTTAAGAAAATAATTTGGTGGGTTAGATGCTACGCTGGACATATCCATTTTTAAATATATACATCTTCCAATACACCAAACTTCAGGTCACTAAAAGGGATGAGGTTCAAGATAGATTAACTGATCCTGACAATGGATATCTTGACTTTGACCTCATTTAAGTCTTTAGTAAAAAAAAGACCAATTTATCTATAAAATAGACCAAAAGAACTTATTTATTAAAAGTCAATATCATAAAATTATATTGTAATTAAACCCATGGATTTTGACCCTCCCAAAATGGCCAGCAAACGGACTCTAGAGTTGATTCTAAGCTCCATCCTATACGGTTGGTTATGATGATCAGGTTGACTCTCAACATAATTGTATGACGGGGGTGAGGTTAAATACTATAAAAGCCCACAAGCAGATGTCTACATCTATTTTTTTTTTGGGTAAGTGGATGTCCCCATTTGAAACACAAGGCCACAAGAAAATGTAGATAAACTGAAACAAAACGAAACTGAATTAATAGTCTCAGACCAAATCACCTGCCCGGCTTGAAGCCTCGAATGACTACTTCTATCAAGGTTATGTTACTACTCTCTCCTTCACTAAAACAGACCATTTTCTCTCCTGCTCCATGGATGTCCTGCAAACCCATCTCATATCCCATGGATTCTTTGCACATTTCCCATTGCCCTCAGCATATTGCAGATTTTAGTTCTAGTTATATTTATCTTGTTTGAAGTTTAGACTATGCAGCTATGTGTAGAATTGATTCGTTTTATAACAATATTGCTTATAAAAACTGCAGACAGATTGTTCACCTTCGGATTTCACAACTAGCAATAATAGGATATGCAGAAGGTTTCTCCAATCTGATTGGCTCCGAAGTCAGATCTCAATGGCTGGCACATTTTCTTGATGGGAAGGTTGCATTGCCTAGTATAAAGGTGATGGAAAAGGATGTCATAGTGTGAGAAAATAATATGAAGCAATATGCAGAAATATATTTGCGGAGATCATGACTTGGGAGCATTTACATTTTGTACAATGATCAATTGTGCAAAGACATGGGATGTGAGCATAAAAGAAAGAAGGGAATATTTGCAGAGTATTTTCGACCGTATGAACCGGCTGATTATGCAGGTATCACCAGTAAACGCATGATGAAGACCTAGTAACTCATCTGAAAGTTAATACACACTTTCGCTCAATGAACTCAGCCTCTATCGTTGTAATTTTCTCTGTTTCTTTTCAAAATATGTTGACAGAGGCTGAGATTCATTGAGCAAAAGTGTGTATTAACTTTCAGACGAGTTAGTCGGTCTTCATCATGCGTTTACTGGTGATACCTGCATAATCAGCCGGTTGATACAGTTGAAAATACACTGCAAATATTCTCTTCTTTCTTTTATGCTCAAATCCCATGTCTTTGCACAATTGATCATTGTACCAAATGCAAATGCTTCCGAGGCATGATCTCCGCAAATATCTTTCTGCATATTGCTTCATGTTGTTTTCTCACACTATGACATCCTTTTCCATCTCCTTTATACTAGGCAATGCAACCTTCCCATCAAGAAAATGCGCCAGCCATTGAGATCTGAGTTCGGAGCCAATCAGATTGGAGAAACCCTCTGCATATCCTATTATTGTTAGTTGTGAAATCTGAGGGTGAACAATCTGTCTGTACTTTTTATAAGCAGGAATGTTATAAAACGAATCAATTCTACACAAAGCTGCATAGTCCAAAATTCATACAAGATAAATATAACTGGAACTAAAATCTGCAATAAGCTAACAGACCTGTAGAGAGGAACCATTGAGCTTGGTGATCCAGAAATGTATTTTTGATACACTTGAGATTTGAACATGCTCTTAAGCTTCTGATCACCGTTGTATCCTGTGGCTAGAATTACAAGATCTGTTTTTAGCAGCCGATGTTCTCCGTTAATCACTAGACCTTCTTTACAGAAGCTGAAGCTTTGTGATTTCTTTAAGATGATAATTTCTTCTTCCACTTGGTCATAAAAAATTTCGGGCAGCATTTTAACCTGACTTGAAGAGACTTCTTGAAAAAAGCTGCTTTTCGGAATCACTCCGTATTTCTTCAAAGGAAGTTTCCATCTAAGATAGCTCTCAACAAATTTTGAGATCCTCCATCTCTGAAAACACAAGTTACAAAACTTTCAGCATCAAAACATATAATAGTTGAACAAACATGTAGCTGCAAAGAAGCGAAAAAGAATACCAAGGGTGAAAGGATGGTTGCTAGAAACTTGAGTAGGAATATTTCACCAGGCTTGTGGACCAAAAGCTCTGCTTGAAGTACAAGAAACCTATGCTTACTCCCCAGAAAAAGCCATTGGGGGAGAAACCAATGGGCAGTCCTCTGAATCATTGTGCATGGGTATTTAACGCCTATATTAAAGAAGGTCAGCAATGCAGGCCAATATGAAAAAGGACATGGTGAGAAGCATTGGCAGATTCCCAATTATATCAGTTAAGCTTTATGCGAAAAAAAATTTGCGCCACAGAAGTAACAGTATCCCAAGATCAGCAACCAAGTTGAAGAAGAACAAGCCAAAAGATAACACACTCCAAAAATAAAGCACGAATTTCGAATTTGATACATAAGGACTAAAGGGAATGAGTGGGTACAACTTCTGGATTGATCATGAATTCTAGGATGAATGAATGTCTAATTGAGAACACATTTGAACGCTGTTGAATAATTGAACAAGTGTCAATGCTTGAGTTCCCAAGAATACACTTTAGAGATAAACAATCATTTTGAACTTGACATTGAGATCTAAATGAGAACAAATTTGAACGCTGTTGAATAATTGAACAAGTGTTGGTGCTTGAGTTTCCAAGAATACACTTTAGAGATAAACAATCATTTTGAACTTAACACTGAGAATAAAGAATCAACACATCTTTACGAACTTTGGTTTAGTATCCCAAGGAGAAGCTTAATGAAAAGACCTTAACTAGGAAGTTGTTATTACCTCTAACTACTAAGCCAAAAAAAAATACCGAAAGAGAAAAGCCTCTAACTGATATCCTTCCACAAGGTTGGCTTACCATTTGCATTTGCACATTCCGCTGCAAAGTCCAGTGCAGTTTTCTATGAACCAACAATTGCAATTCTCTTTCGTCTGATAAATTCTGCAGCACTGACATTTTCCATAGAAGAGTAGTCCATAGAATGGATCACCTTACCACTGAACACTTCTGGGCCTTGATTTGGGGGGAACTCGGGTATATTTGGGACGCCACTGAATCTTCCAATACAGAGAACCACAAACTCCACTTGGTGCACTTGGCCAAGGAAAATATAATTCGGGTTTATGTGTCGAAGAACGAAATCTTTTTTCACCGTTTGGTTAGTGATTGCTTCTACTGAAGCTAGAACTAGACCATGATTCTTTCTGGATTGGGTTTGTTATTGAATATGACCTCAGAGGATGCTATTTGATAATGATCGAATATAGACATATATATAGTTCCCTTATTTTTTCAAGAAAGTGAACTTTGTGATCTTTGATGCTAATTGTTTACTCGCATTGAAGGCTTGTTGGATGTGTTAGAGAAGACAACTAGTTTGCTTGTGTTCTAAAGTTCCAAGATAAACTACTTCTGAGTATGTCTTTCATGGTACCTGAGTCTAAATAGAACATTTGTATAGAAGTAAAATACCTCTGTGGAGCAACATTTGGAGTCTTGTACGCTAATGTGCCATTTCCCTCTAGAGCCAAAAGGTTTGCCAGTGCCTCCCCATAGATCCCATGACGCCATCTCTGCACAAGGCTCTCCAACACAGTCTAAACTCACGACTCGAGAGTGAAATGTTATGTATGGAATGATGCCAAAGTGGTGAGCATAGGATTCAAGATATTCCAGGACCTGAGTGTGACTAGGAAACACTTCTTCTACTGAAGAACCAAGGTAAATCTGAAAATTCTTAAGTTTTGTTGGCATTTTGGTGCTTGGTGGACTCTATGGTATGCTTCCATAATCCTCCTACACTCTCTGTGGCTTCGAAAACAATTGGATCAAAGTCCTTCTCCTTTTTTTTTTCTTTCTACGCAACCTGAGATACACACAGTAGAGGGCTACACCACAGCCTTTAGATACATCATTACAAGCCAAAACCGACTGAGGCACAGCCTCCAATTCAATATCTCCCAAAAGCCCAGATGTTATTCCCCATTTGGCTATGTTGTGAGCCAAAGGATTACCATCCTGTGCTATCCAAGCTATCTTCCATTTATTCTTGATGGCCAACATCTTCCTCATGGTCTCCACTTCGCCTTCAATGCACCACAACTGTTTCTCATGAGAATTGGACACTTGGTTCACCAGGATTAGGGAATCACCTTCAGTTAAAACATTCGTAGGAACCAATTCCTCTGCCAGAGTAAAAGCAAGTCGTGCAGCAATGGCCTTCCCTTTGAGAGGATTTGACCCCACTGTTTTGCTTATACGAATGCGCAAGATCTCCCCTTAATGATATCTACACACCGCAGCTGCCCATAAAAAATTATACTTAAGACTGCTGCATCAAAATTAATTTTAATAGAACCTGCCGAAGGGGGACTCCACTGAATAACTGCCGAATGGTCCTCTAAATCCCAAGCTGCTTTGTGGGCTAAATAGCGATTCTCCACCGAACGAATGACCCTGAATATATCCTTGCTTTGCTCCCTATGAATGATTTTATTCCGCACAGTTCATATAGAATCAACAATAATCACCACTGCCAACATAAGGTGCCATATGCCTCTATCTTGAGCAGGTAAATCAAAGGGTCTAATATAAAGCGTAACCAGTGAGCAATAGGCCGATTAGCAAAGGCCACAGAATTAATAGGCTAAGGGCCAGATCTCCACAGATAGACACTAAACCAACATCCCAAAAAGAGGTGCTCACTCGTTTCGTCATATGCACGGCAAATTGGGCAGAGAGTCAAAGTTGGATCTTGAGAATTCCGCAAGAAACCCATCTGACTTCTTAAGGGAAGAGCTGCTGCCGCCAACTTCCATAGAAGAAGTTTTAGTCGATGTTGAACTTTCAATTTCCAGATTTTCTTCCATTCAGAGGCTGCCAGACCACCCACTTCAGTAAGCCTACGACGCTGATCACGCAAATAGGCAGATTTTACCGTCACCATCCCCTTGGGGTCATGCACCCAAGCAAGAAGGCCGCTCATTCCTGCCCCAATGATAGCCACCCTTTTCTCCATCATGCATTAACTGTATTGTCTAGAAAATCTCCAAAGAAAGCTTGTCTATGGCTTTCAAGGATACTGACAATGCTTCCCTGTGGCCCTCTGTTGCACGATCAGATTTGTCTTCGACGCAATTTCTTTGTGGCTCATCCCTCCTGTTCTCTCAAGTGGATTTCCAGGCCGCAGAATTGCTTTGTCCACTCTTTGGTTCAGTGAGTTTTTTCTTCTTCTAGCTTTGGTGTTATTTCTGCTCTCTGTCTTCCTGAATCATGTTTTAAATCGAGCTTCGGTTCCTTTTGTGTAGCTAATTGGTTTCTGTAACTGTAAGGTTTGCTAAGAACAAAAAAATACTGACAATGCATTAATGCAAGCAAGCTGATCACCAGTTGTATTGACAATGCATTTATGCTAATTCTTCCACTACATTGTATAATTGGACGACGGAGAAAATGTGTGTATATAAATTTGTACTGACAATGCATTAATGCAAGCAAGTAGGATCACCAGTTGTACTGACAATGCATTAATGCAAGCAAGTAGGATCACCAGTTGTATTGTTTCCATTAATGCTAATTATTCCGCTACATTCTTTAATTGGACGATCGAGTGATAAAAGTCGTTTTCGAAATTCATGCACATGTCAACATGACAACATGTTCTAGTCATGCACATGCTTCCATTTTTGTCTTTTTCTTTAAAACAAACGTTTTTAGAACCAGCAATGTGTGGTGGCATGGCCATTAAACGACCCTGATTGACCAGCAATGCTATCTTACACTATTTCGTTATCATGCTGAAGTACTGGAAGGTAAAATTTGTGCAAGCCATGTCCGTTTTTGGATCATATTTACATTTTTTTGACCTCTAGCTATCTGCTTTTCTCCGTAGAAAAGAAAAGAAAAGAAAACTGTTTGCTTTTCTGGACATCAATTTATTCACATTGCTTGCTGCTAATTATATTCTCTTTCTTTCCTTGGGCTGGATTCGAGTTGGCATGCAAGAAACGCTAAAGGAATTGATTCGAGTTGGCATGCGCAACAGCCTCATCAAGGAACTAGGGAGTGGAGGATTCAAGGTACAAACAACTATTCTTCTCAATATTTCTTTGTTTAAACTTTCTTTAACGTAATATGTGTGTATATAAATTTGTTTTTATACAAGTTGACGAGTATCCAGATCTCTCAACTAACTCAAATTAACTTGAAGGGAATTGATGATTTCAGATTTTCCAAATTTAGTTGAGGTTCACCAATGGGTTGGATCCCTTGATAAGCTTGTTAGCTTAAGTTTTCGAATTGTTGTAAACTTCAGAATTTTCCTAAAAGCCTTAAACTAAGATCTCTAGAGATCTAAGCTTCGCAAATCCTATTGCGAAAGGCTTAAACACTTCCCTAAAATCGAGTGTGAAATGGAAAAAGACATTCTCCCTTTTCTTGCAAGGGGACTGGTATAAATGAATTGCCATCATCCATTGTGAAGCTCAGTCGACTTAGGTATTTGTTTCTATTGGGATGTACAACCGACAGTGAAGTAATTAATGTCTCTCCAGATAATTGTACATCACTGGTTCTCACATTAAACACTACAAAATGAAACGTCTCCTAGTTAAAAATGTTTCAGATTTGCTTGCCATCAAATATTGCGGATTCTATTCGGTGTGCATGAATGATGAAGAGGAAGATGATCGAGATGTTCTCTGTGGCGATGTTGATGTTAATTTGGATTAGTGGAAAAAAGAATGGGGAAACTCATTACATCTAATGGATTACGTACAATTTTCAAAGAGATGCCGAGACGATGATGATGATCGCAACTTCGAATCCCACTGACACCCAAAGAGGAAGACCCATTCTTCATTCTTCAACCTTTGGCATGAAAATTTCAGAACAGTAGGAACAAACTAACCAGGATAAATAAACAGTACATCTCAACACATAGCCAATAAACAAAGACCACTTAGTAAGAACAAACTAACTAGGATAAATAAACAGTACCTAGACAGTACATCTCAACTCAAGAAAAAAAAAAACCCAGAAAACATGCTAGTTAGCAGTGTAGGCTGTAGTTGGCTCCTGCCAAGATAAACTCCGATAAAACCCATTTTCATTACACATATCTTTTCTTTTAGATTCAACCTATGGCTATTACAAGTATCTGGTTCAACGGAAAAAACTTTCTTCTCCTTTCATCTTTACCTTAAGAAAATAACTTGGTAGGTTTGGTGATACGTTGTACCTATTTTTTAAACGTATACGTCTTCCGATACACCGAACGTGAGGTCATTAATTAAAGAGAATGAGGTTTAACATAAATTACCCGATCCTGATAATGAACAACCCAACTCCGACCTAGTGTAGGTCTTTGATGAACAAAAAAAACCAATATATGTATAAAATAGACTAAAAAAACTGATTTATTAAAATTCAATATCATGTCAAGCCCATAGATTTTGACCCTCCAACCAAAAGGCAGCAAACGGACTCCAGAGCTGATTCCCAGCTCCATCCTATACCGTTTGTTATGATGACCAGGTTGACTCTCAACAAAAACAATTCTGGATGACGGGTGTGAGGTTATATACTCTAAAAGCCCACAAACGGATGTCCCCCATTTGAAACACAAGGCCACAAGAAAATGTAGATAAACCGAAACAAAACGAAACTGTAGTAACAGTCTCAGATCACCAAATCACCAGCGCGGCTTGAAGCCTCCAATGACTACTTCTATCAAGGTTATGCTTCAACTCTCTCCTTCACTAAAACAGACCATTTTCTCTCCTGCTCCGTGGATGTCCTGCAGACCCATCTCATATCCCATGGCCTCTGTGCACATTTCGGATTCGCCTCGGCCACGTGGAGAAGTAGCAATCTCAGTTGCCTTCAATCCATATGGAAATTTCAACCTTTCTTTATTTGGTGATGAAGAGGGTAACACCTTGAACTTTTATGATGTATATCATCGCTTATGTATGACACTTTCTGCTTTTCTGGAAAATTACATTGTTTGAACTTTGAAATGATTCAACCATGTCATTGCTTTAGCTCGGTTTGAAAGATATTATTAAATTTAGGAGCACAAAGAATAGCCCTGTTTGAACAGAAATCTCAACACTAGAGCGTTCGTGTTTCAAGTTACGGCTCTGATTCTAGAGGATTAAGGAGCGATTAATATCAGCTTCAAACATTGGTGCGTGAGGCTGGAGTTGAATGTGCTGAATCTCAGCTTTGAAAAATGAGTTGTGGCTGCTGTTGAAAAGACTAAGGCTGCACTATTGGACCAAAGTTTCAATAAGCAGTCCTCATGTCTACTTTATTGAGATAAAGCTCAACAGAGAAATTGCGTTTTAGTGAAAAATAAAATAAAATTGACCAACCATATTTTAACCAATTAATTTCTTAGAGAATGACAGAGAGAAGCGACCAACTCTAGGATGATTGATAGAGATCAGGACATTGTATGCTGCTCTTGGTTCCTGGGTTTGGTCCCTATGCTCTGGCCTCATATTTGTATTTACAAGTTAAGTTGAATCTATATTGATACTTCTAAACTTTTCCCTAAAATAAGTTCTGCATTGTTCAAGTGAATATCCCTTCTATGTGTTTTGGTCTTAATCGAAACCACAAAACAGTCAGTAGATCAACAATCAGTCTTCTTTGGATTTGCCTCCAGCACTCCAAAAATATGTAGGCAACCAATACTAACTCTTTTGTTGTGCCAAGGATAAGAGTTGATAGATTCTATTGGACTTACCTCCACAGATTCACAACAAGCAGAACCTCCAATGCCACCAACTGAAGGTCGATTTGATGTAGTTATTGACAACGATATCATTCGCCGTCTTGATTTATCCCCGTTTCAAGCCACGACAGGAATTACATCACCATTACCTGGTAAGCAGTGTAACTATTATGCATGTTACTTGCTACTGGTTCATACCTTATATGATCCTGCATGCTGTTATTGTTACAGTGGAGCCAAAGGAGTTTCTTGAACGGAAAATTGGCTTTACCATCAATTATACAAGAGAAGATCTAAATGATCCTAGAGAGTTATCAGAATTTCCTGATATAAGACTATGGTTTGTCAGACTTGATGCCGCTTATCCATGGCTACCTGTCTTGTTGGACTGGCGAGCTGGAGAGCTAGCTCGTTATGCAGCTATGTTGGTCCCTCACCAGGTAATAGATAATAGAACAGTGATAGAGAGAAGAAAACCAGATGATTCTTTGATGATCCAAGTTTTGAAATCCTCTTTTGGCAGATGAATATGAAGATGGGTGTTGTTTTTAATCCGGAGGCACTGGAACTGTTCATTATGAAGAAAGTTTTCATTGTTTATTCTTGGTTGAAGCAACATAATATACCAAAGCCAAGACTGAAGACAAGTGACATGGCCAGGATGCTTGGATTTGCTATTGGCGACGAACTATTCGACTTGGTGGATGAACGTCCACTTGATCCATCATAAACAAAGAAGCCTACAACCCCCATTGTTCTCCATGTGACATCCAAAAACTCATTGGAGGCTAAAAAATATGCTCTCGAACACATCATACAAGGATAATGGGAGTGACTCAGAATAACGAGCAGAGGCGCAGAAGGATGTCATTTTCCTTTGAAGTGATGTCAATGACTGGTTCGGAAGTTGAACTTAGTGTGATGCCAAGCAGGAATGGATGCCAATTCACTGCAGCACTTACCATTAGCAAAGCTTCTGAACTACCAATAGATCGTTGGCCCCAACTCTAAAGCCATAAACCGACATCTTTTGTAGTAAAGGACCCTAAGGTTTTGATGACATATATGGAATTTCATTGACTATTAACTTAAATACATAACACTCATTCGGTTCTTCCTTTATGGAAAAGTCTTCCATTTCTTTCGCTCCGTAGAAATCTTCCATTTGAGCCACATTGTGCAAATCGTTATCAATGGATCGAGGAACTAGACAGAAGCTTGTCTGGCTGAGAGGTTGAACTCCCACAAGCAGAGACAAAGCCAAGATTGGACTTGAGGGCTAGTCGCTAGTTACACAAAAATAAATTTTGAGGCCCATATGATGTAATTATTTTTTTTTGTGGGGGCCGTCCCCTGCCCACAAGGCATCTTATCGTGTATATTCCCGAATGGGTTTGGGCTGGACCGAGCCGATAGAAGAGTGAAAAGACCGGAAATACTATTGAGGCCAATTATGTTTCCCACCAAGCAATTGGGATTGAACTGGACTTGAGCAGAACAGTCCCATACAATAGGCCTGCAATGTCACGGTGGCTATCCCATTGTGTGAAAGGCGCATGTTTTTGTCCATGATAAATCCATCAGGTTAATGCAACTCTTAGCTCACTAACTAAACTTGCAAAACGAAGTTATCTAATAAAACTCGAAAAGAAAAAGCAGAACGAAAGGTTTAAATGATATGACCTTTGACAAGAATTATCGTAGAAAGTTCAAGACAAGCGAAGACTTTGGTACAACATCGACTTCTCACTGAATCAAGTTCGGTGAATTCAACTATGCCGGTGACATCCCAAACCCAAAAGATCAAAAGTGTCAACGAATGGGGCTGGTACGTTCATGACGGACCAGCAAGGGCGGTGCCCACGCCCATGTGCTGCAGTGCTGGTGTACCATTGAACATGTGAGGGTTATAACATATAGGTACGGGAAAACAGAGCAAGTTAAAAATATGGAGACCAACATGCTAACCTACCAGTAACACGAAAGAAAACGTGTATAAAGTTATTTGAAATCGAGATGCCTTGTGACATATGTGGAGGACAAGTTCACAAAAAATTCAATGCCTCTGTCGACAAGATGGGTTCCTAATTAATCTTGCAGACAAGCTTGTCCAGGTTCTAGTGAGGCTTGTGAGCAGTGGCGGAGGGAGGGGGTCCAACAGGGGCTGGCCCCAGTTGGACCAATGCAAAATGGCTTTTTGTTTTTATTTTTTTTTTGTCTCCTGCAAAACATAACTTGTAATTGATCAAGGTAATAGTTGATATACTATTAATATAAAATTTTGAAATTATATTAAAATTACGAATATTTGGACCAGGTTGTGAAATTGTGATTGGGATAGTAAGTTGTGACTTGTGAAATTATATTGATGAATTTTGTTTTGTTTTGTTTAGATAATGAATAAATTTTTTATTAAAAAAATCAGCAGGGTCATCTAATACTCCTAATGTGGCTACTACTTCTGAGACGAATATTAGTTCGAAAAGACATAGTGTTTTGTTCAGTCCGGATGATATTATTGTTGACCCAGGTTAAGTAAACTCATTGAAGAATATGATGTTGAGATTATAAATTAAGTTCGTAAAAAGTATTTGATAAAAGATCTTTGTCAACCGCTTGGGCATGATTTTCTCAAGAAACAGTATGGAAAACGAATGAGGGCTTTTTTGGAGTTATGGTTTAAAGCAAATGAGTGGTTGAAATATAGTGTATCAGAGGATGCAGCGTATTGCTTGTGGTGTTATCTATTTAGGCAAAGTAGAGAATCAAGATCCGGGGGAGATGTGTGTTACATCTACGAGATTTAGCAATTGGAAAAAGGGAGTGGAGGTATTTGAGAGTCATGTTGGAGCATTTAATAGTTTTAGCAAATAATGTGGTACTTGTATTTCAATATAATATATTTTTAGTCTTTAATTTTTAATATTTTAACTCTAAGATATTTTTTTGCATTACGTAGTAATATTTTTTTTTTCATTTTCCCTTAAAGGTTGGCCCCCCTTCGGATTGATTCCTAGCTCCGCCACTACTTGTGAGTTGTGGCCTTGCGGGATACTCTATGTACCCATGCCCCATGTTGATAACGCATGCCCTACTTAAACTAGGTTTTTTTCTAGCTTGTGGAACGTGGATAAGATCCGATTCTATCGGTACCGGCACTGAGTTCCCGATATCTGCCTTAACAGGTGCTGATATTTGGGTTAACCGGAACCGGGTCCCTGGTATTGGTAAAATCATATTTTTTATTTAAATTTTTTTAAATAAATATATATAAATAGAATTGAGGTGCAAAACAGTGTCCAGATCGCGATTAATCATAATTCAAGCATTCGTAGATTTGCATGTTTTTGGACGGTTTAGTAGACTTGAAGAAGCACGAAAGTATTAGAATATTACATGAAATACTCTACTTTTCAACAAAATTATATAAAAAAAACTGGTGAAATCAATAATTACAATTCCATAGCACTCAGAACTTCAAATTTCCAATGTACTTATCCTAATATCATGTCAAAAGCTTCCATTTTTTAAAGAAGCCTTCACAGAATGCAGAAAATACAATAAAGCTCACAACTCAAAATCCGAGGCAGCAAACGTGGGGAAACAAAAAAAAAAACATCTGCAGTATACTCTCTGTTTCTGATCTACAAAAAAAATTTTTTTCCAAGCTGTAGAATTACAACTTCAAATGACTTGGCTATCAACAGCAATTCCACTCGGTGAAAATTCCAACTTGGTGTCTCTAAATATATTATGTAGAGCACTTACCCATCTTGGCGACGGAGATTGAGGAGTAGGGATTTTGGCTACAAACTAATTTTAATTTTGTTCATTTTTTTTTCTCTGCTACGGTTAAGATGTTCTTACTTTTCTAAGTTTATTGATTTTGGATATTATTGTTTGAGACTTTAGATTTTCATATTGTTCTGATGTTCTTTAAGTTTATTGACTTTGGATTTCATTAGTTTATATTTTATTGATATGTGATAAATGGACCAAAAGAAAAAGGAAAAAAATACATTGGGTCAAGTGCGTAAAATACTAAAAAAATGGCACAATATAGATGCAGGTTAATCGAGAACCGTTACTGCTAAAGGTTGGTTATTTCCCTTAACGGTATAGATGGTGGTGGCCAATATTTGAGAACCGACCTATCCGGTGTAACCGGCACCTATAGGGAGATTGAACAACCCTAGTACCGATGCTTTTCACACATGACATGAGTTTCATTTTGAAGTCAAAGGAAAGGAAGACTGGTTAGCTTCCTTTCATACACTTATGCTTCCGCACAGGTCGTTTCTAAGATAAATGGGGCCTAGGTGAAACCATAAAAATAGGCTTTTATATTATATTATTATATTAAAAAATATCATTAAATTTTAGTTAAAAATTATTCTAATTCATATTTTCTATTAGACATATTAGATATCTCAAAATTACCATAAATTTAAAAATGATAGCTACAATCAACACAAACAGACATTTAAAATAAAACTATACAATACTCAACTTAAATCATTTTCTCAATTTTCTTTAGGAAGAAGAAGGCTATGGTACGACAAGCTTTGAGATTTTGAAATTGAATCAATACTTAAAGAAAGAGAATAGTGAAAATAGTGATAAAGTAAGATAATTTTTTTTAATTTTAAAATTAGAAGTACAATAATTTTTTTTTAATTTTAAAGTTGGAAGTCATTTCCTTTAAAATTTTGAATTATGTTTTTCCTTGCATTAAATGAGGATTTCAAAAAGTTTAACCGATATTTTGAGATTTATTTTTTCTTTTGTTAAGTTAAACTATTTAAATTAAGGACCAAAAACCTAATAAATATTAAGTTAATTAAATAGCTATAGTACTCAGTAGTCAGTACAGCTTCGATCTTTTGTTCGTCACTTGGGCTTAAGTGCTGTAAATGCCCTCAAACTGTGCTGCTAGTAGAGAGTAACAACCAGAAAGTCATGACATATTCGATTAAAATGCCTACATCGAGCATGCATTTGAGAATTGAGATGCGTGGCATCGAATGAAGAGATCCATTGAATTGGGTCTCTAATAGAGTACTACTTCTTCCCTCACCTGTGCTCCTTTGGGTAATTATTTCGAGCTGGTCACACAAATGTCTTTTGTTCTTATCTTCTTGTTTCAGTACTTTGTATATATACAGATTTCGCTGCAAGATGCATTTCTTCTAAGTGCTATGACTGTTGATACTTCTATCTATATTCTTTTGCGACGGGTTTTGCTCTCGGAGAAACTTCTCTCGACGGTGAAAAGCCATATATGAACCCCGTTTGGTTGTTGTCCCCCCATGAAATCCGTGGCATTGAACGGACATGTATCTGAAATGGATCCATTATCTAACCTAACCCTGCATTTACTACTGCTCCAAATGTCCCTTTTCATACGGCAATCGTCACCCATGCATGCATTTAATTTTACAAATTTTTTTATTTATGCCGGTACGCATATTCTAACGTACCCTTATTCTGTCAGGCATCTTTCCTCTCTTATAACGCATTCGTAAAATTGGCGTACAGAACGCCCAATCAATGGATACAAACAAATTAGGGATAAATGATATTTTGGTCCTTGTGCTTTGAGTGAAAATCAAATTAGTCCCTTAACAATTTTTTTCATCAATCGGGTCCCTGTAGTTTGCATGAACATCAAATTAGTCCCTCATCAATTTTTTCCCTCAATCGGGTCCCTGATCTTTACATGCTTTTATATTAAGTTCTTCCATCCAAATTCGTCCACTGACTTAACGGTAAATGCCAACTTGATCTGCTCAAGATGGAGAGCTAAGAGAATCAAGAGGCCCGAGCAGGTCAGACTGTTTGTGCTCGGGATGCTCAAACTACTTTTATATAGCCTTTGCACGAGCGGCCTTGCTACTCGGGCCTCTCGATCTGCTTATGCTCGGGATGCTCGGACTAATTGTGCTCGGGATGCCGAGCTACTTGTGTTCGGGATGCTCGGGCTGCTTGTGTTCGGGATGCTCAGGCTGCTTTTATAATAGCCTTTGCGCGAGAGGCCTTGTTGCTCGGGCCTCTCGATCTGCTTATGCTCGGGATGCTCGGGCTGATTGTGCTCGAGATGTCGGGTTGCTTTTGCTAGGGATGTCGGGTTGCTTTTGCGCGGGATGCTCAGACTGCTTTTATATAGCATTTATGCGGGCGGTCGGCCTACTCGGGCCTCTCGATCCTCTCAGCTCTCCATCCCGAGTAGATCAGATTGACACTTATCGTTAAGTGAGTGGACAGATTAGGACGGAAAGACATAATATAAAAGCATGTACAGATCAGAGACCCGATTGATGAAAAAAATTGATAACAGACTAATTTGATAGCAGCCCGACCTGCTCGGGCCTCTCGATCCTCTCAGCTCTCCATCCCGAGCAGATCAGGTTGACACTTACAGTTAAGTCAGTGGACGAAATGACTTAATATAAAAGCATGTAAAGATCAGAGACCCGATTGATGAAAAAAATTGATAAAGGACTAATTTGATTTTCATGCAAACCATAAGGACCCGATTGATGAAAAAAATTGTTAAGGGACTAATTTGATTTTCACCCAAACTCCAGGGACCAAAATATCATTTATCCCAACAAATTATACTGGAGATCATCATTGTAGAAAACCACGCACACACGTATAACAAATCTAATTATGATATTGATGGTCATAAATCAAGCCTGCATGTTGAGGAGCACGTTTTAAGGAATGTGCAGACCGTCATAAAAAGTTGTCAGGGGAGAACATATTTGTTACAGAAGAATCAAACACGTTATGTGGGACTGGGACGCACTGCACAGTTTTAATCAGGAAGCGGCCGGGGCGCTGTCTATTTATTAACAATACCTTTGTCGTGCATTTATGGAGTATGATATCCACCTTCTCCGCTAACAAGTCGGACAACATTAATGCATATAATTAAGAGGAACTCAACTGACAAAGATGATCTATATATAAGCTTCACTGGACCTATATATATATATATAGGTGTATTGAAGTATAACCAAGGAAAACTGTTGACAATAGAAGCAGATTCCAGTGACATATTTTGTAAAGTTATAATTCCTTCTCTATAATGAATTAAGTTCCTCCAATAAGGCTCTTTACTATGTCCCTAGTTAATTATTCGGATGAATGGCATCCCAAAAGGTTTATGACTACTGTTGTTATCTTGGAGGTTTCTGCAGACATCAGTATTAGGAACTTTCAATCTAATGTGAAGCCAAAGCTTAATGGTATACTAGTACTGTTTTATTTTGACTTGCCACCAGACATAAAATCTCAAAATTCTAACCCCGGCCCAGAACTAAAAGCGAGAGCTAGCTTGTTTATTTATATATTCTCTAGTGCATATAAGAGGTGGGCCAATCGACTCTGGTAAGTCTAAAAAGTATTTGATATAATGTCTCTTTGTCGGGCAAAAGTTAATCCTAACTCCCTCTTTTAATTTTGGGTATCTTGGACTCATTAGAACATTATGTTCTGTTGATCCCATAAGTCAAATTCCTTATAATATCGTTTTACAATTTACACACGGTTTCCAAAAGGAAAAAAATATGTACCTCCATAACAAATTCATCCCAAAAGGAGGAACGTACGACGACTAGTCTCAAAGAATGAAGTATATAAATTTTCAAAGGATTGATATTGACCCACATCATGATTTTATGCATGGGTGAAATGTAGCTGTTGAATTTAAAAGCTCAGTCTGTATCGCAAACTCAAATGGAAGACCACTTGTCATGGGGCACTATTTCTTTGCCAGAATCGCCATGCCTTGCGACAAATTAAGCTGGCGAACTTATGCAACTCCAAAGCAAGGTCACTTTTGAATTTAAAATTTGGAGGTTGGTTCACATTCCCCATTATTGTTTAACAAAGTGTTCTATATTTTAAAGGAATGTTCCTAAAGTGTACCTATTTATTGGTTAGCTCCTTTCTGTGCGTTAGACATTTTCCAGGAAACAACAACTGAACCAAATCTTTGTTTGCATGATGTACTAATCATGAACTGCCCCTATCCCTTTCGCACTTTATAAAGCCATTAATTAAGTAAATTAATAAGTAAAGTCCTCCAGGAATATTTGGCTGTTAGAGTACCTTCAGAATCAGAAGTGATGATCAGAATCATCATGAACAGCAGGACGTCTTTGCAGCTACCAATGAAAGGGCAAAGGAAGTAATTGAAAATCCACACAAACAATGGACAATAAGTCTTCTTTTGTGCATGAGCACGTAGCTAGGTTTAAACCAAATGATAATATATTCAACGTGGGTAATATTATATATATGTTATCTTCATTTGTTTTCAATTGTTGCCGACTTCTGAAGTCTCTGTAAAAAATATTTCTAGTTTTTCTAACACATATCAGCAGAGCCATTTATCTGGAAACAAACATTTACGAAAAAGTTTTGAAAAATCAAAGGGTTAAAAGTTTCGAAAATATTGCTCTGTCAAAGGGGAAGATAGGTCATGACTCATGCCCGTCACCGGTTTGGTATTTATTAGATGAGAGTCGCTCCACAACGACGGTATCCGACAGAGTCGCCATGGGGATGTTTTATTGCCGACCAAAGCGATAACATGCAGCGTCAATAGGCGGTGCCCACGTGGCCGACATTGCCTGCCATGTCAGTTCTCCGGGGACCCCTGGACATCGACGTCCACGTGGAGTGGCCGCCCCAATAGGGCAATTTGTGAGTGTGTGACCCAAAATGGGGTGACTTTCACCATTGACTGTCGAAGTCACATTAATTCCATTTTGTCTTTTATGACACGTGGTTTATGGCCACAGCATTCTAATCATTTGATGACGTGGCATGATTAAACGGCATATTTTCATTATTATTATTATAGCATAACTTTGATTGTAATTTTAGTTACATATGTGATAAAATCTTTCATACCATATAACTTCTGATAGATCAGAATTTCATTCTAATTTCTTGCAGGGTGAGAGAAATTATGTACTAATAATTAAGCTGATAGACTACGTTTTTCTTAAATAACAAAAATATATATAAAGAATATTAATTACCGTTTAGGCATAGTATATAAATCCGTGTTTTGCTTATCATGATTAAACGACACTGTAAAAGCTTCAAGGATTTAACTAAAAAGCCGCATAATATGGACCTCTCCCATCCCATAAAACTATCTTCCATTCCATGCAAAAATTCAAACTGCATGCCAAGAAACAGCACAACATATGCATCAGTTAGTCAGTCACGAAGGAATGTACTGTAGCAGAATGCCAGAACATGATCTGATTAATCCTATAAATGCAAAAGCAATTTTCTAGGTAGACAAAGATAGGAAGTTTAATTGCTTAGAAAAAAAGGAAATTTAATTCATGGATACTGATCATGATTGAGATGGTACATGATGTGATGTCTAGCAGTAGGCAAATCAAATGGTCTAATCCTGGGGAGGTGGCCTGGTTTGACTGCACAGAGGGCAGCTTGTGATCAGGCACAGAGAACAATTTGGAAAAAGAGGCAAATCAAATTGTCTGATCCTAGACGTTCCTCCCTAGGATTGACTGAACAAATAGCAGTTTGCTAGGCATAGGGCAGAAATCGGAAAAGGATTTAACAAATCCTCTTTACAATAGAAGATGGAAGACGGTGGATCTCACCATAAAGGAAATTCATAAAAGCATATCTACTTTTTCTTAGGGTGGGTTTGTGTGGTAAAATTTTTGGTATTGGGTTTAGTGTTGGTATTGGGTTTAGTGAAAAAGTGAAGAGAGAGGTAATAGTTTATAGTTTTTGTAATTTTTTATATTTTTTTATGGAAGAGAGAGAGATTATATTGGAATATTTTATTAGGAGAGAGATAAAATTTTGGGGAAAATTTTACATCCAAACGCAGCCTTAATCGCATATCATTGCCATTTTCTCCCTTATATTTCCCTTCTTTAATTTCCAGAAAAGTTAGGATCTCACCAAGACCTCCCTAACGAGGTGCCCAAATATTAATTGAGTAGTCTTTTCCTCTGAGAAATAGTTGCATTTTGGCTGAGGGAAAAGACAGAAAAGAAAGTGGAAGAAGCTAAAGCCCTACTCCGGTACTCCCAGTTTATGTTGGAGAACTTGCTCAAGTGGGTCCTAATCCCTATGACCATCTATATATTTAAGCAGGACCTCCGCATGCTAGCTAGCGACCATTCACGAGCTAAACATTCAAGTCTTAGGGGAACTAGAAAGAGAAACCAAGATACAAACGCCTAGTTCACTTCTTATCTAGATCTTTGTTTTTGTTTTCTAAGCCACTTCTGATCTTTGTTACTTTCAAATCTCTGCAGCATCCTGTCCCATCTCTTCCTTAGTTTTATTTTCTCTAGCTCTTCTCCTATGAGGCCTTATCTAGCTGCAGTCTCTCTTCTGCTTTTGTCCCTTCTGCTTTCTGAGGCTCAAGGTAGGCACAAATATATCCATCGTAGTAAGAGTACGAGAGTCAGATTTTGTCTTGGCGTCAAATATATGGGATTTGGGTTGTAATATACTACACTACCTCTGTGCAGGGATCCGCTTGGATTTGAAGTTCATGTCATCACATGGGCAACAAAAAGTACATGTGAGTATTAAGTCCTTCGAGATCAAATATTGCTAACATTTCAGTTCCTTTTTTTATTCTGTTGGGACGATTTTGCTTCCTATTTCTTCAATTCTGACGTTTGGGTTCCTGTGACTGATCGACTGCAGAAAGGTGAAAGTGCTTTGATGAAAAGACCAAACGGTGGATTCGGAGAGGTCATTCTCTGCAAAGATGGGCACTGTTCAGGTACCACGAAGAAAAGAGTTCCTAGAGTATCCAAGAGACCACACCACTGGTTACCAAGCATCCATGAAGATTACTATGGACCTAGAAGTCACAGACCTAGGCACCATTAGTTAGATTTCCTAGCTCACTCCCTCCCTCCAGACAAGTTTTGTTTTCTTTCTTCTTCTAGTCAGTAGTGATCTTTGAAATCACTGAAGATTTGGCTTTTAGAATGTTCAAACCTAGCTAACTATGACCCATCTTCTCTAACCTTCATTCGTTGTAATTTACTTAAAAAGCACTATATGGGTGCGACGGTTTGCATTTTGTAGCAGACAGACAAATTCTATGGAAAAAAAGAAGTGCAGTGAAACTAAGAACTTGCATATTCTTAGCACAGAAGTCCCATTTCGTATCTTATTTGGCTTCCTCATGTCTATTGTTGCAGGAAAGAATAGAAAACTTATTACCACAACCACTTCTACTACTACCACCAAATCAAAGGTTGGTTTTTTGGTCAAGAGGACTATAAATTTTCATATGTAGCTAGGATCAGATGAAAATTTACCTCGCCTTATTCTTCTTTCTTCTTCTATATGATTATATAATTAATATATATACTTCATGTCCAGAATGAGAAGAATGAAGGCAATAAAGCTGACCCCATGTCAGAGGGAAAATCGGGTAACGGGGGACTGGGGGAGGAAGAGAACCGTGAGATTGCCCACGAGCACTTTCCAGACATCATTGACCTAGCTGAGATGGACTATTCTCCAGCAAAGAGAAAGCCTCCGATACACAACTGAGTTGTTGGGAATAACAAAAACAAAAGTAGAAGTAGAAGTATTAGGATAATAGAAGTGGGACAGCATTACAGAAATGCTGCAGATTTTTAGGGTTAGGATTGATTATATACGTACATGGATTAATATTCTATTCTTGTTGTCAGTCTTAAACTATCATTTCGATGTTTGAGTAATAAGCACTTGGAGAGGATCAAAAAGCATTGTAGCAATGAAAAGTGATAAAATAAATGAAGAGCTAATAGAGTAATATCAATATATATCAGTAATTATATGCATAGAACGTTTCTGCTCGTGCATCGTTGGGAGAAAGTAAAACAAAGGTTAAATGTATCTCATACCCTTGTGGTATACGCAAATTACAAATATATCCTTGAGGTAAACAAAGTTATTTTCATACCCTTTAGGTAAATATCAAGGTCACAATATGTCTCTCCGTTAATGTACCGTTTGAAACACTAACGGTAAATGATGACGTGTCAAAAATAGACACGTAAGCACCAATCAAATGATGACACGTCATCGCGAATACCTCAGGAGCATGGGATGCATTTAAGCCTTTTTTAAAAAAATATTTAAAATTAATTTTTTAAAATAGACACGTCAGCACCAATTAGATGATGACACGTCATCATTTTTATTTTTATTTTTGCAAAAAAATTAAATCTTTTAAAAAATGATTTAGCCCCATTTTCCTTCAACATAGCCCATGTGTTCGTTTCTGTCTTTTTATATATATATATATATATATATATATATATATATATATATATATATATATATATATATAATTTTAAAAAAAAACTTGAGTAGTTCAACTTAACCACTGCATTCGTTTATTTGTGTGTGTTTTTGAACTACGCATGTTTTTTTTAAAAAAAATTATGAAAAAGGAAAAAAAAAAGAGAAACGAACACATGAGCTAAGTTGAAGGGAAATTGGGCTAAGTCGTTTTGTGTTCGTTTTTTTAAAAATTAAAATTAAATATTAAATAAAAAAACACACAGAAACGAATACAGTGGCTAAGTTGAACTATGCATGTTTTTTTAAAAAAATTTATATAAAAAAGACAGAAACGAACACATGGGATATGTTGAAGGAAAATGAGGCTAAGTCTTTTTTTAATAATAATTTCTTTTTAAAATTAAAGATGATGATGTGTCATCATCTTATTGGTGTTGACGTGTCTATTTTAAAAAATTTAATTTTTTTATTTTTTTTAAAAAGCTTAAATGTATCACGTGTCATCATCTGATTGGTGCTGACGTGTTTATTTTTGCCACGTCAGCATTTACCATTAGTGTTTCAAACGGCACATTAACGGATGAGCATATTGTGACCTTGATGTTTACCTCAGGGGTATGAAAATGACTCTGTTTACCTCAGAGGTATATTTGTAATTCGCGAATACCACAAAGGTACGAGATGCATTTAACCCCAAAACAAAAGGTCGCCTGTTTATAGCTCCCCGAAAACCCCGTAAAGGACCATATGTAGATGATTCTGACATGAATTAGCAATGCAAAACGTCCACTAATAAGTTGGTAATAAAAACAAGATCTGATACATGATAAGATGGGGACCATGGATCTTTGAAGAAATTGGGTATTAGAAACTAGAAAAGACATGTGTTCAATCAATGAATTAGGTGTGGTGCATTATGTTGCAGTGACCCTTCTGTCTTTCTTTAACCCTGCATTGGAACCACCAGGGATTTTGGGCTGGGCCACCATGTTCCACATATTGATTGCATCATTTGGAAGGTATAAATGGTCACTGTTACATGTGGGCTCACATGTCCTCTCTTGGGTCATATATGATGTGGCCCGAAGAGCTGAGATTGTGGTGGACCACAGAAATGAGGGCGGGGCAGGCTGTCTTGAAATCGAGGTAGAACCATCAGCAGAGAGTGGCCAAGAAATATACCCAAATAAAGTTATGCGTCAATAAATCAAAGTTCGACTCCACGGTTCTTTAGTCACTACTCGTAGTCAAGCTATACAGAGTTGAGAGTTATAGATCTACAGATCTAGGATCGAATTTTCCTCCATTGTTTATCAGTTTAGGAGACTGTCAATCCCACCAGCAAAACAGACCCTCCCCCCCCCCCCCCCCCCCCGGAATGGTACATGAAAATGTTCGATGTGCATCCACGTTACTCAAAGCATTATCGAGCACCGATTCGATTGACAGGATAAAAAAGGCAAGAACAGCATGTACCAAAGCAACTGGTAACCACAAATCCACTTCTTTGGCCCTTTAAAATGCGTAGATCTTCTTTCCCCTTCTTTCAAATTAGTCAAAGAAAAAGAAAAAAAAAATGTCCTACATCGCTAAAGGGATGTTCTAAGAGTGGTTTATAAAGCTCCACCACCTGACCTTCAAGAGAGTAACACAAAAAGAAAAAAACAAAGAGAAAGAAAAAAAGAGATAGGACATGTGTGGTAGTTGTTCTAAATGTTTTCTTACTTAGGTGCTCCCCAGCCTGGTGGGTTTGTCCTAACAGCCACCAACTCCTCATGTTTAGTAGCTAAAAAATCAGCTTTTAATGAACAAATCCTTTTATTGGTCACTGAAGGTACGAAGTAAGAGTAAAAGACTTATTTCTGTCAGGAAAAGTACAAGGGAATTGTTACCATAAGTCAAAAATTAAATCCACTTTGATGTCCGCCACTCACTTTTCTCTCTCTCTTGAGTCTTGAGTTTCTTCTCCCTTTTCTCTTATCAAATTCAAATTCTTTCTTTCTCTTCCCTTTTGCAGAGCCCTCACTCGGACTCGGCATCGGCTCTGAAAGATGGGGTTCTGGCACAACACTTTTGCTTCGTGCACCCTGGCTATGTCATTGTCAGCGAAACTCACAACCATGAGGTTATAAAAGTCTGGTTGCATCAATGTTTCCATCTTTCTGTTCAATTGACTCTTATCTCCATAAATTTTATGCGCGTTGTGTGCATTATTGGGATATGTTCATCCAAATATAAAGATCTTACTTGTGTCCTTTTTGGTTTGATATAAGACATAAGACAGGTAAATGTAGTTGATGATTCTCATTTTTTCAAGTCTAATATCTTGGCATTGATTTTGAACAGTTGAATGTTGCTGGGAGAAATTTGTCCCATATATTTTCTTCATTAAATTTGAACGAACACATTCTTTCCTAGCGAATCAAGTTGTTTCTGTTGTAGGAGATATCCATCGCTCTTATTTCTAATAATGGTCTCTTTTCTTTCTTTTTGTTGGCTAATCAAATCTGCCTTCTCCTTTTGCAGGCTGCAGATGGAAATGTTCCCTTCTTCTAAGGTAATGATTCTGAAGGCCATCTTGTTCTTTCAGATGATGATGAAATTGTGAAGAAGGGCCGCGGGAAATCTTTTGCGGAAAATCATGTGGATGTGTTCTAATCCTTGGTGGGAAAATCTTTGAAGTTGATTAAGGACCAAAATGAGAAACATAGCGATGTGGGGATTTCAAATTCCTGTACTAAGATTAGTATTAAAAAGAAACCACAATCTTTGAAGTTGTGCCTCCAGTTGCATCTCCTCACATGTCAAACTGGAAAATGGAAACCAGATAGATTTTGGGAATCATATTTTGATTCCATATTCTGCCGCGGTTGGCACATATTCTATATTTGTTTTCTCTGATGCTTAATTTCCTAATGCCTTGTTTAGCTACACGGTTCCTTTTTGCCATGCTGCTCTATTGACTTCTATGCTAAATGTAAAAACAGGGGCCTATGCTATTTTCAAAGGATTGACTAATTGCTTTGCCCACCCAATCCATTCCTGGGCAACACTGATAGATACAAAGTAAAAAGTGGACAGTGGACTGCTTTATTTCTATATTGATTTTGAATTTGGAGGATCAAGTTGTTAGCTCCGCTCTTGTATGATGTGCCTTGACTTTGAGGGTTGGAAGAAGTACGTGTTTTTTTTTTACCATCTACGAATCAAGGGAAAACGAAAAAAAAAAACTTCGACCTTTATCTTTGGTGTTGGTGATCTCAAAATTTTGATCTTATATTTTATCTCCATGTCGACATTAGCAACTTCCAATTAACCGGCACACTGCTGGTACTAGTGTAACATTAACACCATCCAACATTAAGCTTTTGAACTTCACGAGTTTACTCTTGAGTCTCTTTGTTCAATTTGAGCTAATTAAATAATTAGTAGTTAAAAAGGAAAAGAGTAATGTAAGTTCGCCCAAGTATGAGACAAAATTAATGTCACCTCCTGAGAAACACAACTTTGTTCTATTTGAAGTACAAATGTTTTTTGAACTGGAAAACACAAAGTATTCCATAGAAATGATCATATGCTGCGTTTGCAAAGTTAATCTTCCCCAAAATTTTATCTCTCTCATAATAAAATACTCCAATATAATCTCTCCCTCTCCCATAAAATAAAAAATTACAAAAACTATAAAAAATTACCTCTCTCTTCACCTTTTCACTAAACTCAATACCAACACATATTCTCATACCAAAAATATTACAACACAAACACAACAATGTTTGGTTTACATCTCAAAATGGTTTTTGTTTTTTGTGTTTTTTAGAGGTAGTGTAGATTCTTTTGAAATTGGTGAAAAGTGTGTTAAAAGTTGTTGGAATTTGTAAAAAGTTATTGAGATTGTTGAAAAGTTATTGGAATTGGTGAAAATGTATTGGAATTGATGAAAAAGTGAGTGAGAAGTTTTTGAAAACTTTTTGAGATATGAAACAAACATAGTGGTTCCTCAAATTGAAAAAAAAGGCAGGAGCAATTTCAAGTACATCTTAGTGCAACGGATCCTTGTCACGCTTCTAATTTTCTCAGCATTGTTCAATTTTTCATAGGATGTCAGAATTTAGTTTGTAGAAATTTCACGTGTATGTTGCGAAGGGGGATAGCCAACAATGAGATGCGAAGGGCACCGTGAATGTTGAAATCAACTAGTTTTGGAGTCTCAATCTAGACAGATCTATTTGGCGTTACATCCACATTGCAATTTCACCATAATATGTGTAGGGGTGCAATTTCACATTGCGATGGTCAGATTTCATGCTTTAAGCCTCCCTAGTTATCTGGTTTACTAGAAACTGTGTAGTCCATGATGGTTTTGATCCCAACATTCAAGCCATGAAACTTGACGTACCTTTCTCGTCCTTATGCTGATCATCGTGCAGCTTGGAGCCAAGAAAAACCTTGTCACCCAGTGGACTCCTCCGAGCCCGGGACATTTAGGCTGCGTTTGCACCAAATATTTCACAAAATATTTTACCAATTCTAAATAAAATACTACAATATAATCTCTCTCTCCCATCAAAAAATATAAAAAATTACAAAAAATATAAAAAATTATCTCTCTCTTCACTTTTTCACTAAACCCAATACCAACACTAAATACAATACCAAAAATTTTACGACACAAACATAACCTTAATAATCAATTTTGATGTAGGTGTAAAAAGACAACCATTTATGTTTTGCATCTATCTGCAGGAATGCTTCAGGCTTTAAATATATATAAAAAAAAGGGTTAATGTCCTTTTTAGTCCCTAGGTTTTGGTTTTGGGGCGGTGTTCTTTTTAATCCCTATGTTTTATTTTTGTTCAAAACAGTCCCTAGGTTATTTACGTTTGCTTTTTACTCCTTCCGTCCAATTCCGTCACTCCCGAGCCCAGTCAGCTAACGGCGGGACACGTCACACCCAATAGAATATTGCCACGTGTACTAATTTTTTAAAAAATAATAAAAATGTCCACATGGGCAAAACGTTAAAAAAAAAAAAACCAAGGGGAGTACCCGTGGCCACCTCCCCGTCGCCGGGGTGGCTCCCGCCGAGAGGGGTGGAGGCGAGCCACCCCTCCCCTTGAAATGGGGTGGCCGGGAGCCACCCACCCCAGCAGGGAGCCCAGATCTGGGCTCCCCGTCGCTCGGTGGTGGCCGGGGGCACTCACCCCCGCGACGGGGAGCCCAGATCTGGGCTCCCTGCTGGGGTGGGTGGCTCCCGGCCACCCCATTTCAGGGGGAGGGGGTGGCTCCCGGCCACCCCATTTCAGGGGGAGGGGGTGGCTCGCCTCCACCCCTCTCAGCGGGAGCCACCCCGGCGACGGGGAGCCCAGATCTGGGCTCCCTGCTGGGGTGGGTGGCTCCCGGCCACCCCATTTCAGGGGGAGGGGGTGGCTCGCCTCCACCCCTCTCGGCGGGAGCCACCCCGGCGACGGGGAGCCCAGATCTGGGCTCCCCGTTCGGTGGTGACCACGGGTTTGTGCTCCCCGTTTGGTTTTTTTTAACGTTTTGCCCATGTGGACATTTTTATTATTTTTAAAAAAATTAGTACACGTGGCAATATTCTATTGGGTGTGACGTGTCCCGCCGTTAGCTGACTGGGCTCGGGAGTGACGGAATTGGACGGAAGGAGTAAAAAGACAAACGTAAATAACCTAGGGACTGTTTTGAACAAAAATAAAACATAGGGATTAAAAAGAACACCGCCCCAAAACCTAGGGACTAAAAAGGACATTAACCCTAAAAAAAAATAACATAAGGATATCTTCGTCAAGTCGAGGAGTGATGACTACGTGTGACGTGGTAATATTCTCTCAGTTTTAATAAAAAAATTAATGGGATGTACATTGATATTTTTCAAAGTTAAAAGAAGTTAAATTTTCGTTTTCATAATTAAGAGGACAAGTATGACATTACCATAGGTTGGCGGCTAAATGTATATAAATCCGATTCTCGTGAAACACACGTGATTCTTCACCGCTGGACCCGCAGTAAAAAAAAAAAAAAGAAGCTCCAGCTCAATTGGTAAAAATAAGGGGACGATCTGGTCGTCACCGTTTTCCCTCCCTGAGTCCTCCTCTTCCATTTTCTACCACTTTCTCCGAGACAGGAGACGGAGAGGGAGAGAGAGAGAGAGAGAGTACATGGGTGTTGGGTTTCTTAGTCTCCAGAGCTTCCCGGCTTCTCTCCCTCTCTGTTGAAGCTCCTTGGCTTGGGTAACTCCAACTATCATCTTTTTTTCTTTTCGTTCCATTTAATTGTGTCAATCTGTTAATCTTTGATCACTTCTTCTGATAAGTTCTAGGGGTTTGGATAATACCTGTGTCCTTTTTGATGTATATGATATTTTCTTTGGTGGGTCGGGAATCTAAAAGCTCGAGCTTGTGTTGTTCGTTTCTGATTTAAGAAGCCCTAAAGATTCTTGGTAAATAATCTGGTCCCTTGTTTTTTATTGGCAGGGTTGCTGTTACATAATGTTAGGTAATTGGTGCAATCGTGTCTGTGATTTTTGTATTCTTCTTGGATTTTGATTGCTTTCTTGGAAGCTAAAGCTGCAGAGATTGTGAATCCGGTTTCCCAGTGCTTTTGAGTTGGACGTGCTGGTTTGCTTTTTGGTTTGTGTTTTTTTTATTAAGATTGATGTTAGGCATTGGAAATTTTGAATATTTAAGAAGTGGGAACTTTGTTGATAACTGAGAAAGAGGGGTTTCTTGGCTTCCCTAATTGATGGGCAAGCTGTAATAATGGATAAGATTACGGTTGCTCTTTCAAAGTGGGAAATTTTTGTTGACGAGTATTACTTCTTGCTTAGGAAATGCTTCTAAAATCTTTTTATGGTGCCTGTGCGTAGGCACTCACACATATTTATTTGCAAATGTGTACTATGGTGAGGTTTTGATTGCTTTCTTGTTAGAGGCAACTATGGGAAAATGTGAATTGAGTTTCTAAGTTTGTGATCTTTATTGACTGTGGTTGATAACAGGTTTTGGAAATTCTCAATCTATACACTTGAAGTTTGTTCATGCATGAGAGCAGTTCTCAACTCAGCTAGGAGGAGTTCACTTTATGTCAACCTGAAGTCGATAGACACTATTTTGCCAGCCCAAACAGGATCATTTAGTGCTTTAAAAAATTGAAGGTCGTAATTTTTGTGGTGAGAAGTTAAATCCTGAGACGTTTGGTAGGTGTGAAATTATATGTTTGAGTCTCCATGAGCAACGGTGCCGAGGGGTTAAGACTTTTTTTAAGGCCACAGGCATGATGCCTTTGATGGGGTGGAATTAGGTTATGGCTCAACTCGGCTTGAGAGTTCACTTGGACACCTACCACTTTGTCCCTGCCTCCTAGACACCTCCTAGATAAAGGGTCTTAATATACAGTCTAGGTAGGTGATCTTAATCTAAAGTTTCTGCCTCATCCTTGCTCTTTTTTCTTTTTAAAAAGAAAGTGCACTGTGGATGCTATGATGGGGTTGTAGTTCCTTCTTCTAGAGCACTGGTGCGTCTGGTTTGGGTATTGATGTCCTATTGTTTTTCCACTGATCTTTGTATATTTCAGGAACTTTTGACTTTTCAAAGCTAGGGCCTATTCTTGTGTGAATGGTCTTTGATGGGGCGCTTTTTAGAAGTATCTAAAGATTCTTGTGTGCTGTGGTATTTTATGCCCTAACTACTAATAGTAATATCTCACTAATACAAGAGAACTAATTTTCTCAAAAAAAATTCCCCCCCCCCCCCAAACCAAAAAAAAAAAGTAAAAGAAAAACACTGTAACTTCTGCTCTATAATCTTTATCTCTTTCAGGTGCCCACTAATCTCAGGACAATGGGAAGTAATAGCGCGGATGTAGTTCCTAGGGTTGATGAGGCTGGAGGTTCTGAAACTATGATTGAGATAAAAATAAGGACTTTGGACAATCAAACATATACTCTGAGAGTTGATAAGCAGGTGATTTCTGAAATCCTTTTTACTACGTTATTTTCAACTCCTTTACTTCCAAAAGGATTCTGAATTCATTTGTGGCTTACAAGTTCCTTTAGTAGCTATCTATAATTCACTAAAACTTAGATCGGACTGTTATCTTTTACTGTTGTAGAAGTGCTAAAGTGCTAAAGTGCATTATAGCATATCTACATTATTATAACTCGGTATTTGAGATGGATTTTAACATGTAATGAGCCTTAAGTCACGAGAGAGCCCAGAAAAGTAACATATATGTATTCAAGTTTTTAACATATTATCTAAAGATTTTGTCCTGTTACTATCCTTGAGTGTTTGTCAGATGGACTTCTGGATTCATCATATTATTGTGGAATTTCTAATTCCTGCAGGTGCCAGTTCCTGCTTTAAAAGAACAGATTGCTTCCATCACTGGTGTGTTGTCAGAGCAACAACGCCTGATATGCCGAGGAAAGGTTCTAAAAGATGACCAACTCCTCTCTGCCTACCGTATCCTTTTCTTTATGAGTGTTTTGCTTGTAGAGTTGTTTCAGGTTTAGGATCTTGTGGCACTTTCTTGTTCTTACTAACAAATTTTATCAGGTAGAGGGAGCAAACTGCATTTATGTGTGAGGTATGTGGAGTGCTCTCCGGTAACTACAATCCTAAATTCAAAAGACCAGGTAAGTGTAAAAAAGAAGAAATGTAATGTTGACAACATGGATTATCACTGTTCTCACATGCTTTTCGGCTCCAGGATTGAGTTGTGTGTTTGCCTTGACCCTAGTTAGATGTCGAGGATGGTCATACCTTGCATCTGGTTGTTCGGCAGCCTGTTCCACCATCATCTGAGGGTTTATCCAATAATCCAGGTATATTGTCCTGTAATCCAATAACAATCTACTTATTAGATAATCTGTCTATTACATTACTTTTGTTTAAAGGCTGTGTAAGGTAGAGCTTCTTTGATGTGCAAGTAGAAGTACCTGTAAATGTGATGTATTTCTGTTAGTGGTCCTCTTGATGATCGACTCATATAATGTATTCTATCAAGGCGATGAAATCTTGCATTTAGTTGTATGGAGAAGGGTGTGTTGTTCCCTCCTCTATCGAAAAATGCACAATCCACTCCTCTTCACAATTGCAGTCCTTTAAAAATGTCAAGAATCTCACGTGCCAGCACATAAATGAAGATTTAGCTAGGTCATAAGTACTGAGAGTTTATATCTGAGAGTAGCTGTTTGTTTCTCCTGAACCACCTTTTCCCCCTGCCTGTTGTCTTCCAGAACTGTACAGATAAAGATACTATCTGCTTCCCTGGTCCTAAGATGAAAAATCTCGATCCTACTTACATTGATCCAATTAGTTTAAACATTTCCACAAGGAGTGAATGATCCTAAGTTCTTGACTCTTCTTTTTAATCTACATGTTCTAATATTTGCCTTAGGAAGGACTCTCTTCATACCACCAAGCCTTGATAAATCTAAATCAGTCATCTGATTACTATTTTTTAAGCAATTTCTATTTGCACTTAACATGCTTATGGTCAACACTACCTCCTTGTTCTTCTCGTTTGGGTTTATCAGTTTTCTAGTTTTTGTTTTGCTCCTCTTTCTGAGAAACACACAATTATGCCACTTTGGTACTTTTTTTTTTTTTTATAATTAAGACAGTTTTATTAACAAGAAAAAAACGAAACACAACGGGGATACAACAGTACAAGAGAAAGTACTGAAGAAACCAAAACCCACCCACCCGTGACCCATAGGTCTACAAAACTCACCCTCCCAGAACCCCCCCCCCCACACCCGTAAACGGGACCCCTAACAGTCCGCACCAAAGGTCACAAGCTTCCTAGCGGATGAGGAAGACCCGTCATAATTGACAGAGGACTTCAAACCCTTCAGCTCCCTGATCATCTTCCCCCCTGATTTTCTTGAAGATTTCGAATGAACCGGCTTCCGATCTCGTTCCAATGCTTCAAAGAGCTCCCTCATCTTTTCCTCTTGACCACCACAGGACACCCCAACCATCTTACCCACGGAGTAAACCATGTCCAGGTTCCACGCCGGAGAATCTCCCCTCGAAGACCTCACTCCAGAGCTCTCACCCACGGGCTCCAAACCAGCCTCCAAACCTACAGATGGTTGAGAGCTCTCACCACCAGACAACCCCCGGGACCCTTCCCCCCCCCCCTTCATGCCACCTGAGAAAGCCCCAGGACACCCCTGAACATTACCCCCCTCCAAAGAGACACGGGCAGGAACATCCTCAGCAACAAAAGTTTCTGCTTGTCCAAATGTTTCTGTAGGCATAACAATGCTTCCCATACTGATTGAGCACTTGGTTACTTATGGGAGAACAAGCAATCTGATTAATAACCGGATTTATCATTTAATAAACTTAATAATTGTGCTGACTAAAGAGGTTCATCTTATCTTTTGCTGAGGATATTCTGACATTCCTAACTTGCTTGTTTTATTATTGGATTATATTTGTCTCCAATCATCTATATTTCTAAGCAATTTATTTGTGTGTGTGTGATGGGTGTATATTTTGTTTCTCAAATTTTAATTCTCTTAGAATCAGCATACTTCTAAACACTATTGCTTGCAGCAACTGATCCTACCTCAAGTACAAGCCATGGTCAAAGTAATCAGGCAGCCCCTGGTTTTGTTATTGAAACTTTCAGTATGCCTGTTCAGGGGGAAGGAGTTCCTCCAGAAATCAATCGGGTGAGTCTGCAACAACAGGAAGATTGAAGCAATTTTATGGTATGATTGGTGCAAATATCTCTCATGGTAATCACTTCTTCTCTCTTATCATTATTTCTGAGCAGATTGTCTCTGCTGTTCTGGGTTCTATTGGATTTTCAAACATTGCAAGTGGCGGTGAAGGGACTGATGTCAGGGTAAATCTTACCGTCTATTTCTAAAAATTTATAACTTAGATCTTTTGCTGACCTTCTGCATGAAATTCCTTTATTCATACAGGATAGATAACTACATCCATCTCCCTCTGTCTCTCTCTCTGAGTCCGACACTGTTACACAGACAAATGAGTGAAAAGTATATCCAGATGAAGATTGGAAAATACATGTCTTAAGAACCTAACATTTTTTGTCGAGAAAATTGGCAATTAGGTAACTGCAAGATATTGTGTGACCAAGATTTGTGACCCCTTCTTCAAGGTCTTAGAAAAATCTACTCAGATTTGGGTGACTACTAATAAGTATGCACGGATATAGTTGTTATCAATCCATCTTTTAATGGATTTTTATATTTAGCTTACATAAACTTACTCTTTGGGGCTGGTGGGTGGATGGTAAAGGAACGTGGCGCCCAAAATCCTACCCAGCTTCAACCTGAAGAAGCTGGCATTAGGGGTCCATCTGATAGATCTCAGAGTGCTTACGGAGTTCCATCAGCAGTTTCTTTGGGAACTCTGCAGCCTCCTGTAAGCTTGAAATCCCTTATTTGCTTCATTGTTATGTGTTTATTCCCTTGAACTATTTTTTTTCCTATACACCAAATGAGCCTAGTGGGATACTCGTATTTATGGTTTTTGTAGGTAATTCCGGATTCTTTGACGACACTGTTCCAATATCTTAGTTATATGAGGCATGAATTTGAGGCAGTTGGTCAGTTAACTTTTCAGTTTATATTTGTTGGTTTTTTGGTCATTGTAAATTTTGTAACACTTGTGTGATTTTCATCTGTCCTTCTGCAACGTGATTCGTTGAGTCAGTGCTGACATATTGTAGTCGCAGGCATAGGTGGTGGAAGCAGATCTCAGGCAGACGCCATACCTGGAACTGGGGAGAGAGGTTCTAATTCCAGTCAGCATACAGGAACAGTTAGAGAAGGGTTTCCAACACCAGCATTCTTGGCAGAAATAATGCTATCTGCCAGGCAAATGCTGAATGAACATGCAGGAGAATGCCTACTTGTGCGTTCTCTGGTCACATTATTTCTTGATGCATGGTTGAATTTGAATATCTTGGTTTCTGGGATTTTTTCAAAGTTTGCTCCTAGCGAAGTTAGAATTTTTTTTTCCTGAAGTCAATCCCCATATATCAAGTATATCAACGGCTTATTTCCTCAAGGCTAGATGAAACAATATTTTTTTTTTCAAATTGATTTTTATTTTATTTTCCTTGGCCAAAAATCTATGTATCATGACGTTTAAAGTACTTACCAGCTTCTCACTATTGTTGTGCTAATTATAAAATGTTTATATGCTTGAAGCGATTCGCGAGACAACTAGAAGATCAAGGGAATGGTACTGATTCCTCAGTGTGGTCAAGTACTCAGCCTGACGCATGGAGAACTGGAATTCTATTATATAATCTAGGTGCATTTCTTCTTGAACTTGGTCGCGCAACCATGACACTGCGTCAAACACCGGTAGGATTATCCTCATTGCCTTTTCATACCTTTTTGTCAATAATGATACTGACTGTGCTTTATGTGTTGCTATGACTGATTTCTTATGTAGTCAGAGGCCATGGTTAATGCTGGACCTGCAGTTTTTATATCCCCGTCTGGTCCTAATCCTATCATGGTTCAGGTAATGTTCCAACTTTTTTAGTATTTCTCTGGTTTCGTACATATGAAAATCTGTTTACTATTGGAATAGTTGTCTTTCTGCTAATTGAATCCTACTACATATCCAGCCTCTTCCTTTACAAGCGGGAACAAGCTTTGGTGCCATTCCTGTGGGAACTGTGCAGCCTGGCTCTGGTTTGGTTAATGGACTTGGTTCTGGCTTTGTCCCGAGGCGCATTGATATACAAATACGTAGAGGTACCTTGTAAAATTTATGACAACCTATCTACAATCCTTAGGTTTTTTGTAGTATATTACATTGCTAATTGACTAGGGCTGCTTTACCATAAGGCCCTTCAGTAACTACGTCAAATGCCTCGCAAGAGGAACAGACAGATACCCAGCACGCCTCTGGGCACAGAAACTCAGAAACAAGTTCTGGCGGTGAAAATCTTCTTAATACATTGCCTTCAAGGGTCTCTGAGGGTCTATCTTTTTCTGGAGAACCAGGAGCACGGATGGTACCGATTAGAACCATGGTTGCAGCAGTACCTGGTCCCTTTAGTCGCCTACCATCAGATTCATCTGGTAACTCAGTGGGTTTATACTACCCCCTTCATGGAAGGTTTCAACCTGTGGCTTCTGGACATTTAAGTGGTTCGCAAGCCCAAGCATCTGGTCAACTGCCGACTGATTCTGCAGTACAACAGCATAACATAGTGGATCCGGCCAGAGATGGTAAGCTAAACACTCAACGATTCATTAAAATGATGTTTCTCTTAATAGTTGAGTACATACACAAGAACACTTCTTTCGGTGGCATACCTTGCAGGATCATTTCCTACTCCTGATTTACGACAGGAGCCATCTAATGCGCGCAGCATAAATATCAACATACTGTCAGCTGGAAGGGCCCAAAACAACCAGGATTCCGACAGACAGCTTCCGAACAGTGTTACGCAGCTTCTAAGGACCCTCTTTCCTGGTGGTGAAATTCATGTCGAGGAAGCCACTTCACAGGGAACAGATAGAGATTCTGTCCCAGAGCAGTCAGGGACGTCTAATGACGTAGTGAATGCATCTGAAACAGAACCAAGGGTGAGCAATGAAGGAATATTTTTGTCCAATTTGCTTCAGCAGATCATACCCGCAATATCTCAACAAGCACGGTCAGAGTCAGATGGCAGACTCATGGAAGAAACAAATGCTTCTGAAAACAGAATACCTCAAGATTTTCCCACTCAGGTGAGCGTACCTCATCAACCTTCTCTGGCATTTTTATGTCTCATGTTTCAACAAACTATGTAGTTTCTTGTGCCATTAACTCATACTGCTCTCCTCTATTACTACCAAATAAAGCTAAATCTCTCCTGGGGACAAAAGTATATAATGAGAAGCTAAAATTGTAGAATGTATGAAAAGGAGCTAAATAGTTTGGTATTTGCAGAATAACTCTGATGTTGGGACATCTCGTCGACCAAGTGAGGATGAAACAAACCCTCCGGATTCAAAACGCCGAAAGGTACTGCCACTGAACCTCCTAAACATGTTGCATATTGTATGGTCCTTCACTAACCTGGATGATTTTGTTGAGTTTGGGAGATGCAAAATGAAGTTTCCCCAATATATTGTATCGTTGAAATACATTTATATCAGCACTCGACCACTGCAACCATTGCCAATTTATAACGAGGGGTAACAGCAAGAACAAGAATAATAACAATGGCGAGGATATGGTGATAATAATAATCAGTGCTTCTGTCAGACAGAGCAACTCAAGGGTTTTTCTTTAAATCACTTATTTCAGATAAAAACCCTGGTTGGTTTTCTACACTGGAATGATTTGGAGAGGTAGAAAGATTATTGCTTTTGCTGACATTAATAAATTGTACGTAACAAGTTTTCTTTTTGTTGTCTATATGTGCGCAGTCTCACTTGAACTCTGGCAATAAATACTTTTCTTTTATTGATGCAGATAGAGTGATTTGTCGTGAGACCAGGATGCTACCTGCAGCCGACATATTGTGATCAATGAGAAGAAGGAATTGCATATTGTCAATGTAGTTCTTTTGTTTTTGATATTTCTTTTTTGTCTTATGGAAGCGGGAAGTTGTGAAAATTGATATTCGTCAAGAGTTAGAGGCCATACCTTTTTTTTTCAATACCTTTGACAATATGACAGTATAGTGCTCTAAGACATGTAAATTAGAATTTTATTCATTGCAGAACCTCGAGTCCATCTTAACTTAAGAAAACTTTTGAGTGAGGGAATGAATGAGGAATCTGGGGATTATATTCCTATCATATTATCTTGCTTGGTTCAGACCCTTTACCTGATACCTAACGAGGGGATGCGGAAACTGAGTCTAGCTGCATTGTCAATCTTGCTTTATCCTCACGGTCAATAGTTCTCATTTGTCCTTCTCCAGTTGAATTGAATTTCTAGGCCAAAGATTTCAAAATTTCGGTGAAAAGACTTTTTTCTTCAAGGAGTCGAACTTTGGCATGCCGACCTACTCGATGCCCCCCAATGGAGGGTTTTTTTTTGGTTATAAGGTAGCTTAATTAGTCTGTTAGTTCCTAGGGTATTGCCTAATCTCAAATTGGTCTTTAGAGTGAGTTTCGTCTTATACTGATCCTCGTGAATTCTTCGTCTTCTAAAGTGTTCATTTTGTCAATCGAGTGATCCCATGAACTAAAAAAAATTAACTTGGCTGATGGAGATACTTGTTAATCTGTTGTTAATTATAATTATGTGTTCTCATTAATTTTCAAATCACCTAGTTTTTCAGATATGATCAGTCCACATTAATTGGCAATTCAATGTTTAAGAGAGTTGTCTGGGAGAATTTAAAATTAATAGGGATAATCATGCACGACACGTCGTATGATTTAAAAATTGAGAGAGACATGTGATTATTAACAATTAATTAATACATATATCTGTTAAGTCATTTATGAGTTAGTTATTCCAGTAGAAAAATCTTGTTACGAGGTTTTGGAGTTCAAATTGGGCTCGCATTGAACCCGACTCAGTCTGGTCCCCATCAGAACAGAACAAGGCAACTCAATGATTAAGAGAGTTGTCGGGGAGAATTTAAAATTAGTAGGGATAATCATGCACGACAAGCTGTATGATTTAAAAATTGAGAGAGACATATGATTATTAACAATTAATTAATACATATATCCGTTAAGTCAATTATGAGTTATTCAAGTAGAAAAATCTTGTTACGAGGTTTTAAGAGTTTAAATTGGGCTCACATTGAACCCGACTCAGTCCGATCTCCATCAGAACAGAACAAGGCAACTCAATGTTTAAGAGAATTGTCGAAGAGAATTTAAAATTAATAGGTATAATCATGCACGACACGTCGTATGATTTAAAAATTGAGAGAGACATGTGATTATTAACAATTAATTAATACATATATCCGTGAAGTCATTTATGAGTTAGTTATTCCAGTAGAAAAATCTTGTTACGAGGTTTTAGGAGTTCAAATTGGGCTTGCATTGAACCCAACTCAGTCTGGTCCCCATCAGAACAGAACAGAACAAGGCAACTCAATGATTAAGAGAGTTGTCGGGAGAATTTAAAATTAGTAGGGATAATCATGCACGACAGGCTGTATGATTTAAAAATTGAGAAAGACATATGATTATTAACAATTAATTAATACATATATCCGTTAAGTCAATTATGAGTTATTCAAGTAGAAAAATCTTGTTACGAGGTTTTAAGAGTTTAAATTGGGCTCACATTGAACCCGACTCAATCCGATCTCCATCAGAACAGAACAAGACAACTCAATGTTTAAGAGAATTGTCGAAGAGAATTTAAAATTAATAGGGATAATTATGCACGACACGTCGTATGATTTAAAAATTGAGAGAGACATGTGATTATTAACAATTAATTAATACATATATTCGTTAAGTCATTTATGAGTTATTCCAATAGAAACATCTTGTTACGAGGTTTTAGGAGTTCAAATTGGGCTCGCATTGAACCCGACTTAGTCCGGTCCCCATCAGAACAGAACAGAACAAGGCAACTCAATTATTAAAAGAGTTGTCGGTGGAGAATTTAAAATTAATAGGGATAATCATGCACGACACGCTATATGATTTAAAAATTGAGAGAGACATATGATTATTAACAATTAATTAATACATATATCCGTTAAGTCATTTATGAGTTATTCGAGTAGAAAAATCTTGTTACGAGGTTTTAAGAGTTTAAATTGAGCTAACATTGAACCCAACTCAGTCCGATCTCTATCAGAACAGAACAAGGCAACTCAATGTTTAAGAGAGTTGTCGAAGAGAATTTAAAATTAATAGGTATAATCATGCACGACACGTCGTATGATTTAAAAATTGAGAGAGACATGTGATTATTAACAATTAATTAATACATATATCCCTATTAATTAATTAGTAGGGATAATCATGCACGACAGGCTGTATGATTTAAAAATTGAGAAAGACATATGATTATTAACAATTAATTAATACATATATCCGTTAAGTCAATTATGAGTTATTCAAGTAGAAAAATCTTGTTACGAGGTTTTAAGAGTTTAAATTGGGCTCACATTGAACCCGACTCAATCCGATCTCCATCAGAACAGAACAAGACAACTCAATGTTTAAGAGAATTGTCGAAGAGAATTTAAAATTAATAGGGATAATTATGCACGACACGTCGTATGATTTAAAAATTGAGAGAGACATGTGATTATTAACAATTAATTAATACATATATTCGTTAAGTCATTTATGAGTTATTCCAATAGAAACATCTTGTTACGAGGTTTTAGGAGTTCAAATTGGGCTCGCATTGAACCCGACTTAGTCCGGTCCCCATCAGAACAGAACAGAACAAGGCAACTCAATTATTAAAAGAGTTGTCGGTGGAGAATTTAAAATTAATAGGGATAATCATGCACGACACGCTATATGATTTAAAAATTGAGAGAGACATATGATTATTAACAATTAATTAATACATATATCCGTTAAGTCATTTATGAGTTATTCGAGTAGAAAAATCTTGTTACGAGGTTTTAAGAGTTTAAATTGAGCTAACATTGAACCCAACTCAGTCCGATCTCTATCAGAACAGAACAAGGCAACTCAATGTTTAAGAGAGTTGTCGAAGAGAATTTAAAATTAATAGGTATAATCATGCACGACACGTCGTATGATTTAAAAATTGAGAGAGACATGTGATTATTAACAATTAATTAATACATATATCCGTGAAGTCATTTATGAGTTAGTTATTCCAGTAGAAAAATCTTGTTACGAGATTTTAGAGGAGTTCAAATTGAGCTCGCATCGAACCCGACTCAGTCCGGTCCCATCAGAACAGAACAAGGTTACAAGAGGCCCATTGTCTCCCCTAAAATATTTTATCCCAAATACTAGGGTTAGGGGTCCTTGGGCAGCATAGACTCGTCCTACCTGGCCTCCCCCTGCAGCTTGAGAACTCCTAACCATGGCCGAACAGGTTAAGTGTCCGATCCATTCACTTGTTTTCCAGCTTCTATCTATTCTACTCTTGGCTTTCTGTTTGAAGACCTTAGGGTTTTGGATTGGGACTTACACGAGGCTGAACGTTGTTTTTGTTGCAGACTGAGAAGGCATTTCTTAAGCAACCGAAAGTGTTCTTATGGTATGAGAAAGGAGAGTGAAAAAGTTCTTGATTTGATAGCTTGCAGGGTTTTCTGAAGTTCGTTTTTTTCTTATCGGTGAATCTGTTTTGATGTTTGTTCTGTTTGTCTATTTCTGAAAACAAAATTTGCAGCTCGAAGAAGTCTTGGAAGGGTAACAGGCCTGGCAATTGTTGATATGACACCTGGAGAGCAATACATAATAGACACCTGGAGAGCAATACATAATAGAGGTCGTGTGTGGTTCCTTGTTCCTTTGCTTCTCTTAAGCAAATGTTTATGACTTTGAAGTCAGAAGTGGAGCCGAGTCTTGGTGGTTGGTATCTTGATCTATTCAGGAGCATTTGCACCAAGCTCCATATAAAATGCTTGGGATTATATTACTTAGCAGGCTTACATGTATATTGCGTTTTTTCAGTATGAGTTCGAATTACTGTCAGAATTATATATAGGATTGAGAAGAGTATTTGCTGATAAGAGCCATTGTTTTCTGTTCCATGCAGGAACCTACATTGATAAGAAATGCCCCTTCACTGGCGATATTTCTGTCAGGGGTCGTATCCTAGCTGGCACTTGCCATAGTGCCAAGATGATGCGGAGCATTATTGTTCGCTGGAATTATCTTCATTTTGTCAAGAAGTATCAAAGGCATGATCCTGCTGTAGTAGTGATAATGTCTTTGTTTTCTATACATTTTCTCACTCTAGGAGAAGCATAACTCATTTTCCTTTCTCCTGTTTTTACCATTCTCCCCTTTTGGGCCTTTTTCAGATATGAGAAGAGGCACTCAAACATTGCCGCTCACATATCCCCGTGCTTCCGTGCAAAGGAAGGAGATCATGTCATTATTGGGCAATGCAGGTAAACTTTTATGTACGGAAGGCCCTCATTGTTTTTATCATTTACCCCCCGTATATAGATTTGACTGTAAAAGCACGCTCAGTTTCTGGTTTGTCTGGGTTATTTTTCCACTGCATCTTTTCAGACCATTGTCAAAGACAGTGAGGTTCAATGTATTGAAAGTCGTTCCGGCAGGATCTTCTGGTGGTGGGAAGAAGGCTTTTACAGCAATGTGAGGTGATTCTTTTCAGTACCTTCAGATGCTGATCATGGCTAGTAATGCAGGCAAGACTTTCGAAGTTGAGAATACCACAGGTATTGGGTGACTCCATGGACCGCTCAATGCCTACACTTTTTTTGTTTCTTTACAAAATTTACATTTTGACTTGTTGGATTACTGTTTTTAAGTTTTGACGTTTTGAAGATGCCAGATATGGTTCGTAAGAGTGGAATGTACTTTTTTATATCTTAATCACTGTATTTGTCTGATTAGTCACTTGTGGCTTAAAAATTTTGGTTGTGGATGATAATGACATAAGCTGTTGATTGGTACTTATGTGAGTTCTGACGAGATCTCGGAAATTTTTTTAGTAGATATTAATGATCTATGATCTTAACCGAGTGGGAACTATATACCCTTTTGTCACCGTGCCTGGGGAATAGTTTGCTCCACTTTGAAAACTAAGAGTGTTCGGTTAAGGTGTATTGTGAATATTTTTTGTGTTTTGAGAATTTTTATGTGATGTTAACTTTATTGGCATGCGTGTTGTAGTTATATTCATGTGGTGTAAAAAATTATATTTGGTTGTAGAATCCTGAGAATTCAAAAAATCCTGAAGATTCTACCTAAACGAACATGCCCCAAGTATTCTCTCCTAAAAGAAGAGCGTAGTACTACCCATCTTAGGTGGCAATGATGCTGCTAGAGCCCTCACTTCCACTGGGTAACATTTAACCACATCAGCGTCCACTGATTGATGCCCGTCTATGAACCAAAAGAACAAAACCCACAACCCTAAGTATTTAGGTTTGGCGTAGGCTGTGTTAATACCTTCACAACAGGGTTGGTGACGGAGAAAAAAAAATCACAACAGGGTTGACATACATTTTACAGAAACCAAAATGAAAAAGCTGAGTACACAGCGAGAACTTTAATGGGTGCCCGATCTGGATCAGTAAGTTTGTAATTTTTTTTAAAAAAATATAGATATAAAAAAAAAAAAATTTATTATAAAATCGATATTGACTAAAATTTGACACATACCATAAGGTTTCCACAATCTATCCCGGGGTCCTGGTCCTTGAGATGCGTTCTGTTTTTGGGTAATTCCCAAGGCCATTGCCCCTGAAGACTGTGGATCGTGTGTACTTGTGGGGAGCAGGTTGCGTCATCCAATTAGCCTTTAACTAGTCAAATTACAATCAACTTGGCGATTTGCAGGGTTTGTGTGGTGGTTAAATAATCTCCAAATAGAAAAAATTAACTTTTATTTCATTTTCTTTTTGCCTTTTGGCTATCAAGAAGATGGTGAACCTGTGACCACGAAGGAATATATTTTTTTCAAAGTAATCAATTCGTTACCTTTTGCATAAAGCAAAACGAGACGGAAAATGTTGCTATCTCACGTCATCTTGAACATATCAAAATCCATAAAATCTCACTTTCAAATCTTTTGGTATCAATTTTACCAGTTAAAATATGATTACCTTTCTACAACCACTTGCCTTTCAACTTGTTCAATGACCAAGCAGCACCACAGAGTGGGACAACAAAGTCTTTTCAGGAGATGACGTAGTAGGATTTCTGGGTAGGAAAATAAATTATAACAAAACTTGACCTTCAAATAAGCAACAAAATCATGATAGGTTAAAAATTAGAGCACTATAAAATTCATACTGCAGAAAGTCCTCTAGACAATCTTGAAACAAGCAAAAACTGCAGGGTCATCCATTTCTAATATATATATATATATAAAAGTAGAACTCACTCCTTTATTATGTGTTCTAAATGTAGTCTAACAAATTTAGCTGCACCCCTGCAATTATGGTTTCCATGGGCTATATAGAACATACCTAAAAAATGTTGTACACGTGAAGAATATTTATGGAGCAATGATTGAAGTATAGCTTACCACGTTTCTCCCCATCTTGAACATGTTTAGCTGCCTACTTCTCGAGAAAATATCACCCAGTAGTTGATGACCAGTTGGCACTGCATTGACTTCCAAGTTCTGAAATCCTACATTGCTACAATATATATAATAAAGGATTTGGTAAGTAATTAGATGGTAAGTATCGTGAGTTGCAGAAGAAGAATGGGTGGTGGGGGATTAATTGGTGCAGACTATGATCCATAACCGTGCGAGCTTTCAGAACTTCTTGGTGCAACCATTCTTAAATGCTCAGGAAAAAAGAAGAGGAAAAGAAAAGGACACGTTCAATCACAGAGGGAAAATATTTTTTTTATAGCAGAAAAGACTTTTCTAGAGATAACAGAGGAGGAAAACAAAAATCCCCAAAACAGTGAACAGAAGAAAAAAAAAAGAAGAGAAATCAAAAGGACATTTCCATATTACGAGCCGCAAAGATCTCATAATAATTACTGTAACAACCAACCAACTGATTTTCAGCCACGCGTTCCTTAAAAAATCTGGAATTTAACGTTTTCTCTCTCTCTCCTGGGACAGCTGCTAGCCTGCTATAAGCATAGTCCCCCATCACTCTAAACATATTCCCAGAATCTTCTCACTTATATTGTTTTCCCTCTCTCCCCCCCTTTCTCTCTCTTCTCTGTGACTGTGTATTGCTTTGGATTCGCGCAACAAGTTGCTATAAGAAACTGAATTACCACCACCACTCACTACAATCTCTATCATCATGTGCGTAAAGGACGCGAAGAAAGTCGGCCAGGAGATTGAGAATCTAGACGACAATAACAATAATAAGAGGCCAGGGCCTTTGCATTGTGAGGTGTTGCCTACCCAGATGGAGAAGTGGGATGAGGAATCTTCTTTGATGAGTTCCACTGATAGAATCAGTCCTGAAAGATCATTTCCAGTAAGAAATTCAATTCCTTTACCTTCTAGTTGCACTTTTATCTTGCTCAATTATGAAGTTTTTGTTTCGAAGAACCGTTTGGTTGAAATTGGGTTCTGAGGATTTTTTTTTCCTCATGTGATGGATGATTGTTAATGATTTTTGTTTGATGGTTCTTCGATAAATTTTTCCCTTTTGTTTTTCTCATTTACAACAGCCTTTTCTCTTTTGGTTTGTTTCTCTACGATACTCAAAGGTTTTATTTCTGCAACATTGGTCTGTAAGTATCTGCGCTTTGGTGGGTACGATTTTCATGTTTGTGGCTCTGAACCATATGGAACAATACCAGAATGATTAAATTCAGCTCGATGGAAATTATAGCACTTCAACGTTTAACTGTAATTACTATTTGTTATTGGAAATTGTTACACTTCTATCCTATTTCCTACACTCTTAATTCAATTCTGCTTGTCAATGGATTGGCGTCCTGGAATGTTTCTCTAAATATGACATCAAAAATTATTAAAAATTTTATTTGCTTCTCTAATCTCATATCCTTGATTAAAGAATTGCAACGAAAGTTCTATCCTTTTTTTCATGCAAGACTCCATGGACACTTTATAATACTGAGACAATGAATTTTGCTTGCAGAGGAATTTGACTGTCTAATTTTGTTATTAAGCTTGTTTCTGCTTTATTTGTGTAAACAATAAAGTTTCTGGTTCAATTATTGAATGAATAGAATATGACTCATCTTTAATTGGAACGGATGTAGTTTAGCAATTTATACAATAGGGTGGGAAGGAATGTGACAAGCATTTTTCAAGATTTAGGTTTGTGCTGTTAGAACTTAGAACTAATAGTTTCAGGGTTCAACTATCAACAATATTTCAATATTAGAACCAATATTGCTTAAAAATCAACAATAGGATAGACCTCTTGTGGAAGCCAGATTCAGAACATATACTTCCTGGAAGTAATTTCTATTATTTCATCCTACTTTCTTGAGTTCACTATGGTCCTTTTTTTTTCCTTTTATAATTTCTTGTATTCTTGTGAACTTTCAATGCTGATATTCTACCTTCATATTTTTCTGGATCATTAAGCTGGAAAGCATTTGTGAGGAGGCAGTAGCAGTGGAAAGAAAACAGAACCTGTTATCCTTTGTCCCTGCCCTTCGCTCAGGAGTGTGGTCTGATATAGGGGGTCGTCAGTATATGGAGGATACTCACATCTGCATTGGCGATTTGGCTCAGAAATATGGTTATAATCTACTCTGTGATGATGTTATCTCCTTCTATGGTGTAAGTATTTTAAACTGCTAGAATCTCTGCTGTTTGTCTCCAGAAAAAAATTAATATCATTGAGGCTTTTTGCAAGAATTACATCCTTTGTCAGTGTTGTTCTGAGCGTTTGAAGAAAGAGTTGAACAGTCATTTCTATATAGGAGAGAGGGCGAAAGAGGAAAAACAAAACTGTGGTGTGGTCCTTCTCAAAAGGATTTGTCAAATAATTTAGGGATTAGTTCGAAACACAGAACATGTCACAGTATTATGAAGCAATCAGATATTTATATGAACCTTAATTTTGGTTGTTATTTTCTTTCAACATGACGATCTAACTTACGTCTACGTTTGAACAGTGGAATGATCATCACTTAAGAACAGTCATAAGCTTGAAAACCTCTGGTCTTCTATAACCCTTACATGGCTACGTGAATAAAGAATTAGTTACTACTAAATAAATTTACAACAGTATGAATAAAGAATTAGTTACTACTAAATAAATTTACTACGGTATGGCTCTCATGTTGAAAAGTCAATTTTGGATTAGCTTACACAACTTGGATATTTAAGGATGCTTTAATTGAACTGCAGGCGTGGGTCTAATTTTTTTTACCTTCTTTTCTTCAGATACTTTTCTTGTTAATGGCCTGAATAATAAAAAAAACTACATTGCGAATAGGCTGCAAAAATTAAATTCAGTTCGGAACAAGCACATGTACTATGATTCAGAAATTCCATTCAGATTTTTTTACATAAATAGAGCAATTGGTTTGAATAATAGGTATTTGATGGTCATGGAGGACAGGCTGCAGCGCAATTTGTCCGTGATCAATTGCCCAGAGTCATTGTTGAGGATAATGATTTCCCCTTAGAACTCGAGAAGGTGGTTACGAGGTCATTTATAGCAACAGATGCTGCATTTGAAAAGAGGTGCTCTCTTGAGGCTGCCCTTTCTTCTGGCACAACCGTGCTGACTGCAATGATATTTGGGAGGTAAGTTCAACGTTGATTGGCCATTTTTCTCTGTTTTGATTTTTCAGGTTAGTGTCCAACATAGTCCATTCTTGCATAGCATCACTGCTGAATGAGCTGCAGGCACTGATATCAAAATGGACCACATAAATGAACAAGCTAAGTTGATTAGAGAGGAGAAAAGAGAGATATTAAGAAAAGTTATGTTGACGAAAGATACATAGATCCTGGGTAGATGTACGAGTTATAACTGTTTATATCCATGAGAGATGCTTACTATGATGAAATTCATATTTCTCATTTCAAGGGACTGCTTATATTGTCTCAATCTCAAAGACCTTTTAGGTGAAAGTTATTGCATGCTTTTTTTCTAAAATCCAAGATTATCTTTGATAGGTCTCTACTTGTGGCCAATGCTGGGGACTGTAGGGCAGTGTTGTCCAGATGTGAAATAGCTATAGAAATGTCAGAGGATCATAGGCCCTGCTGCGCAAAAGAAAGGACGAGGATCGAGTCCTTAGGTGGATATATTGATGATGGTTACCTCAATGGTCAGTTGGGAGTCACTCGTGCATTAGGTGATTGGCACCTTGAAGGAATGAAGGGAATGGGTGAAAGCATTGGACCATTGAGCGCTGAACCTGAACTTAAATTGGTGAAATTAACCAAGGAAGATGAGTTTTTGATTATTGGCAGTGATGGAATATGGGATGTGTTTTCCAATCAAAATTCTGTAGATTTTGCTCGGAGGAGACTTCAAGAACACAACGATGTGAAGTTGTGCTGCAAGCAAATTGTAGATGAAGCAAAACAGCGGGGAGCAACGGACAATCTAACAGTCGTGATGGTAAATTTTCATACGGAGCCACCTCCACCTGTAGTGGTGCAAAGGGCTAGAGTTAGGAGAAGCATATCTGCTGATGGCCTTCAGAGTCTGAAATGCCTGTTAGAAGGGTAGATCTCTGTCTTCAAACATTTTGTCCCGGCAGCCAAACGTTAGAACTAGTAAAAAAAATAGGACTCTTAGTTGTTTCGTCAGCTGTTTTATCACTTGAGTTTTGTATCTGTGTGTGTGTGTGTATATATATATATATATATATATATACAAAATGATTCTTCCTGGAATTGGGAACTGTCTTTTCCTTATTAATTGATGCCCTTTTTGGTTCCTGAGAAGGAACGACAAGGATATTGATGCCGATTTCGAGCATTGTACAAAGAATGTATACAAATCAGTGCATTTTCATTTGAGTTCGGCAGATGAAGTTAATTATTTTCATTTCTCTATTGGATTTTTTCCACTTTTACACTCACCATCTCACACAGGTGGATCTCCACATGAGCAGAGACATCAATGGCAGTGTGTTAATACCAGAGGTGTCCACCTAAATTTTGTTTTTGTTCCGTTTGTCTTTTTTATTATATTGGCCATTTCTGAGACCAAAAAACTTCAAAAAGCCCAAATACACGGAAAAAAGCACGATTTTGGGTGTTCTTGAATGGATTTGATGATCCTCTGCCACACTTTCTTCCATTTTTTATCTGTTCTGTTACCAACTGGAACTTAAACACTTAAATATTTTAGTCCAATATAGCAAAGAAGACACTTTGGATTCGATTCTACGTTTTGCCAATATAAGAAGCAGCAGGCATATGATGCTCTGCACCAGCAGCCACTATTCCAAAACATTTTCTCGCTCCTCTGTTGACTGGGATAAAGAATGTTGCAGTATCATCAGTTTGGTGAACGTCATTACTCCATAAGATCACCAGAATCAATTTCAGAGCAATCTTCTCCCATCTGTGGGGAGACAAATGCGATCCCTCCTTTTTCCTTTCTTAAGCTAATATTTGCCACAACAGAGTACTTTAAAGGCAAAGGCAAAGAAAGCTCCATGTGGGGTTGAGAGAATCTCTCAAAAGGCTCCAGTCTTTGGCCAATTTTCAACAAGCTAATGGAAGTCGACCACTCATATCTAAGGCTATAAGAAGTTGTAAATATTCTCCACTGAGATTTGATGGTTAACATGCACCCTATTATTTTGTAGGAAATATACATTTATGGATAAGAGAGGGGGGGGGGGGGAAACAGAGAGAAATTGCACTAACTCTTGCACTATCTTTATTGGCGAATTATATGACTACGAAAAGAGTCGAGGGGGAATGCAAGATGGACCAAACAATAAGCAGAAACTAAAAATCCAACAAACAAAAAGGCTTGTCAAATAAATAAAAAAGAAAAAAAACCACAAGATAAGGGGAAAAAGAACTCTCTGTTTGACTCAAGAATGATGTACAAGAAATACATGTATGGTGACTCGAGTATCTTTCTCTATCAATGTGTTTTTATCCTATGTGAAATGCACCTCCCTTCTAATAAGGGGAGAACACGAGGTGTGTTACAGGAGGAAATTCATATCACTGTGAGCTTATGATGTTCTGAAACCATTTTCTGTCGTTCAAGTTTTCTTTAATCTCAGTTCTTCCGGCACAAACCAAGAACAAACTAGCAAAGAAAATAGCAAGAATAAGCATAAAAAAGACAGTCCCATCCTCTGGTGGAAATATACCCAGCCAATAATGGACCAAGAGCAGCCCCAACAGAACCAGTACCATCTATTATAGCAGTAACAGTTGCTAACGCACGGGAATTCCCTCCAACCATGTTCTGTGTACCAAGATCAGCAGCAACAGCCGTTGTAACGAGTGAGTACGGGCCATTTACAATCAATCCAGAAACAAACATCAACCCCATGTTGGCAAACATAGAGATGCTTCCATATAGCCGGTAGAAAATAAGGGCTGGTACTGATAGTAACAAGAACAAAAGTGAAGTAATTGCACGAGCCTCAATCACATCAGATATGTATCCTGCGGAAACTCCACCAAAGACTCCTCCAATGTCAAAAATCGTTGAGAGAATCCCAGAAGTTCTATGTGACAAATGCACTCCAGCCACAGCTACATTGGCAACGCAAATTCGAGGTTAATAAAAGAAAGATTACAAGTTCAAATGTCTTAAATGTGTGCATGAACAATAGCTCAAATGGAGATTGGAATGGCAAAATAGTACACAACATAGAATTTCAGGTGACAAATGATCTACAAACAACGATATCATGGAAAGCTGGAGCCATTGCCACAACCAAGGGTACAGGCTTCATTTTATGAGGTCGCGGGCTTGTGCTAATTTGCTTTTAGCTGTAAGAGTGTTAAAACAAAAAGTTCCGGATACAGAACAACGCGAACACAACTTCATGACACAAAATCGTAGCACAACCCTGAAAATCAATTCCGGATCATTCGTCCATTCATTCATATCTGTTATAAAAAACAAGTACCTGTGTGCCTTATGTAGAAGGGCAACCAATACAGGAAAGCGTAAGCCACCAGCTTCGAGAAGGAGAAATGGCGCAACGCCCGGTAGCCTCCATGCCTCCAAGAAGCCAATTGCAGCCAAAGAATGCGAACTCTTAGTACTCCCAAGCAGCCCCGCTCCCTCTGACTCTACTCTCTCCGACTCACCCTCCACGGTCATCTCAATCTCTTTGCAAGGAGACTCTAATCCCAGGTCCTCAGGCCTCACAACAAGAAACACAAATACCACAGTGCCCATCACAATCACCAACAAACCAGGCACCACAAAGACCAACCCCACCCGAATTGTAACACCCCAGACGCCTGAGGGTTGGGAATAGGTTCAGAGCTGGTGGAAGGGTTCGACTTTGGGCTTGCATTGTGATTGATTGAGAAGAAGGTCAGAGAGGGATCTACGGTTGGGGGTGAATTAAGGTTGTGGATAGCATTGTGGTTGGTCAGATAGAAAACAAATTTTCATAAACAATTTGAACGATATTCAATTGTTACAGGGAAACTGAGTTGCTGGAATAGATTTAGATGTTTGGACAGTAATTTTAGACAAAGGGATAGACTTTAAGTTCTTTACAGAAACAGACTATAGAAGACGAAGAAGAAAGAAGAAGACGATAACCCCAAGGGGTTGGCCAGAGTGGTAAAGGCTTGGGGCCTAGGGGTTTGCTCCCCTGAGTGGCAAACAACTCCTTAGAGTTACTCCCTCAGCGAAGCTGGACTTAACTGACATGTGTGGTTTGGGAGGGTTGCACGGCCCGGGATTTGCCGTGGCGTTAAGCCCACATCGTGTGTATACTGGGTCAGGTTCGTCCGAACTCGGTACACGTGGATCATCCTCCAAGCATTTGGTTCTGTGAACATGATTGTCCTCCAAACATCAAACATTTGGTTCGGTGAACATGTTTTTTTCCTAACGGAGTGTCCGGACTAAATTACAAACACCTAGACTAATCTCGAGATATGTGTAATTCTTCCTTCCTATACAAACCCGACAAATTTCATGTCAAACACTCTTGAGGGTGATCCCAAAAAGACCAGATGACGGAACTAACTTACGCGCGCTTAAACTAATTTCAACATCTATATAGTTCTCCCTTTTCACGTAAACCGAGAAATTACCATACCTCAGTGTTTGGAAGAGTTGACGAGAATTAAATATGGACTCGTATATCTGAAATAATCTTTGGTGCGAAGAACGTACAGCCGGTCAGTGTTTGGAAGGCAAAGAAGTGGTAAATTGAAGAAACATGTTGTGCAGAACGCAGGAACAGATGCAATAGACGTTTACAGATATTCATTTGAAAACAGCAACTACAAAATGTATATTGGACAAATTAGTCGCGTTTAAATTAACAGACGTTTCAATCCACCCACTCCCCAAATTATAAAACACCTATTACAACAATTTCTCTGCTCCCGGTGAATGTAAGAAAGATCACTAACTCTGTTAATCAATGTTACGAAAAAGGGAGTAGTAGGAGGGAAAGAAAAGGAGACCAGACCAGGAGGGAGCCAGGGGTTTTTTTTTTTTTTTTTTTTGGGGGGGGGTTGAAATTTAACTCTTATCACATCATCTGTTGATGAATATCAGCTGCCTGCTGAGCCAGTTCTACCATCATGGCCTCGTCGAAGAACTTGTTAATGCTCACATCCTCGCTCATTCCCTGCCAAATTCAATACAAATCCAACGTTATTACAGCTTATAGTTCGACATTATTCTAGAAATTGCATGTTCAATAACAGTGGTATGGTCTCATTTCAGCAGACAAATTTAAATGATTTCACAGCTTCCGGGGGCGAGATCTTTCTCAGGCTGTGCAGTAAATGCAGCGACATTGTAAGACCGTAAGAAAATATCACCTCTCCAGATTTTCACCATGTCCATGTCATAAATGACAAATGACAAATGACAAAAAGCACGCCTATTTCTTGTCGACCATGATGGTAACCACTTGAAAAGAAAAACATGCAGCCCACGTCTTTTTCAATTTTGAATTCCTTATCCACTTGAAAACAGCAAAATTGCTCTCAAGCATCTTGTCCTTCAATTTCTTTTTCTATTTCTAGAAAGAAGGCACTCTAAGAGGTACTAAAACAAACAACATTTCCAAAGCACAACTGTGGACGGAAAGTGTAAAGCTACAGAAGGAAAATATGTTTCAGAGTATATCTCAATAAGGCACCCTGGAATGTGTTAAAGAAAACAAATGGACTTCAAAGCAAGCGAGGGACCAAAAGAGAGTTCAGAATAACTTCAGCTGCACTCTTTGTTCTATTCATCTGAATGAGAGAGAGAGAGAGCAGCAATACCTTTCTGCGCCTTGTCTTCACCATAAATTCACGAGCAAGGTGCTGAATTGGTGCTGGTTCAAGTGGCCGCAGCACAATGCTCTTGTCAAGAGGGTCCCCAGGAACAATAGCCCAATGATCAAACACTGAGAGAGAGAAAGCTTGTCCTTGGGTATGGTACCTCAAGTCTGTCTCAAAACCAAACGATTCTAAGACAGGTAAAAATGCCTGTAAATATGTTATGGAGTTAGGATCCAAATAAAACTTATATAAGTATATAAATCTTCAAAATTTCAATAAAAAAATCCACCACACTAACCAATGGATACACTCTTTATCAGCTATCCACACTCTCGTGCTTGTGGTAAGTGTAACACCAGCAGCAATAAAAGCATTTGCCAGAGAATCACTATGTGCAGAATGGTCAGTAAGCAAACCTTAACAATATAAGCTGGGGTCCCTGGTTGAGGAACATCAGCTGTAACATGTCCACGCCTGCGAGATAACACGGTGTAGATTGCAGAGACACAGTCGATTGGGGTTTGTATCTGAAACAACAGTATCACAAATTTAGTTGCAGCTCCAAGTTCATTTCCAAACACAAGTCATATCTAAGAACAGTTATTGTTCATCAGACTCCTCATTACAATGCAAGTTAAAGAAGAAAGAGCATTTACTTAGACTCACATGTACAGCTTCAAAACTTTACACATGTTTTAGTGTAGTAGCATTAGAGATATTAAGGCAGACTTAAGAAGACTATAACAAGAGCTTAAAATGAGAGTTTTTGTCAACTCTCATTCCAGGATCAACGCAGTAACCACCATTTTTCGTTTCTCAGTTGCATGAAAGAAACAGCAAATCAGGTACGTTGCTTAAAAATGAAATTTTATCCTGATAAGATAAAAGTTGAGAGCATTAACCTCCACATAATACATTGGTTCCATAAGGCGTGGGGTCGCCATAAGGAAAGCTGAATAAGCCACACGTCGAGCAGTGGGAATGATTTGACCAGATCCTCGATGCAGTGGCTCAGGTGCAATTCTTGCATCAACTATCTTGAACTTAACATTCCTGATGGGTTCATCGCAAAGGGGTCCCTCTCGAGCACCCCATTGAAATCTGTTCAAAATACACAAAGCCATTAATAGTGAGCTTAAACTCAGACAGTGAACAGAAAAGAAACCATCATTTAGCTTACCCCTGAACAATGGAATCCTTGACAGCATTCAGCAAGTTCTTGTCAACTTCACCCGAGAGTGTGTCATCCAATAGAATGTTAGGGCCCTGCATGCACGGGATTTTATCAAATGAGTGCTCGGAAATCTAAATGAGGGGCATGAAATCCAAGACTTCAATATCTTTGTAAAGGTGATAATTGTTTAATGTTGGTTTAAGACATATAGAAGAGCATTGGAATTAGAAGCCATCAGGCAAGACAAATAAGAAAGCAATAAAATTGGTATTGCTTGCCTTCTGGTTATATAAAGAAAAATGTAAATATACACGGCGGCACACACTTTAGATGTGCTCATAAAAGCCAACTGCCGTTATGGACTCTAGAGCAAGGAGATACAAATCATAGCTTGACTGGAGGAATTCAATTACCTGCTTGTCAGGGCCAAATGCCCAGATGGACCTTGAAGCAAGTACATCCCAATGATAATTCTTCTCAAAGAATTCACCAATCATTTTTCGATTCCAATCAATGCTTACAGCACCATTCTCAATCTTCTCTGCAAGCCCACTTTCCAAAGGCTCTGCAATCTAAGAATTAAAGAGAAGTGGTATAAGTGACTGTATTGCATGAAGAGTGTCGCATAATGATTCTCAGTAGCACCAAGATCAAATGACACTCGGACAGCTTCCCTACCATCGTTATTTTATTCTTTTTGTTTGGTGTTTCAGCAAAACATTTCATTGATGAGGACTCCACCACAGTTTCACAGAATGAAACAACAGGATCCGCAACCTATATTTTGAGTGGAACAAATTATGCAAACACAAGCCTATCAGCACAGAGTACACCCCACAAAAAAGCAGAACATAAGAATTGAAAAAAAAGATAAGAAATGGTATATAGAATATAAAAGATGCATGATGATGTAGATACCTTGACTTCAACTTCAGAATAGAGCTCCCTAAGATCCTTCATGATTGAATCCAAGTACAGCTCTCCTGTACCTAAAATGGTGTGCTCCCCAGACTCCTCAACTTTAGTTATGGCTAGAGGGTAGCTCTTGCTGATCTTCCTAAGACCCTCCACCATTTTAGGCAGCTCACTTGGATTTAAAGGCTCAGTAGCTGTTTTCACAACTGGAAGAGTGTTGAACTGAAGAGGCCGGCATATGTAGACATCCTCATAACGGGCCAGATCCTCATCACAGAGAGTGGCAGTTTTCATAATGGAAGCATCCACGCCTTCAATGAGAACCCAAGAACCAGCAGGAGCCTCGGCTATCGGTGTCCTATCTCGAGCTTGATAAACCCATAATTTCGTTACTTCTTTTACTGTCATGTCCTCCTCATCATCCGGGGAATAGCCTTCTCCTAAAACACGCACAGTCTGTCCTGTCCTAATCCTACCACTGTAGACCCTACCAAAAGCATCAAAGACACTACAGTCTGACTTGGGATACAGCTTGGTCACATTAACAATTAAGGGCCCATCAGGGTCACAATTCTTCATGGCCTTGTGGATCAAAGAGTCTTTTGGTCCGGTATATATGTGATCCACCTTCCTTGCTGCAGCAGCCTTGGGGGAAGGTATATGCTGAACCAGCATATCAGTAAAGCCTGAGGAATGACCAAAAACTGAGCTACAAGCCAGTCTAAGCAAAGGCCTGACATTTAATTTATAAGAAGCATTGGGAAGAGTGACACCAAATTCTGCAAGGGTGGATTCCACACTCTTTTTATGTTCACCAATGACTTGGCTATAGATTTTGTAAAGCGGTTCAAGTACAAACTGTACAAAAGATCTTTCCCCTCCACCTGCAGGGGGTTTCTTCCTAAAAACTCGTGCATCTGGATGATAATAGAAATCTCCCCAAAGCCGAGATGCAAACTTGTCAGCATCAAACGGGATACCATGGAGTTTCACATATAGTTTTGCAAATGATTGCAAGGTAAAGGACCATCCCGCTGTACCACTTGCAAAACAAACATTCCCAGCAGTGGGATCCACAACTGGAACATTCCCAACATGATAACTGGCAGCAGATATGTTGTTATTAATAACTTCCAGAGTATGTCTTAGCTTAAAGTAAGCATCCTTTGGGGGCAGTTTAAGTTCTGTTATCAGCCTGTCAACCTAACCAAAATGTGATGTAAGGATTCAAGGAATTTTGGACGCTTACAGCTTAATTGAAAAAAAAAGGGATCACAAAACCTATTAAGGTATTAAGGTTCCAAATTCACACATGGGTGTGTGCGTACACGCACATTACTTAAGCGGTCCCCTACACAGGGGATAGGGGAAAACAAAGACAGAGTTACCTTATTAATTACAACTACAATACGTAGGCGCTCCTGGATTGCATGTCGTATAGCCCTCTCAGTATTCACCTGTTTATCACAGAAGATAGTAAATAAAAATATCAAGCAGTCTTGTTTACACAGATTCTGCTACAATAAGGAGTAGCTATTCATATTAGCTCACCAAAACTGAAAACAACTGATATAGACAAATAAAAGACATGGTTGACCACCATACAGCATATTGGTTCATCCTTCTAATATGCCAGGGTTTGCGAAATCAACTTCCCAATCTCCTGTATATATAAGTGGCTGTAACCAGGTAACTACAATCTCAGATTTCGAACTTTATGCTTAAAATACTTTTCAGTGTCTAATGGACATTGAAAAGATAAATAGAATTTTGTCTCAGAGACAAGAAAAATATCCAGAGGTTTCGTCTAGACCAAAGCCCTAAAACATCAGAGTACATGACCCATATACAGTTTGGATAGAAGAAGAAAATTACTTACCATTACTCCTTCAGCAGCATCCACAATCAATACGGCGCCATCAGCCAGTCTGAGAGCAGCAGTCATTTCATCAGAGAAATTAACATGCCCAGGGGCGTCCATGATGTTACATAAGTAAGATTTTGAGTTGCTATCCTCGAGAACAAGTGACATTGGAATCGCCTTAATTGATATCCTTCTCTCTTGTTCATCAATTCTTGTATCTGTGTACCTCATATGTTTCTCACTATGTGCATTGAATGTGGACATATGATGTGTTTGCTCAATCAACATATCCATGAAGACAGTTTTCCCATGCTGAAGGTGTCCAACAAGGGCAACATTCCGAACCAGAGTGGGATTTGACATGAGGCCCACAAGAAATTGGGTTGGGACATACATCGAAGAATCCTTCACCCCAACCTCAAACTTGATATTCCTAACAGGTTTAATTATTGGTTGCTCCAAGGATTGCTCATCTTCATCCATAACCAATGTTTCGACATCTTCACCATAAACCTCTTCGGCAGTCGGGTAGTACTTTTTGTCCTCAGCAAGGACAATCTGGTTATCCATATCAATATCATTTGCAGTTGTCATCCACCCATTTGAAGCTGCAGCTGCATCCTCACCATCTGATGCCTCGGTGTCTTCAGCGGGCCTGTCCGGAAGATCTTCATCTTCATCCGCTCTGTCGCTCTCTTGGTCAGACTCAATTTCAGGTCCAATATAGTTTCCAAACTCGTCATATAAACTATCGTTCATTTTCTTTCTTCAAAACTGCATATTGCATTAGCAATAAAAGCTCCTTAACAAAGTTCCTCGTACTGAAATTCAACTCTTACAGAGCCTGGCCTCGACTTTACTCAAATCGAAAGCCACATAAAGTGGGTTTCTGATCCGCAAAATATTGCTCCTTTACACTTAATTTGGAAAAACCCTATATATCTTTTGAAAAACTTCTCCTAAATTTTTTTGCTGGAGTGAGACTCGAACACTTAAATATTTAAGAATCGTCTCTTCCACTAAAAATGAAGCACACCCTCTATTATTACATATTCTAAAACCTTTTTTTCAGTACTAAAACTAAAGTAAAAAGAACCCCGGTCGTCCAACAGGTGTCAAATCTAGTAAAACTATCAAATGGACTTGAACTTTTTAGCTTCACAGTGCCTAAACACAACAAAAACCAACACTGTCTCTAAATGAAATAGGTCATCGATATTAAGACAGAAATGAGAGTAAGTCACCTGCAAAACTCAATACCCGTACAAACAAAGAAAGAGAGAGAAATTATAGGAAAATAATTACGCACCTGAAGAGAGCAAAACGCCTAGAAATCTAAATGCAGCTACTACCAGAAGAAGGAGGAGGAGGAAAATGAGAAAAGAATTTCAAGGAGAGAGAGCGGGCGGGAGGGAGTTTATCAGAGTGGTTCCTAGATTCTACGAGAGTTTCATTTCTTTTCTCGTTTTTTTTTTTGTAATTGGCAATTTTGCTCATCCAGCCCAAACGGTCAAAGAATGCTGGGCAGAGTAATTGGCCTGACTAAATTTGGGCCAAAGTTGTGACCCCTAGAGCCCATCGATCCCGACTCTTTGCTCTAAAAAACCAAAACAAAAAAGAACAGAAAAAGCAAAAGAAAACGATAACCGAAGTCGTACACTCTCGAATCGGCTCGAGGAAACCTCTCTTGTAGTGTTTTGGAGCTTGCCCTTTAAACAGGGGCATGTGGATCTCCTCCACTTCGCAAAGAAAATTGTTTGTGCATTTTTGTATTGATAAAATTTCGTGTTAAAATATATTTTGATCGAGTTGTACTTTTGGTCCCCACATTTATTCAAGAGTTAGAGTTGATGGTCTGTCCAAAATTTTCATCACGTTCAACCAGAGTTCAACAAACGCTCGAGCACCCTTGGAAAAATTCAGATAGTCATCACGTTTAACGAGCGTTTGACAAGCGCTCGAGCGCTCAGTTAAAATTTCAGACAGATATATAAGCATTTGACGAGCACTCGATCGACTTCTGGCGAAATTTCAAAAATTGCTGAATTTATGTACTTTCCTTGTGAAACCAAGGTAAACCCTACTAAGTTTTGAGGGAGGCAGTCCAAAACCTAATTGAGACTTCCATTGAGCGTACTAGTGCCTCCTTCCTTGAAGGAAAACCCGTAGAAGATTGGTGCTTCAAGATTTATGAGTTTTTCTCTATTTTTCCATCAAATATCTTTGTAACCTTCATGGTGTTGAAGACGTGCTCAAGAACAAGAGTTTTCGGTGAAGAATCCATAAGAAGAATCTCAAAAGTCTGAGGGGAATGCCGCACGGAGCGAGTTTAAGCAAGAAAACTTAGATTATTACATCAGGGTTGTTAAAGTCAAGCAACTGGGGTTGTCCGTGTCTAAATCACTGTTTGTAAGGTTTTTTTCTTAGTTGATTCTAGGTGACTGCTAGCCCGGAGTGGTTTTTCCTTTGAATGATGTTTCAAAGGTTTTCCACTTCGTCACCAAATTCTTGTCTCTTTGTGTGATTGAAGTTTATTTAATTTTCCGTTGTCTATTTGTTGACTGAGTTGATTATTATGCATATCTAGGCTAAACAATTTTAGAACATGTTTTAAAATTGTTATTGATTTGTTAATTAGAGGGAATACACATATTCACCCCCTCTAAGTCTTGTTAGGGTCTAAACTGGTTCTTTTAAAAATCAAATGGTAAATATCTAAAAAGAATGAGCCAGAGCGAAAGAAGAAGTATAACCAACATACTGGGTACTCCATTTATTATAGAAGTTACAGAGCAAAGCTAAGAACATAGTCATAAGCACATGCTCTTCTCCACCAAACTCCAGTCCAGTTCTTCACATATGACATGATACTAGAAGTACACATAAACTTCAAGACAATCTAATTAGGTGGTGGTGATGAGGACCCGGAGGAGGAGGGCCGTGATGAGGAGGCCCTGGAAGCGGTGGGCCGTGGTGTGGCGGCCGATGTGGGTGGTGAGGATCGTGTGGTGGTGGAGGGTTGTGCATCTTCTCGCTACTTTGTTATTCTTCTTCCTCTGACTTAGGATGCCTTCTCTTGCTGCCCCCAAGTGTGTGAGAACTTAATTAGGTAAGCAACTAAAGCAAGGCTGTCACCTAAACGTCAACCGTAATATCTACATGCACGATATGCAGCAACAGCACCAATATGTTTCTCAATTTTAAAACTTTGATTTCAATTTGTGTGGTGGTGAATATATATCCCTTTGAATACGGCCATGAAATTCTTCAACTTTTTTACAAAATTCAAAGACAGATGGGAAGGTGATGTCTCGTCGTCATCCCAGCTCTCGTTGTCTTGGTGGGGGAGGTTCTTCTCTCAGGTCTATTATTGCCTCCAAGTGATCCACAGTCACATGATTCTATTGAATACGACACATCACATTATGAAGTTGAATTTCCCAAGAGCGTAAGGTGTAACAGACTGGTGGCAGAGGCTAATTACTGGACTTTTTTTTTCTCAGCCCATCAAACTTTAAAGCCACCACTTTTCTTTTACTGTTTTAGCTTCAAAACAGAGCTTCATGGAACTTCCACCCACTTTGGGCCTTGGAAATAGAGCACTTAACTCAGGCTGAAGCTTGTCCTCATCACAAGAGGCAAATTCAAAGGAAATGGAGACTGATAACTGGCACAGCTAGCGTCTAAGAACTAAAAGGGAGGTCTAATACGCTGTTCCTGAGCATGCCCAAATCTGTGGTTTGTGCTTCGCATTTGTCAGAATGAATTTTTGGTGTCAGTTCTCAGTTGACTGGCGAGGTTTGCTGTTAGGGAATTTGGAGTTTATAGGAGGAAATGATCCCTGAAAACATTAAAGACGCGCCTGTACATGGGGATTACTTGCAAGGGCTTGTTTCTTTCCATATTAGACAAAGGAGATGCAAAAGCTATGGCATTTTCATTAATTGAAATGGTAGAAATTGGTTCAAGTTGTGGACTCCTGGCTAGTAATTAACAATTTTGCGTGACTTTTAACTCTCGATCATATTGCCCAACCAAAAGAAAGAAAGGAACAAAAAGGAAAAAAAGAAGGAAATCCCTATTTTAACAGAACTCAACATATAATACATGATAGTTCTCATGTTGTTCTGTCAACAATCATATCATAGTTTCTCCATAGATGGTTTTCCATGTATTCTTTTGCCCCTGGATGATTAACACGTCGCATATAACTCAAAGTGAAAAGTGTAAGAATCTAAGATGGTAGTGCAAAACGCATACAAGTAAAACCAATAGGACGAAAAAAAGCCAGTAGTACAAACTGGAGGTTACATTATTGGCAAGCTAGCTAGCTCTTTACTTCTTACACCATCATGATACACAAATATATATATGCTTCGAGCCAATATGATCAAGGGTGGTGATGAGGCGGATGTGGTTTGTGTGGTTCTGGAGGGCCAGGCGGAGGCGCCTGAGGACCAGGAGGAGGAGGATGGCCATGTGGCGGCGGAGGTTCGGGATGTGGAGGACCCGGAGGTGGCGGGTGGGGTGGTGGTGGGTGGTGAGGGTCTGGTGGTGGAGGGTTATGCATCTTTTCTTCTTCTTTTCGCCCCTTCAGCAAAACTTGTGGAATTTATACAGGTGTTTAGTGTATGTGGGTGGTGAGATAGCTTGTGGAATTTATACAAGTGGCTTAGCATCGAGACGAGCTTAATTTTCACAACTGCAAGTCAGACCAGTTCGCCATGTTTGTTTCTGGTGGGTGTATAACTACCAAAACTCCATAGACTTCTCTAGATGTTACTATATATATCCACGTTGAAAGGAATCGTTTAACATGATCTGTCCATGAAAGATGAGTCACTTGGACATCTGGATTCTGGACTGTTCGATGTTATTAGTTAGTCTATCTCTGTGCCTGTTTCAGGTAGGTATTTGCAAAAGCAAGTCATAGGTGTATGACTTCTAATTGTCCACGTAATGACTCCCATCAATGAGATGCCGTAAACCCTTATAGGACCAATCTTAGAGAGTTTTGACAGTTCATGACCCATCTTGTGAGGGGCAAAAGGCCTAGAAAGAAAAACTCGTAATTGTTATTTCTTTGACCCCTCTGGTTTGAATTTTTGGTAGGGTTGTCTTAAATGATGTTGGAACATGTAGGACAGGTATGGGCAACCTAAGTCTTCACTTATACAGCCCATTTTCTACGTTCCTGAACAAAAGCCTTTCCAAGCCTCTTAAAACTCTTATTCCGGGATTTTCTGCATAATTTCAGCAAAAGTTATCTGTAGTGTTTAGGGGTGGGTCTGAACCAACCATATAAAATGACATTACAATGCGCGCTCTCTCTCTCCCCACAAAAATAAGGTTTTAGACGGATGAAAGTGCATGTATTTTTGTCCGGTCATGCTCAAGTTATGTTTCAAACCTTCATGAAGGAGTACATACAAATTTTCTGTTTTTACTCCCATGTCTCTCCTGACAAGTATCCTAACCCCTGTAATCAGGCCTCCATAAAAAGGACCACGCGATAGGTGAGCCCTCCTACTCTATTCGTTAGAAGTAAAAAGCTTACAAGCACAATAAAAGTAAACCCTCCCCCAAAACAACACAAAACAGCTGCTGTATTTGCCAGACCAATCCAATCTTTGAGCTTGAGTTACGAATTTTCTGTTTTTACTCCATGTCTCTCCTGACAAGTATCCTAACCCCTGTAATCAGGCCTCCATAAAAAGGACCACCCGATAGGTGAGCCCTCCTACTCTATTCGTTAGAAGTAAAAAGCTTACAAGCACAATAAAAGTAAACCCTCCCCCAAAACAACACAAAACAGCTGCTGTATTTGCCAGACCAACCCAATCTTTGAGCTTGAGTTTAAAGCTTTATCGTATTGAGGTGAACTTTCGAGTGAGCTCAAGTGCCCACCGTTTAATGATAAACTCCAAAAGCAAAATTACATATATATTCTACAAAAGATACCTATAAAAAGCTAGCTGGCACGTTACGTAACCCATGAAGCTCCTCGGCAGCTTCATGTTGCTTGCTACAGTAAGGGTCGACAACTTTTTAAGTACGAGCACTAGTGTTTTAGTTATGCTGTCCATTTGCCAATTCCGACAGAGATGGGAAAGATAAAGTTGGAAAAACCTTGAAAAGTTTTAGTGGGATTAGGTTCACACGCCAATGGTTTTTTGTCACTCTTCTTTCTATTTTTTAGAAATTGTTACGTTAATCTTCTGTCACTGTCATAATAAAGACTAGTGAGTGCAGTGCATATTCAACAATGTGCTATCAATTTAAATGAAAATTTGCTCGAGAAAATGCGTACCCCCTGGATTAAATTCGAACTACTAGACGATGCCCAAAAATACTTTTGAGCTTTTTTTACGGATTTATTTTCTTAATCCTTGTGCAGTGAAAATGAGCCAAAAGGAAAAGGAAAAAAGTGAAAAACAAAGGGAAAGTGAAAGGAGAAGGAGGAGAGAGAAGTACAGGCCGATGTATATCAAGTCGTCTTTATGTATTTTACACCTCGAATTAAATAATTGAATTTGGAGTTTGAAAGCGAAGCTCTGAGTAGTTCTGCGCGCGTGCGTTTCCATTTTCCACTATCATCGTCCTCAACATCATCTTCTTCCACAACTCCGAGCGACTCTCTCATTCTCTCTCTCCGTCGAAAATGGGTTCGAGCAGTAGTCGCCTGGGGTCACGCCCTTCTAGGCCCCGAGTCTGCCGCACCGTCCGCCCACGTCTCTTCTCTCTCCTCTGCGGTGGCTCCACTTCTCGCTCTACCCGTCAGGTACCTTTCGGTCACACCATCTTCAGAAATAAAAGCTTTAATCTTTTACTTCTTTTAGCAATACCCATATCGGATATCGCATTCACCACTAGTCTGATCAAATTGTACCTAAAATTAATTTTTTTGACTTTTTGATGATTTCGGATTCGTCAATCGGTACCCAAGATCGGTCCTGTTCATTATCATCAACTCAACGCGGAAAGGATTTTTTGACTGCAAATAAAAATTCCCGATATCGCGGTTTTCGTTGTTTTTATCAACCTTGGCTTTGCAATCCAATATAGTTGACTTTTGATGATTTTGGTGTTGACCGTTGATGCAAAAGATTGGTTCATTGTCCGGAAATTGTGGGGATTTTTGGTTGTCTTTGATTATTGGCTAATTCGAAAGGAAAAAAAGGGATTGTTTTCGAGTTAAATTTGGTCTTCGTATCTCGTCTTTTGTCTTCTATGTATAGATGCGTTTATTATTGCGTTTAGGTGTTGATCGTAATTGAAGTCTTTAAGTATCTGGAAGTTCAGTCAATTGGGTCATTCATTTGACGGCTTGTCTTGCATAAAGTTTGGTTCTTACACTTTCTTAAGTTGACAGTATAATCATGGTATGTCAAGATGAAGAAAGAGGTCTGGATGAAGGATTTTGTGTCTTATCTATATATTTAGTTTGACTGAGTTGGACTTAACTCAGCAGGTTGAAATAACGTTTCTGTGTTTTCTGCATTTAGTGATGTCAAGAACTGTTAGTTATATAGGAGGGTTTGAAAGCTCTTTATAGGTTTGAAACTCTACAGCTGTATGGTTCAAAAACTTGTTGAACTGGTCTTAACCTGGAGGTTTGGAATATACTAATTTTCCTGAGATGGTTATTGATTCTTGGGTGGTTTCTTTCTTAAGCTTGGAAGCAGTCGTCCATTGAATGCCATGTTTGTGGAATCTGCCTTCGGTAGAATACTGAGAGTAGATGCTCTCAATTCCTTTGAAAATAAAATTTGACAGTTTGGATGGGATGGAGGCATGCAATAAAAAGTAGTGACACCTGCTTCCTGAAAACTCTTGGTTTATATGCTTCTGAAGACAGTTTTTAATTTGTTTTTATCTTTTCTTTTTCTCTCTCTTGGGTAGGTGATGAAGCATGTTAGTTGGTCTGGCCTTCGAACCAAGTGGTTTACTGTATGGAGTCTGAGTGGGAGGATTAGAAGCTCTTCGGGGATAACAAAATATGTGGGCAGAGAGCTTAATTGCAAATTTAGACTTTTTTCTTAACCCTGAAGTTGCACTGAGGTAGCACTATCATAGTAACTCAATGCAATATCCCCTTTTGCCAAGCTCACCCTCAGCTTTTTGTATTTTGAAAGATGTTTCAGCTTCAAGGGGTGTTGGTCAGAATGTGATGGTCATTGCCATATTATTCTAGGGGTGAATAGTTTACTGCTGTGTGGCTATGTACACACTGTTCATAGGTTTAGGTGTCTGATTGAGCCGCATTCTTCTCCTACAGATGGAAGATTATTCAGCTGAATGTTTGGTGAATTCGGCGGAACATTGTAATCCAGTCATACATGAAGTTCAGAATGTCGCAGAGGAAACCTCTCTTGTTGGTGGCACAGGAAGGCTTTCCTACTCAAATACTGAAACTGGTGCCTTATCTCGAAGCAGTATTGAGAATCCTTCAGTTGAAGATGGTTCAATAAATGTTGGAACGAGTAATCGAGGGAAGCGCCTGTCTGAAAGTAAGGAGCTAGTTCCTTCTCATCGGGTAAGTTTTGATCACAGTCCTCACGAGTCTTATAGGGATAATAGTACTACAGCTAGTACTTCGTTTAAAGAGCAGCAATCTTCAGATCCAGTCTCTGTTAATGTTTCCACTAACAAGGATGCAGACAATGGTATTGATAATTCAGTGGACAAGGAAGTGGCTCAGATATGTCCCAAGATTCATCCTAGCGGCTCATCATCTCAAGAGGTAGGAGATTCGAGTTCTGATGGAGTGTCTGTTGAGAATCATGCGGGTGAAGTAACTGCCGTCCGTAACTCCAATTCCGATTCTGTCCCTAATGATTCAGAGTTACCAGTAACATTTCGATCGCCGGGAGATGAATCTTTTCAGGGCGAAATACCTTCAGGGTTAGGATTCCTTGTTTCTAACAGGGAACGAGGATGGGGAGATGGAAGTGTACTTCAGGTTGATGTGGTGACTATCTCTTCTAACATTGTTTCCAGTGCCAATGCTGATGAAAGTAATCGGGAGGTAAGAAGGAACAGTAGAAGACTATTTTGGGATGCTTTTTCAAGACGCAGTTCTAGAAGGCACAGTGATTCTCCAAGCATTCTTTTCTCAACAGGCGATACTAATGATTTAGGATCTCGTGACAGATGGCTCCTTGATTTGAGTGGTGACTTTTTTGATGATGGGGTTGGAAGTGACCAGGGATATATGGGCAGGAGAATTCACAGCTTGAATCAACAACGAAGACATTCAAGATCTGAGGTGATTCTCAGAACAGTTATGTTCTGTTATGCTTTTTGTGACCTTCACATCTACTTGCTTCTTACAATTTAATTTGTATATTATCTCTATGGCTTCAGTGTGTTAGGAGATTGCCTGAGCTTATGGCCTGTATACCATTGTTATGTCATATCTACTATGCACTGACGAATGTACTATTTACCTATACCTGAAAATGTTTATTCATGCTTTTTCATTATTTGTTAACATCATATAGTTTCTGTGACGTGGCTACTGTAGAGAGCTAAATCTTAAACTCTGTTTTTACTCTATGCTCTTTGGATAATTTGTATTAACTGCCTGTGTAACTCTGTATAGATCTGGGAAAGAGTTCGTTGGAACCTTGATGACAATGGTAGGAGAAATACTACTTGTCCATCAGGTCTTCACCCGGATGGTACATGCTCATGTGTGTCACTCTCGCTGAACGAAGAATCTAGTACTCGTGCGAGTATATCGCGCATAGTAATGCTTGCTGAAGCTTTATTTGAGGTAATTTTCTTCTCTAATATCTGATCAGTCTTTTTCTTTCCTCTTGTTTGACTGTATATCATTGGCTTTCCTGCAAATAGGAACTAGCCGATTGCCCATACAATCGGTCCCCCTCCTTTTTTCTCTGTTCTCATTTAATTGTTGCTCACCACCAGCAACTTTGGATGTAAGACCAAGACTTTTTCCCCCCTCCATAGTGTCTCCCCATACTTTTCTCTTTGGACACTTCATCAAGGTTTCTTCAAGCATGGTCTGGTAGAAGGTGGCTTGGGTTGTGCTTGTGGGTGTCTTGCACTTCACCATATCGATTAAACTTAGGTGTTGTAGCAAATTTGGTTCGTTGGGCAATTTGTCTGTTGTATAATGTGTTCAAATCGGTGTGATATGGAAACATGGGAAGATCCATCAAGTCAAAGATGAGACCTGGGTTTGATTCTTTAGTCGTCGAACAGTTCAACCAGCCTTCATGTTGTATCTGCCCTGTGTGTTCAACTTCCTTTTAGTGATTCTCTAGTGGTTTTCATATGGTGATATTCTTATTCTAGTATATCTAAATGCTTTATGATCCCCTAGTTGGTAGAGATGGCACCCTGGAGAATGTGGAGTTCTTACTACGTGGATACTCAATTAAAATTGTATCTATTTCTCAATTGGTCCTTTTTACCTAACGATATCTTCTTTTTTCCCATAGATCATCAGGGGTGGAGTGTGGGAGTTGTATTTTATCTGTCAAGATTCTTATCTATTCTTTCTGCCATTGGGGCATTGGGTCTTGAGACATCTGTACAACTCCAGCAAGTTAACTTGGTACCTTACTTTTATTGTGATGCATGATTTGTAGGTTCTGGATGAGATTCATCGCCAACCTGTGTCACTTTCCCTATCCATGGTCTCACTTCCTGCACCTGAAGCAGTGGTTGACTCTTTCCCTCTCAAGTGTCACAAAAAGGTTAAAACCTCTGAGGGCAGTGAAGATATAGAACAGTATGTCCCTGATCAATTAACGTTATGTATGGCATATAGATGCTTTTATTTATTCATGTCTATTGCATGTGCATTGCTTATATAAGATTATGTATGGCATGTAGAACAGTATGTCCTTGTTCAAGTTGTGTCTATGGTATGTTTTTGTTAGGACCCCCACAATGCTTTTACCACTTCAGTGATTTCTTTTGTAGGTGGTAAATTTATTTGCTAATCATATTATTTACAGTAAGCAGTTTGTACCTGTATTCTATTGAACTGGTTAGATAATAATGTCGATAATGATCAAACCGATAGGTGTTATATTTGCTTGGCTGAGTACGAGGAAGGGGACAGCATCCGAGTTCTGCCCTGTCACCATGAGTATCATATGTCATGCGTTGATAAGTGGCTCAAAGAGATTCACGGGTATTTATTCTTTCCACCTGCCTCTTTTCCTTGTCTGTTTTTTGTCTCTAGGCTTTCCTTGTTTCTGGTTCTCCTTTATTCATATTATAATCCTTTTTCTTCTCCTGATTCCTGCCTCCCCCCCCCCCCTTTCTCTCCTTTGTGTTTTGCAGAATATGTCCACTTTGTCGAGGAGATGTTCGCGAGGGTTGCACTGAGTCTTCTGTATCTAACTCGGAAATCCCTCATCTTTGATAGCACTGTACATATAAACAATGTATATACGCGTACCCTTCGCTTATAGGATGTATACACACTCCGTATATGTTGAATTTTCAGAATTTCCTGTTATTTTTAACGGCATTAAGATTTTGAGAAAATTGATTGTTAGTGAACTGAGAAAATCTCTGCCACTTCCCTCCGATTTTGATTTATAGCTTCAGAGGGGGAACACGTCTTTGTTGCTTGCGATATTGTAACACCTGTAACTAGAAAACGAGATTTGGACTGGCAGATGTTTATTTAACGTATTGGAGAAAAACCTGGAGAACAATGAGGTATAATAATTACTCGGAGAAACTTTAATTTATGGTTCATACAATACTCTCATGTTGGAGTCCAGAAGGGATTCTGGTCTTACAAGTTTACAACAATACTCTCAGGAAAGAGAGAATTAAAGCTGCAAAGAAGAGCCATACGTTGGAGTCCAGAAGGGATTCTTGGTCTTGGAAAATAGCTGATTCAGGTCTCAGCTTATTTCCTTTACTTTCAGCGCATCCATGGCGACTGAAGAGATTTGGGTGACGATTCTCATCATCTTCAAATGTCGTCCATGGAGTCGAGTTGCCATGTTTCTCTCTGGCAACATTTCTCATATTCTCCATCTCTCCAACATGGTAGTTGAATTATTTCTTCACCACACCCAATACTACATCGCCATACCGGTCACACCATGAGCTTCAAGATAGACAGCAACAAGAATTAAGGGAGAATTCAAAAACTGATCTAAAGTATATAACAAGCAAAAGGTTGAATCTTGCAGCTACCCACTTTTCCTCGAGTAGGGAAATGAATACTCTTAGTGTTCTCCTTGGCCTTATAGTGTGATTAAACATAGGTTTGTTTTAGCTTACTTATTTAGCATCTTTAGGAATTAGGTAGCTTTTTGGATATCATGAATAAGAAACATTTTTTCAAAGCCAAGGAGAGAATGGACCAAATGAGTAAAGAGAAGCTGCCGCACTTGGGAAAGAACTTTTTCAGTTCAGCCTTGTCGACAGGAAGCTTAGTTGAAATTGCTTCAATTTGATCATTCCTGATATATTCACATGAGAACAGAAAGTTTGTCAGACAAAAAGCTTATTATATGAACAGCCCAAGAAGTAATGCTTACGAGAACTGAAGATTGGGGTTTGCAGTGCAGAGCTCTGTCTGGATTCTTGAGAGCTCCTTCTTTATCTTGTCTCCTAAAACCTTTACATGACCCAAATAGAATTTCAGAACGAACTTTAAAATTAGTCCTAGTACTTAGAACAAAAGTGAGCAAACCTTAAATCGAGAGCTCCAAACCTTATCTATGAAGAAATCAGACGGGGGATCCGTTCGAATGCAACTTCCTTTTGATCAGCTTGGTGTCTGGGCCCTTCCCGATAGCCGATAGGGCTTGCCACCAGGCGGCTGGAGTTTGAATAAGCCTCGCTGTTTGATCTTTCATTTAGAGGCAGAGGAGATGTCTCATCGTCTGAGTCACTTTTCTTCCATTTCCTGAATCCCTCAAACCCCCATTGCTTTTTGGCAGATTTTAGAGTTCTCTCCTCAGAATTAGCACCATTATGATCACCATCACCTCTGAAACAGTGTTCTAAAAGGTTTCCTCTTTCCGGTCTCCAGTGGCAAGCTTTCAGGCTTTACAATCGACCTTGTTTCGCTTTCTTTATTCTTCAAATGGCTATCCCAAAATGGGTTTTCTTTAGAATGCCACATTTCATTCTTGGAAGAGGGAGAGGAACAGAATTTCGACTCTGGTGAGCCTAACTTTTCCGTGGCCAAATCGAATACGCTCTTCTCTTCTTTTCTCTTTCCGGATTTATAGAAGCCGAAAACTGAGGCAGCTCCTTTGATCTGCTTCACTGCCGAACCGTGCTTCAATTTATTCTTAGAATTGGAATTCTCTTTGTTTAGCAAGGATTGCTCATCTTTTAAGTCAATGACCGACCATTCTTCCTCTGAGTTATCTTTTGGGTCTGTCCGTCCCGCAACAATCACATCTCTAGCCTCAATTTCTGCTCCTTGAACTGCGAGTCTCTGCAACAATGGCCTCTTTGAAGCATGGTAGTCCTCTGTGGAAATGCACTTCGCATAAAGAAGTTCCTAAAAAAAAGGGGGGAGGAAATCTTTAAATCTTAAGCTCGATAGGAAGCTTAATAGTTGAATTAGGCTCAGAAAAGCGGAAATTTTTGCTGAATCAGCTCCTAACCAATGGATTTGAAACGAAATGCTACTTCGCATGTTCTCAACAACCAGAGAACATGATTAAGAAATTTACCTGCAAGAACAGCAGCTTATCTCTCAGTATAACTGGCTGCTCGTTCTCCACCGGAGAAGTTATAAGAGTCTAGAGCAAATGTATCCGGAAGGCTGAAACCTCAGTTTCAGCCAAAATCCCCTCTCTGTGAAGACCCATCAGGTTCAGCATCTGGTGGAAAGAATCTTGCTGCCATTTCAGATTATAGGACTGCAGCTTCGAAAGCTTGTGATCAGAAGCCGGCAAGCGCTGCAGCTCTTCTTGAGTCCGAATGGTAGGATGTTCTTGGACAGAGAGGTAATTGAGTCATGGAGAGTGGAGTAGTATGTGGGTGTGTAGGAGTAAACCATTTTGGCGTATGAAACAGAGATCGGAGATTTTGAGCAGGGAACTGAATTCCTCGGTAAATTTTTTCTTTTTGATTTCCTTTTCTGTAAGAATTTCAAGCTATATGGGAATTTGTAAGCGAAGTAGACGGAGGATTTTGTCTGTGTGATTGGTGTAGTGTGTGGGAGAAGAGTTAGAGTCCTAATCTTACCGTCCTAGAAGCTCCGGAGGACTTCAGTTTGAATTTGGGTTGTCTAAACGGTCACCAGAAACTAGCCGTTGCGGGAGAGGGCGGAAAAGCTAAAAAACGTGGTCACCAACGAGCAATATGTGGGCCGGCGTTTACCACAGAATGCCCACCGATGTGAGATTGCGGGTGGGTTGGGCTAATCTTGGCCCAGTCTAGGTCCCACCCAGCTCTATCCTTCCAACACATTTAAGTAATGGGTCATTAAATTTCACCTCTTACCAGAAAATATAATTTAAATTTAAATTAAAGATTACTCATCAAAATGACAGACCGATTACCGACTTCTCTGAATTGATGGCCCAAGAATTCATGTGGTTTCGCTCTCCATCTTTTAAAATCAATTGGTTAATGCCAATTTAGTCATATCAGTCGTGTCAGTCTATCAGTCCCACAGCCAGAAGTCATATCAAAGTGAGCTTTGTTTAGTTTCAGGATATCATTTATAATTGATGAGTTCTTTTTCTAAGTTATCGACAAGTTATTTTATCGGATGTCCCCGAAAAATTGGAACAATAACACAAACTTTGTTGAGTACCAATTATTTAAATTTAATAATAAATTTTTTTTATATAATTATTTATTATTATAATATTTATTAAAAACAAATTTCTTCATTTTTCACCGACTTTCATAATATATCTTTACTTTATAATATTTTATAAATTCCAATACTCAAAATTATAACACTCAAACATCCTCATTAGTTAATGAGTTTGAAATTATAACATGCAGGTCAGTTAAGAAATTGCAAAAAATTTTAATTATGAGATTCATATGCCCTTACATAATAAAATTTAATGTGATAGAAATAATAAATAAACTTCATTATAAAATTCATATTATTTATAATTATATCATATAATTTGAGTAAAAAATTATAATACTAATTTTAATATGACCCTGCTACTTTAAAGTACAAAGTATACGAGATAAGAGAGGAGGTAAGCAAAACAATAAATTAATTTGACCCAAATCAAATTTCAAGTTTTTTTTGTTATATATAAGTAATCAGATTCAGGTCATATCTGCAGAATTCCTCCACTTTCCAGGCACTGGTGAGCATAGAATAATAAATATGTTCCTTTCTTCTGTTATTTTTTTTGTTTATCGTCTGATCCATCCATGGACAAAGATAGGACATGGGTATTCCAATATCATTAGGGATCTTAATCTATTCCACAATAGAGATGAAGACCAAAGAAGGCCAACTGGGGTTAATCTGAATTAGTGGCAGAAAATGATATTCCACTATAGTAAGGTGGCATCACACTGAATCATGAACCTACTTTCATGTCACCAGCTCTAATGCAAATCCCCTTTGACAAGATAATTTGTAAAAAGTCTTTAGCTGTCCCAATCCTGCAGTTGGATGATTATTACTGTCAAATTGATTGAGAAGGAAATTTTGTAGGTTAGTCAAGAACTGTCCTATAAGTTCTCCATCCTAAATGGCCCACAATAGGCAAGCATGGTGCATTATTTTCAAGGTGGGGGCAAAAGAATAATGGACTGAAAGTGATATCTGGAGCTCTCAGAATCAGTTGCTTCTACTGGGAATCAATATAGGCCCTTTGCACCTATAATCCCTCCTCCATTATCCATCACTTTTAAGGATAGGAAGGTGTAAGGACACTGTTCTTTCACTCTGAGATCACCTCCTGCACTTAGTACTATTATTAAGTAGGGCTACGTTGGTCCTGCCATTATTTTGGTGGCCACCATCTGGTCTAGAGTTCTCAAAACAAAGGGGAGAGAGGAAAATGGATAAATAAGAAAAAACAAAACCACATTTTTGCCCTCCTCAGTCTGGTCGCACCTCCTACCGCCTCCCACTATCTTCATGACAGTTTCGACTTCTTTTCGCCGATGGATCCCATGACTGTCATTGTTTTGTGTCGTCCGAAGCTCTCGCTATCTATTCTCCCCTTACTGCAGCTGGTTCAAGCAAGAAGATTATTCTGAGGCAGCTGGTTCAAGCAAGAAGATTATTCTGAGGGAGTCAAATCGTCGCATCAATCGTCTTTCTTACGGTGGATTTTTTCGCTGACTCTTTGGACGTGAGTCTAGTTTGTTTTGATATTTTTCTCTATAATTAATATATAAATTACAATTGTCTTAAAAAAAAAGAGAAAAAAAAACCTATGAAAGTGAACGAAACTCCCCTGAGGTTTTGGTGGATGATTGAGTCACCATGAGATGAGATGCTACAGGATGCTTACCCGGCAGACAAATGTTGTCTAGTTGTTCATTTTGTTTAACTGTATGACAGTCGTAGACACCAAATGGCAGAGACAGGTAATGGAGACCTGTTTCAATCTTTCGAGTCGTTTAAAGACATATATATGGTTTCAGGTTTAGATAAGGTGCAGAACATACATCGAAGGCAACGCAAGCAAACATAACAAACTGTTCACACTTCGTCCCAAGTGGGTACTCTCAGAGGCAACACGCATCCACAAAGGAAATCAATATTATTGGGAGCGGATCCCCATTCTGCAGCAAGGGCAATGGCCATTATTCTCTAGCCATGGCACCAAACATCCCATATGGAACCGATGTGCGCAAGGCAGGTGAACCAGAGTCTCACCGGCCTTGAACCGTTCCAGGCAAACAGCGCACTCGTCTTGGTCCGAGGCCTCCCAGCTCAACTTGGCCCAACTGAACCTTCTTGAGCTGCCCTTCTTTGACCCAAATACCACTGTCTGCAACTCCCCCGGTATCGTAGATCTGCCGCTCGCATACCTGAGGCTCTGTTTGCTATTATCCCCGATATGAATCATAAAAGCAGAAGACAAAAACAACATTAAATAGGTCGATTAAAAGGGTTAAGGATTCTGGAATGAAGACTGAAGAGCTTCTTTAATTTACATAGATAATCAAGCTACGCTCATACCTGTTACTTTCTGATTTTTTCTGTGTTCTCAGCTTTTCATCTAGCCTTTCCTTCGCTTCTCTGGCTATTTCTCCTAGCTTCTCATCCTGGGACACTTGCTTTAATAAACTTCTTCGCTGTTTGTTTTTGAGCCAAATGATGTTAGTGATAATTGTCACCAAAACATCAAAAAAAGAAGGGCAAATTAAGCGAGAGAGAGAGAGAGAGAGAGAGCTCTTGTACCTGTGAAGAAACAGAGTTATGCTGAGGTTCATGGTTGCTTCTGTATAAACAGAAAGACGACCTTCTCGTCCCTCCGTGAGCAGCCAAACATGGCGAATCCAACAAAGCTCCACTCTGATGGAACCGTCTCCTTCGAGCACATTCCACTCCAGGAAGCTTTCCCGCCATTGGTACCAACCAAGGAATTCAAAACAAAAAAACAAAAAAAAAAAGGAAGAAAACGAAGGACAAGAGAAGGCCTTAATGGAAGATAGAATTCATATCTTCTAATATTTCTGTGCCTCCTTCTGAAGCTGCCGAAATCAAAGAAGAGACAGACATGAGAGAAGAGCAAGAAAGGTACCTTAAAAATAGTTAGATTGAAAACATCTGGCCCTGCTGTGATTGGAAGATATATGTAGGTGGAGAAAAACTAACAGTTACAGTACAAAATCATTGAATGATGGTGGCAGACATAACCGGGTCCATGCGACCATGCCATGGTTGTTGCAGAGATAATCTTTTATCATTTTTTTAAGCTTCCCTTCCACCCTGTTTCCACCTTCTTTCACTCTCGTAAATTCTAACGTATCATACGTTGGTGTTCGGTTACAAGTAAGAAAATGAAGTGAAAACCACCGACTCTATTATTCAACTCGACCGCACAACCAGCACTTGGGTCCTGGGACCAAGGTGAGCCACGTGACCTGGCTAACCACCAATATGCTCGTCTTCATGCGTTTTTTGACTTTTTTTTTGGGTGTGTTTTAAGCATTTTATTTGCTGGCATTGCGTGCGATGGAAACCCTTCTATTGGCATCTGGGACGGGCACAATCGGCTACAAAGTAATATACTTTACCGTATCCCTGTATGGCTGTATGCATGTAAATTGCAGGGCCGTCCCGATAAAAACAGAGGCTAAAGGTGAAGATTTAAGTTGGGATATTTTTAATTGTAATATAATAAAATGATATTTTGTTAAATTAGATATCTAGGCTTGTAAGTTGTAACCTGCTGTAGAAGTAATAAAAACCAAACACAAATATGAATTCAACATTTGTTGACACCAAAAAGTTACCCTATAATTTGTAGGGGCCTTAGGTAGCCGGCGGTCCCCCGGCACTGGTATATTGGTACCTCAAGAATAGGAGCTAGAAAACTGGTACATGTTCTTTCAAACGCCTCCAATCCTTAAAAGCGAGCAGTACCACAGGACAACAAACAACTGGCAGGGCAGACAAAAACAGAACAAAGCAACGAAAACAAAGGTCGGAGTAAACAGACTCACAGTGAATCAATAAATATTCTTCCAGCTTTTGGATTAGAAATCTGATATGCAGAGTAGACCACCTCAGTAGAGCAATCAAGTCTGTCCTACCACCTCAATAGAACAGTTTTGGTATCTTGGGATTTCGAGTATGGCAGAGGCCTTTCACCTTTAATAGTATACAGTAAAATATTTTTACCTCAGAGTTCTAGAAACCCCTTCCTTTGTTTCTATGCACGTGTAGGATTTGTCATACAATTAGCGGACCCTGACATTTGAACTTGCGCTTTCAAACTTCTGCCATACTTTCCTTTTTGGATAGGTCGAGAAGCAGTAGTACAGGCTTCTTTAGTGATAGGTGTACACGCAGATGGCAGTATCGTATATTCAGAAGATTTGGCCCATGATCCTGAAGGATAAGATCAGTTGGAGACAGGGAGCTAAAGAGGTAGTGTGAGGATTCAAATGGTTGCTTTCTTTATAATAGTAGAAGTGTCGATATCTTGCCCAAAAAGTAATCCAAAAAGATTCATATGAAACTGCATTTTTATGCCCATGATTTCGTTCTTTTCTTAATTTAGGCCACAGAAATGGAGCCTGAGAATGCCTTGACATGGATCCAAAAGCTTGCTGCTGATCTGTTTACCACTTTGTTTCCTCTTGGCCACACACTATCTTTGTTTAGTAAAAGAGAAACTGGACAAAACATGCACTATTGGATCAAACGACGTTCTGCTGAGAGACTTGCTTTACACATGTGAAGGAATTGGCCAGAACTTTGAAGTTCGAACCGCATGTGGCCTGCTGAACTTGCAAGGAAGTGATTATTTAATTATGGCTTTGATAATTGATATTTGATGGGAAAAGATATGGCCGCCCGGTAATATAAAGGGCCGGAGCCCAATGACCTTCACAAGCATCTCGTCAGCCCATCAGAAAGGTAAAACCCCTCAGAATTCCTTAGTATACCGGGGTCTCATCTCTCCTACATCTTCCGAGCAGATCAGGGGTACGTTTGTTTATCAAAATGAGTAACATTTACAAAATTTTAGAAATTTTTACTTTATTAAGATTTATCAGTATTTGTGAAAAGTAAAATGTGTATGTGTAAAAATTAAAAATATTGGAGTGTATTTGTTTTGGTAGAAATTTGCATGCCAATTATAGTAGAAACAAACATCACCTAAGTTTTTTTTTTAGCAGATTAAATATTTGACTTATCAGGAGACGAATAATGATAAGATAGTTTCCTTCTTGAAGCTCGTTCTCAGACTCCTAATAGCAATGAGAGTCGTGACCCACTCGACAGTTCACTCATAATGAGATTGAACTCTACTAATCTATAAAAGACAAGGCACGCACCCCAATTCTACATTCAGATTTACTAGCTTTCTAATCATGTACAATCCGTTCTCACTTATCGGGTTATTTGGGCAGACTCCTCGGATGTAGTATTATTACTCTATCTTCATAAAATCCTGATTTAGGCATAGGAGGCTCCCTGTGACTCAAGCGAACAATCTCTATCTCCCTCCTTCCTTTGATAATTCTCCTAGAATGCTCCTTTCATCATCATTGTGGAGTTTTTCTTGTAGAACAAGTCGTAGATCACAACTGATCAGGTCTTTGAAGGCCTAATTCCATAGCATAATGCATGATGTTCAGCAAGTATCTAATCATTCTTGAACAACCTGATTTAGACTCAACTATGCAAAAAATACTTAGAGGGGGTGAATAATTATTTTTAAAATGTTACCAAGTAATTCTTTTTCTAATACAAAAACCTATTCTTTGAAAAACAAATCAACTATACTATTTTTCAATAAGCCAAGATACTTTAAAGACCTGCAAAACGTTTAGATGCAAATCAATACAAAAGCAGATAACATAATCTGTAAAACAGGGCAATCTTAAGAAACTGCAAGTGACTCCGAAGAAACTACAACTGACAGAAACTTTATCTTCAAATTAACTCAATCAATTGAAACACGATCAATTTAAAAATCTTACCGACAACCAGAATCTCACCAAGGCACTTATCAGCCAGATCAATGAGTGATGATTGACAAATCTCAAGATTGAACACTCACAACACAAATAGCAAACTTGGTTAGTAAAAGAATAACTAATAAAAGCAAGAGCTTATAAAAGAAACGCAATACCGAAAATGGTTACGGAGAGAAACTTCCTAAGGAACGTCGTTAAGAAGAAAAATTCTTCGGGCTCGTAGGCCGTTCGAATCCACTAGTTCCAATTGATTACAAGGTGATCTATTGAAGCGACTAACCTAGCCTATCAACAACACTTGAATCAAACCCGATTTACCGTAAATCGAATCTCAACTGGACATAGAACCTCTAAGCCCAACAAGAAAACTACGATATCGAACGACACTTGATCTCTATGCATAAACCTTGTGCAATCAAGGGCCACGACTGAAACCTTCAGCCACTCCAATTCAGAACCTCTGAATCTTCAACTTCACGAAGTCGAATGGGGGAATGCAGTGATCGAATCTAAATCTTCATCATAAACTCAATCTTCACCAAGGAAGCTCTTCACGAAAATTAGCACACAACCTTCAAGAAAGAGACGAAGCAGATGACTATACTCTTGAACCCACTCAATCTCGAAGCAATATGAATCTTGGACAAAGGAATGAAAATCTCGCGTATCACCCTCTACAGAAAAACCCAGATATGTTTTTCTCTATATTTTCACGCGTCTATGGGTAACTGCCCCTTCTTACATTTCTCACATCTTTTATAAATAGGGATAAAGACCAAAATGCCCTTAATAAAGACCCAAGAGTAGGGCTGTCCAAAAAACCGGCCGGACAGGTTTTGGACAACCCAGACCGATACCGGTATACTCCGGTCCGGTTCTGAGTTACCCATGTGGAAATTTGAAACTGGACTAGAGTATACCACTCCAAACTGGTCCTTACCGGTAAAACCCAAAAAAAATCCAAAAAAATTCAAAAAGGCCTAAAAAAGAGAAAAAAATATTAAGAGGCCCAAACCGGCCAACCCGAACCGAAACTGGTCCGGTCTATTAGAATGACTGATCCGGTATGCTCCCTTCACAAAATGTCAGGTTTGGCTGGCCAGACCGGACAGAACCGGCCAATGGACAGCCCTACCCAAGAGCATCATGTGTCAAACTTTTGCTTTTCATCTTCTAGAAACACGACAAAGGACAAAATAGCCCCTTTTAGCTTTTCACATAGATGCCAAATTGTCTTCACAATTCTTCATGTTGGGATTTTAAAAAACCCTTTTCCAATTTTCAACTTGAATCAACTACTTGTTCGGTCTAGTGCAAACTTCTGCTGGCAGATCAGTGCTCAAGGTCGTTCCCAGAAATGCTCTCCCAAAAGATAATTGGCAAATTGATGTTCTAGATTCCTAAGAACCTCGACCTTCCTCTTCAAAGGGTGAGTATTGAATCTAAGCTTGTCTCTCTTTAGCTTAGAGTAGTGTAAAGTTTATTTGGTTTTTTCTTCTTCGTGTTCATTTAGAATTGAAATTCTTGATAGGCATCTGTAGGTGGCCAATAATTCACTCTCTGGCATTTTTTTCATTAAACAGAACTCTATATGATTTTCAACAACAACAATTAAGAGACAGGCCAATGATGTTCGATAAGAAAACCGACTAGATATTTTGGTCTTAGGCTGTAGTATAGCTCCTGGTTGCAGATCCAAAAATGGAAAATCTAAGATTTTACTTTGAGTCAAGGACAGATCAGAATTTCAGGTTTTGCATAAAAACTCAACAATTTAGGCAAAGACACAACAGTAAGATAACCTAGAGATTTAAAATTCTCCCATTTTCAACTTTAAGCCCGGTGAAGCAATATGTCCCTGCATAATTATTGCATTGGGTCTTCAACAAAAGTAGTTGGATTCGTAGATCAAACATCACCAAATTTTTCAGAGACAATGTTCTGTAATAATATTTCATTGCCATAGACGAGGTGTAAATATATCCATATACAAATAATAGAAACGAAAAATATTGGGATCATGTCCTTTCCAAAACAAGCGCAGAGAGCATAGTTCTCTAGCCGTGGCAAACAAGCATCTCACATGAAAATCAAAATCTTGTCTTGGTCCAGGGACTTCCAGCTCGATTTGACCCACCTGAACCTCTCTGAGCCACTCTTTTGGGACCCTAACGCCTCTGTCTGCAACTCTCCAAGGACTTCAGATCCCCCCTCCACCAAACTCGTGCAGTCTTTGGTTTTACCCCTGAATCAAAATATTGCAAGAATATGTAAATAATCAGGAAAACGGAAGTCCACAGGTTAATTTGGTTAACATGAGCTTGAAACCAGAAAGATCCCCTCACCTTTTGTTTTGGGATTTTCTATGTGCTCTCAACCTTTTGTCTAATCTCTCCTTGGCTTCTCTAGCTGCTCCTTCCAATTCCCCATCCATGTAGATACTTGTTTGCTGCTGTTTTGGACAAATTGAAACAATATTAGGCATGTAAACGAGAAGACCGAAGAAAAAAGTGCGGAAAATCAAGAGAGAGAGAGAGAGAGAGAGAGAGAAGGGTACACACCAAAGAAGAGATGGAGGTACGATTGTGTAACAGTTGTGTTCATGGTTGCTTATGTATAAACAGAGAGACGACGGCCTTGGCCCACTATGGATCCGTCTCCTTCGTGCACATTCCACTCCAGGAAGCATTCCAGCCATATCTCTATGCTTGATCTTTCAGAAAGTACCCAAAAACGACATGGATGATAATTTTGTAAGAGAGTTCGATTGAATACCAAACTCGCTGTATCTTGAAATGAAGAGAGAAAACTTGTATAGATAACCGAAAATTAACAAAACAATCTTCTGTGGTCATCGCTTTCATCTTGTCAGATAAAAGAAGGTGAGTAGGAAGGTTGTCGGAAGGAGGTAAGGAAGCTTCAGTGAAACTCCCTAGCAAAAGACCAACCCATGTTCCAGTTGACCAGAAAACACTTCGGAGAAAAATGCCTGCTTTTCCACCTACCATTTGCTTTTTCTTTTCCTTTTCCAATTTTTTAAGAAAAGAAAGCTTGCCATTATAAAATTTAAAATTTTTACTGCATGGATGGACCAGAAATGCCTGCCCAAGAGTACCAGTTTCATATAACAATTGCCTATCATCTCGCTCACAAAAAAGGGTGCTTTTTATCTCCATGTGAACTTTAAATTAGTGAAAATTTAGAAGTATCTGGGTGACTATTTGTTAATTTATGCTATAAACTTTACTAATCCTTCTACTGATTTCCAGATACAGTTTGCTGCCACCTCAAAACCTCTTGTAATTTTGTAAAAATTGTTTTAGAAATAAGGGATATAGAGTTTAGCTGCTTCGGCGCCGGACAATGTAAGAGGCCTAGCAGGCCCAAGCCACATCCATTTGGGGCGACCTAAGGCTGCAGACACTCGACCAATATTGGCGACACATCAAACATACGTTTGGAAAATGGGTCATAAAAGCAGCACAATTAGATGACCCAGACTTGAGCTGTTGTCTAAGGTGACTCCCCCATTGTGATGGAGGCTTTGAAGCATCACGGGCCCTCCTGCCCTTTGCTTATTATCAATTATATTTGTAATGCTCCTATTTTATTAGACTCATTTCAAGCTTGAGGTGACTTTTATCCCGAGAAGTGAGAATTATCTATCACTTGTACGACCTTGTTTCTTGGGTTGCTTCCGTATCTTTTTAGGGATGCTTGTCCTTTTCTTATGAACTGATGCAGAACTACCCTTTGGTATACACGGGTTTTGATCCCCTTGACTCAGCATTTTTTTTTGTATATTTTCTTCTTGTGATAAGATCTGATCATATTATATATGTTAAAAAAAATAGTCACGAGGGAGATCAACCCTTATGGCTAGTAACCCCACTGCCTTTGTTCCTTATTGGTCGTAATGGACCATGGAAAAACTACGTAATTTATAGCATATATAACACATCAGAACCAGCAAGAGTAAGAATAATTTGTAAGGGAAAATTATAGTCTAGAAAGGGATATTGAGAAACTGGCCTTCCAAACAGCCAGCATAGGATACTTGATTAATGGACTTTTTAATTTGATATAATTGAAGCCTGCAGAGAAGCATCATGACCGGCCAGTCACCCCTATAGTTAATTGGAGAACCAATTAGGAATCTACGTTCGAAAAAGAGTTAGTGGCTTGCATTGATCACGTCAAGATAAGGGATAAAAATATTATCCGTCCGGCCGTCCACTCTTGTTAATTAATCATTTCACAATGCTTTTAGGTCAACCTTAGCAATCACAAAGAGAATCATTTGAAGAGAATAAACAAGAAGAGAAATGAGACCAATTATGTTGTACAATTGATTACACGATAGTGGTAAACAATATCACAAGAAAAACAAACACCCAGATAGAAAATACTAAAATTTAACTTTATTCTCTCAAGGTGAGGTCCATCTATGGGCTAGACGACAGTAAAAATCTATTACTCCAAAAATCAAAGTACAAGAAAACAATGAAAAAACCACTACAAATAACCCAAGTCTCAATACACCTAAATTTCACTCTCACACGAGAATCTATGTATCTCGCTAATTCTCTTGCTGAGATACCAATCAAGACTAGAGATCATGCAACGTTGATACTCCAGAATATTCGTGAGCCGCACCAACTTATCCTCCTTAATTTTCTACAGACTACAATCTCTATAACCCTCTTTCTCTTTTATTCTCGGCAGTTCAATCTTAATTGGAAAACAACTCCTAGTATCACAACGCGTTAGGAATTGCATCTACATAAAAAAAAAATCAGTTGGAGAATTTGGATAAAAAAGAACTCTTCTGTTTATTACTTATCCGCGACATCCTCGAGTTCACATGGTAAAATCCAAGTCAAACTCCGACAAATTCAAATAATCTCAAATTCATTTCCAGGGAAATGCTCCATCCTATCAATAATTTATAGATAGAAGAACACCAAATGCGCTCCACCCAGCGCCCTTTTGTCCTCTGAAATCAACATTCATCCACTTGGTTTTTTTTTGCCTGACCTTTGAATTATGATAGGAAGGACGGAAAAAAAAAGGAAATAAAACCCATTAATATCTATTATCGTAAAATTTAACATGATCTGAAAACTCAATAGCCCATCTTATAGTTCGAACATGGTTTCTGTCCCTTGACCTTCGGATCCCTCAAATCGTGCCTGCTTCCTCAGCCATAAAAATAGACAATAAGCTATAGCTCTATACTAATTCTTTATCCTGAGGTGAAATGGCGGAAACAGCCCCTACACGTTGGGAAAGGCTCAAGTTATCCGGACTCATCTATGATCGCTCCCACTCACTTGATCCCCTCCAAATTCGCAGCGGCCTCCCAGAGAGTACCTCCGCTCCCTCCGCGTCCTCGTGCGTCTTTTCACATCCCGTAGGGTGCATGTATAACTGTGTATATATATATATATATGCACAAGTACTCCCTCCCCACCATCTCCACCAGCTTCAGAAACAATATCCGCTTATGGAGGACGATCACGACGATCACGATCTCTCACCCTCTCTCAAGCAAAGGATCAAGTCCTCGCTCCTCTGCTTCCCCAAGATCCACTACCACCACGATGCCGACTCCCTAAGCCCCGAGTCCAAGCCCAGGCTCGTCCGGAGCTCCTCCGACACCAAGCCCAGACTCTTCCGGACCAGGAGCTCGTTCGAAACCAAGCCCGGCTTCGTCAGGAACAGGAGCTCGTCCTTGTGGATGAAGACCAGGGCTCACGACCTTCCAGAGCTCAGAGACATGTGCAGGAACTTAATGTCCCGCATCGGGGCTCAACGACACACAAGGCACCACTCCGCCGACTTCAAGTACGACGCCCTCAGCTACGCCCTCAACTTTGAAGACGACAAGATAAACGCTGGCGCTTCTGATGATCAGCTACCGTTGAAAAACTTCTCCTCCAGGTTGCCACGCATTTCAGGGAGATGATCACGGCGTACAGTTGAAGGTAATAATTCGGTGGACTTTTTCTACGGAGGCTCTAAATTCGTAGTTGTGGACCGGCGTAACTTTGCGATGTAAACATGCACGTGAATATTTCCTACCTTGTTTATAATATTTAGCTTTTCTTGATCTTCTTCTAAAACTTTAAATATATCATTTTCATAGATATTCTAACTTAACAGCTTTGTTTTTTTTTGGATATTTCAATGATTCTACATAACATTGCCACCAAAAAATTCCCATTTGGCTTAGTCAGACACATATCCAACACTTTCGATACATTCCCATTGATAACCCTCTTCCAGCATTGAACAGTAATTGATGATCGAATTATAACTAATTACTTAACAACTGACAAGTACTGAAAATATAGGATAAAATATGCTCACTTTAAAAATTTTTATTGTCAAGCACGAACACAAAAATATTTGGGGACGTACAACAACATAGAATTGCAATACATGCAAGTACGGAAGAGAATGGAAAACATATGGAACAGACATTAGAGAACCACTTTTTTTTTTGTAATCATCACCACATTTTATTCAAACAATAAAAACTAAGACCTCCAAACCAAACATTAAGGAGGTTCAGTACCAGCATACAACCAAGTTAAATCTAGAGAGTGCTCACAAGAACGGGGAATACCAACTGAATTATACTCAGTAGCGGCCCAACGAGCTAATTGGTGCACCAAAGAATTAGCACCTCTGTAGACATGATTTGTCTTCCAACAACGTAACAACCTACCCTAATCATGAATCTCCTGAACTAACAACCGAATACGCCACTCAGAGATCTTTGGCCAGCATCGAATAGATTTTATAACCTTTTCAGAATCCCCTTCAAGTATCACCTCACTATACCCCTGACTAAGAACAAGTTCAAGACCAAGTTTGGCAGCCTCAGCCTCACCTTCCAGGGAATCAACAGCCTCTATCCGTTTAGTCCTCGCCCCAAGAACCATGCCTCTTGAATCTCGTATAACAGCAGCAGTAACCGCATAAGACTCCCGTACAGCGACGTCCACATTTACCTTGACTGTGTCCACAGATGGAGGAACCCAATGTTGCAGTCGAGGTACTTGAATATGATTATCCCAAGCAGATTTATGCTCTCTGCTCACCCGGTTGACTCTATTGGCTAACTGCTTGACATCAATTTCCTTGCCACCATGTGCCACGTGATTTCTAGATGCCCAGACAAGATCAATCGCAATAGTAGCATGGAGTTGGAACAAATGCTGGTCTGCTAATGGTATTCCAATAGACTGATAAGGATGTAGCACTTTAAGAACCCAATCAGCCACTGAAGTGTCTCCAAAAACTGTAATATCAAGCTGCCATGGAGACTCACTCCAGATAGCACGGCTAAATGGGCATAGGAGAACCAAATGATGGAGAGTTTCTAATTGCTCGCCACATAGAGCACAGAGTAGATCATCGTCACTTCTCCCATTATTTCCAACCCGTGCAGCAACCGTAGCTTTAGTAGGCAAGACCTCTCATACCACCTTCCACAGTAATAATTTTAAGCGATCATGCAGCTGTAGTTTCCAAAAATCTTGCCACTGAGCTGGACATAAAGGAGTTACGGAAGTAACTCTGTGGCTCACCAGAGATTTATGGACCGACTTTATAGTGAATTCACCCGAGGCATCAATCGGCCAAAACACTCTATCATTCGCACCTTCCTCCACAAGCCGTAATTGAAGGATAGCAGCAGCAGAATCCCTAGCAAAAAGCTGACGGACCAGTACCTCATTCCATTGACGACCATCCTCCACCAATAGATCCCACACGGTTACAATATCTGGTAAAGGAACGACGTCCTCTCTAGCAACAGGTAGAAAACTAGGCAAAGAAGGGACCCACGGGTCTCTCCAGATGTGTATACTGCGGCCATCCCCTATCATGTAACACATACCTTCATGCAGAGCAGAGCATGACTTCACTATACTCTTCCAAATCCACGATGCTTTACTACCAACACCCATCTGCCAAAAATCTCTTCCCTTGATATATTTTCCATGAAGAATTCTAACCCACAAACTGTTACGATCAGCAATCATCTTCCATGCTAGTTTTGAAACAAGGGCTTTATTATTCTCAGAAGTCAACCGAATCCCCAACCCACCAGCACTTTTAGGAACACATATAGATTTCCATGATTTTAGATGAAGTTGTCGAGTATTGCCTTCCTTAAAACCCCACCAAAAATTCTTGATTGCCTTATCAATGTCGTTACACCACTGAAGCGGCATGGAATAGAAGCTCATAAGATATGAAGGAATAACAGTTGCAACTGATTTTATTAGCATTGTTCGGCCAGCTTGAGAGATAACCTTCGCCTTCCACCCTGCAAGTTTTTAAAAGAACTTTTCCTTAACATCATCCACAACCCGCATTCTAGCCCGAGGAAATACTAAAGGTAGACCAAGATGTTTAGCTTTAGGCGGCAGCTTTTTCAAATGCAAACAGTCCAAAATAGGCATGATCGCATGGCCTCCGAAATTCCTACTGAAGTGCATTAAGGACTTATCATTATTCACCTTTTGTCCAGACCAAGCCATATATTTTTCTAGACAATCTTTAATAGTATTCGCCTCACGAGTCGTAGCTCTCGCAAATAGAAGGAGGTCATCCGCAAATAATAAATGAGAAATAATAGGAGCATTACGTCCTAATTTAATGCCTTTAAGACACCCCTGTTGTTCTGAACGTAACAAGAGCCTAGAGAGCACTTCAGAGCAAAGAAGGAAAAGATAAGAGGAGAGAGGATCACCTTGTCGAAGGCCCCTTGATGGTTGAAAGCATCCAAATGGGCTGCCATTAATCAGAATGGAAAAGGAGGATGTAGAAATACACTGCTTCACCCAATTGATCCAAATAGAACTGAACCCAAACTGCTCGAGAATCTTTAGCACAAAGCTCCATTCAATTCTATCATAGGCCTTCTCCATATCAGCTTTAATAGCCATCCACCCTCCTCGGCCTTTTTTGTGATGCATACTATGAAAAATCTCCGCTGCCACAATGTAATTATCTTGTGTCGCACGCCCCGGGACAAATGCAAGTTGATAGGGTGATATAAGCTTAGGGAGCACAGCCTTAAGACGTTCCGTGATAATTTTTGAGATAATCTTATAAATAACATTGCAAAAGCTAATAGGCCGAAATTTACTCACCTTCGATGGATTATCCACCTTCGGAATAAGGGCAATATTTGTAGCATTCAGATTCGACAATAAGACACCATGCTCAAAAAAATCTCGAATAGTGAGGATAACATCCGGCCCCACCACCTCCCAAAAATGAGAAAAAAATAATACTGTCATCCCATCCGGACCCGGAGCCTTTTCCAAACTCATCTTCCTCAACGTAGTAAAAATTTCTTCCTCATCTGGAACCTGTGTGAGCATAGTATTATCTTCAGTTGTAATCAATGGCTCTATCAAATTCTCCAGATCATCCGGAATATCTGGTTGGCTTGAAGCAAATAAATTCTGGTAGAACGCAGTCATCTCCATGCCAATGGACACCCGACCCAAAATCCAACCAGCCCTTTCAGAATTAAGCTTCAAGATCTGATTGCGGCTTCGTCTAATAACCGTAGAAGCATGATAAAATTTTGTGTTCAAATCAGTTGAAACCAACCATGTTTGCCGTGATTTTTGTCGCCATAGAAGTTCCTCACGCCTCAGCTGCTCATCAAGTGCCCAATTCAAAGATTCCGCATGCTGAAAATGCTGCACAGTGGGCGACGCATTTTGGCAAATACTAAGTTGCTCCTTTAGATGTTTAATGGAAGAAGAAATCTGACCAAACTGCACATGATTCCATCAACATAAAGCATTACGAGTGACACGTATCTTGTGAACTAATGCACATGCAAGATTAGTCCCCCTCCCCTTTGACCAAGCCACACGTACTATATTAAAGCAAGAATCATCTCTTAACCAAAACCCCTCAAATTTGAAGGACTTCGGAACTCTCTCCTCCACACCGAACAAAGAAAGCACCAGAGGGATATGATCCGAAGATGTAATTGGATAGTGACATATTGTAGCTTGAGGGTAAGCTAGACGCCAAGGTAAATTAGAGATGCCACGATCCAACCGCTCACGGATATTTGCAAATCCCGGGCGTTTATTACACCATGTGAACTTTGAACCCGTGAACCCAAGATCAATAAACCCCATGGTCTGCATAAAATGAGCCAATCCCCTAGAAGAAGATGATGACAGAGTCCTTCCACCTTGTTTCTCCTGTTGACTAACAATATCGTTGAAATCACCAAGACAAACCCAAGACATAGTATCATCATTATTCAATTTTTTCAATTCACCCCAAAATTCAGCCTTCTCCTTCCAACTTGTCGGACCATATACAAGGGAACACAAGAAATTTGGGTCATCACCATCTACAGTAACTTCCAAATGAATAATAGAACGAGAACTCCAAAGAATTCTACACCTGAAATTCGGACGCCAGCAAAACACAATACCTCCTCTTCTACCAATTGGAGGGACAGAAAAAAATAAAAAAACCAATCTTATTTAAAACACGAGTAACATAATCATCATCAATCTTAGTTTCCACCAGAAATATACCCACCGGATCCACTGTCTTCACAATGTCCTGAAGGGCTCTAGCTGCCGAGGGTCGCCCCAACCCCCGACAGTTCCAGGATATTAACTTCATAGCGAGGTTGGGGGCATGGCTTGGCCCGCCTCCTGTTGCCCACATAAGATCAATATATAGCGGAAACTGCAATGCAGCAAAGAAAGTTACCGCGGCAGGCATGTCAATGCATGCACGGGAAACTCCACATATTTCAGCTGATCTTTAAGGACAACGAAATGTCCTGCGCAGAAGGAAACCAGCATCGAGCCTATGGAAACAAATAGCGTCGACGTTAAACTTATCAAGAGCCTAGTTGGCGGGACCTTGCCGAAATCTTTCTCTTGATATCGCGGGGTTCAGATGGCGACGAACATGACAACGGCCGTGACAGAGCAGCAGAGTGCAATTAACGATGAGATGGAGAAGACGTCAAATGCGGGATGCTTTTCGAGAATTGGAGTGCCAACATCCTGCTTGACACCTCCGGGGACCGTGGCAAAGGTGGCAAATGCCACAGTGGCGATGGGTGCAGACACGACAGGGCAGGATTCGGAGGTCTTGCGCGCTAAGCCACTCGCCATCGTTCTTGACGAAGTCCATGTGGGTGTTGGTGAACACGTCCTCTGGGGTCTGGCCCAGGTTATTGTAGCGGGGGAAGAAGTGTCGAGGCATGGACTCCTTGACGAACTACAACAAGGCCAAGGGACGTCAGGCATTAAATATCTCGTAACTTATGCTTTTGAAAAAAAAATATTAATGGACCAAATACATGATACATGTGCTAATCTATATATACAATCGAGTACCAGTATCCAATTCTAACCTATTGAATTTCAAGATATGAGCCACAAATTAAAATTAAAAAAATATCTATATTTTTTGCCATTCTAAACTATATATCATGTCTCTGATAATTGTGATGTCCCTTCTAAATTTTAACTTCATACTTCTTCACTCTTAAATTATAAAAACATGTACCATTTACACATATATCCTGAACTATAATTTCGTATTTCTATTAAAAACCCAACAAAATTTAAAGAAAAAAAATTAATAAAAGTTGGTATCTTCCCATTCTCTCTCAAACGTACCTCATACCATTTGAACTCCCATTGCTTTTGCAACGCTGCCCCAGGAATTAGTCAGGACTTGCGGTCACCAAGCTTTGCCGCGAGATGCAAGGCACTATTGCCTTCGTTATCCATTTCCTTAAACACACTGCTTTTCAGGACAAGACTTTTAACAAGAGTTTGTATACATGTGGCTGCGTTTTTTAACAAGAATTTCCACCGCCAACAACACTATATTCTTCTTTTCCTCGTTCGTGTCGTGCATGGCAACCGGAAAGCGCTTCAGAATTCCCTCCACCATCTCAGCAATACCACTTTTGGCTGCCAGCAGTATAGGAGTCTCTTTGCTTGCTGGCCTTTCGGAGCCTTTGCCCTTCCCTGCAAGTAAGACATGCAAGGCGCCGTACTTATTACACATTACATGATGTTTAGACTTGAATCAATCTGGTTCGCATATGCAACAAGCTGGGGATGGACTAACTCATGATAAATTAATATCAAAATTTCATTACAATTTGGTTCTTGATCACCCCCGAGAAGGCGCTGGTGTCAAAGGTGACTTTGCCGCCATCTTCAAAATCATAAGGCATTGTCTCTTGCGCCTCTCTTGGGTGTGTTGTTGGCAGGGTCCATCCCAGCTGTGTGAGTATATTCGTTGAAGTACGTTTTAGAAGTTGGTTCGTGACTTGCATGGTCCGTGTGTGATTCTGTTTCTTTTCTTGTATACTTCTTATCGCACTAAATCCTAGTTAATGTAAAATACAAAATGTTAATATTGTACATGAAAAGCAAATGAATATAGATACTGCTTGAATACAGGGAAAATAAGTGGGTAATATTCTTATTTATATTCTACTTCATGAGTAAAGCAAAATCTCATTTCTATTTTTGGACATAATAATGCTAGAATCCTATATGTATTGACTCGTACATATATTAATTGCCACAAAAATATTCAATTTTTTTTTCTAGGCAATGGTGGATTTTGTTTTATAATGGGGAGTATACAGTGATCAGTACAATTGGGCCTCTAGGGCCGATTACAAGGAAGAGGGGCAAACAAGCCCAATACATCTATTTCTAAGGCCAAAATTAATGGCTACATTCCCCAAAAAGCCATAAAGACCACAGACCAACGAGCTATAAAGGCTCATATCCAAGCAGCCAAAATGCCCACAAAAATACTCAGTCGATCGTATGTAATAGCTAATATTGAACTTATGCTAAACGAAACCGAGGACAGATTATCTAATCAGTACCCATTATCCTAATTAATGACCTTGTGCAAATCATTATCAGCACCCAGCTATATATGTACCTCGTAATGGAAAGAGATATGTGCATTAAATTCAAAAATAAATAAAAAAAGTCTAGAGCTCGTTCAACTTAAAAAAAATCTCACTTCAATATCATTTAATTAAAGATTTAAATTATCAATACATAAATATCTGTCTTGTCTTGCCAACATGTCTGCTTGCTTTATAAACTATCTTGTTCTCAAACAATCCAGTCAAATGTAATCATATCAAATACTATCTCGGCATCTAACATGAGAATTGTGCAATATCTTAATGTAAATAGAACTGTTAAATCCAAGCTTCAGTTTAATTGTAGCACCTTCTTAAAGAACCACAAAATCTGGGCCCTCATGAGCAGAAGGTGACGTGGAACATCTGAGGCAGATTTGAGAGTCAGAAAGAGTTTGCAGTCATGTCAAAGCAATATGTTTTTGTCGATAGGTCCTATACCGGTAGAAAGAATAGTGAAAAGCATCAACAAATAGAAATGAAGCCACCTCAATTCTCTCTGACCAACAGAAGCTGTTGCTATAAACTAGCATGTAACAGTTTTACCAGCAGCAGGCATTGATTCGGAATTGATCAGTTTCAGTATCGTATGTCTCCAGTAGCTTGCCCCTCCAACTAGGAGAGGAAAAATAGGAATTAAGGGAATAAAAGATATTTCTTTGTTTATTCCGAAAACGTTAAAGCAAACACACTAGCGTACAACTATTTAAAATAGAACTATTCTGCATACTCTACAAAAGCATTTAATGAGGCAAATTAATGGCATGACAACTTTTGACTCTTTTCAGCAAATTATGCAACGGTTCTTAGATTTCAACGTTTTGCTTTGATTTCTGATGTCTTTCTATTTTTACTTGCGGCAACTCCGGCAACTTAACTTCAGCTCTTTTTGAATATGATGCTACGACTTTTGCTGATTTCCTTCCATGTTTAACAGCGGCAATTACAGCAACTTTGGCTCTATTTTTGAATAGGATGCAACGGCTCTTTCTTCAACGGACACTGCTTTTGATTTCTTGATTTCTTTCTATGTTTAACTGCGGAAGATCCTCACAATAGTTATTGTCTTGATTTTCTTTTATCTTTGACTGATCTCGTTGCTTTTGTTGCAGAAGATCTTCACTATAATTTCTTGTGCCAAGCTGTGGGGTGTTAATACTAGGGTCCTCATGGGATGTAGATAATCTATTTCTCCTTACATTTTCATCTGGATATGTAGGCAGATTAACAAAGTTTTCCTTATACCATCTTGTTTGCAACTTTACAAGTAGTACTTTGCAATAGGAGTTAATATTCCCGTATGAAAGCAAAACACTCTGTTCCCCTCAAATACAGTGGCGGATCCAGGATAAAAATTTATGGGGGTCGAATTTTCAATACGAAATGATAAAAAAAATTTCATTCGTAAGGTAAAAAATTATCTTAAAATTACAATATCAAAAATTAAAGATTAAAAATGTTAAAAATATTAGAATATACATATCGTACTATATACTACGATTGAGAGGTGATAATTGCATTCTAAATTTTTACATTTTTTGAAAATGTTGCAAAATAGTTTCGTTCTCAATAATTTTTAAAATTTATTACTCGATATACACTACCAATATTGCATGCTATATGGTGACAAAGGTAAAGAAAAATAAAAGTGAAGTGCGTACCAATATTACCTTTTTTTACTAGACATTTTTGGGCAAAAATATTACTTGTTGGAGCAGTTGATGAAAGTTACGTACCTATATCTTGTTGCTTACCAAATATATACCATATTATTTTCACTCCACACTCACATTCACTTACTATTTGAATAATTAGTTGCCAGACGTCTCGCTTATCATTAACTTTTGGTTCAGCAAAGGTCAAAAATTATTGCCCACATGTCTTGTAAGAGTTCCACTTGCAAAGTTATCGACTGCCATGAATTTCTCTCCTTTTAACGGGATAAGAAGTTCATTGAATCATTTTTCTCAAAAGCCACCTGGCACTTAAGCGGATTTAATTTGTTTCCCACCTCAGTACCTCACCTAAGTTGCTGAAGCCGAAGAAGAAGACGGGAAAAGATTCGGTGCAAAGAGACAGTCACATGGTTCAAAGTTGTGCAAAGCAAGGGCTGATATTTAAAAAGGTATATCCAATGGTCTGAGATCCTCCACGTCATTTAATGAGTTCTAAAGACCAAATGCACGGCTCAACTCCGCTTAGTTGAAGCCAAGCTGTCTTCTTTTCCAACACCACTTTTCCTTTGTTTTTTCCTTTCTTCCATATGCGTCTTCTTCCCCTGTTTTCTCTTTCCAGCTATTGGCCTGTCACCTGTGCCAAGACCAAGGTTCTCTCTGATGGGTCGAGTTTAACGGGGTCTGAGAAGATTTAAGAGAGTGTCAACGGCACAGAGGCCCACACGGGGTTGGAGGAGAAGCCATCGAAGTTGAGTGATTGTGGTGATAGGAGGGAGAGGGGTTCGACGGCATTTATTGTAGGCAATCTAGATTCGTTGTTGATTCCGAGCGTCTTGCGGAAGAATTTGAAGCGGTTGTCTTTTTTCTGTTTTTTTCTTCTATAATGGTTCTATTTCTTCCATTTTTTTTTCTTTTTGCAAAGAGGCAGAAAGTAATCACTTTTTTCCCCTTTCCCTTCTCCCACCTCTCATTGTGGAGCACCAAAAATCTCTCTTCTCCCTCAACAGAATCCTTGTTCAACGAGAAAACCAACCAGTTAATACTTTTGCCTGTTGGGGAAGACGCATGTTGGAGAAGAAAAAGTGGAAGACAAAAATTGGCTTGGTTAGCCAGCCTAGCCAGCCGCCCAATTTGTCTCTTTAGTCACTAATGATGTGGCAGTCTTAGACTCGTTAGATTTATATTTTTTAAATCACGCCCCTTGCTTTGATAGCTTCGAACAGAAGTTCTTTGGATGGAATCTTTTCCCGAAGAAGACCTCAGTACCTCCCCTAAGTCGCTGAAGCCGAAGAAGAAGACATCAGTACCTCGCCTAAGTCGCTGAAGAAGAAGAAGAAGAAGAAGAAGAAGAAGAAGAAGAAGTGGGTTGGCCTGAGTCTATGGGGATCGGGCACCCACAGATCCAGGCCAAAAAAACAAAAATTACACGTAAACTTCTTTTTTGGGCGGTGCAATGGGTGGCGGCCGCCCAGGGCCGCACCCCCTGCATCCGCCACTGCTCAAATACATATTGAGTTAATTTAAATGAAAAGAACCCATAAACGACTCATAAGAAGTTGAAGCACAAGGTTTAAGCTGATCGCTAACCCATTGAAAATGGGCTACGCATTCCCTTGAGTATCTCTTCTATTGTTATGCTCGAGAACAAAGACAGTCTTAACATGAAACTTTTCCCGTCTCGGGCACAGGCTTTCAACAATTTTGGCACACAATGGATAGGAATAACCCTCCAACTTTGCGCTGCTTTCTGATCTATTGTTAGATTTAGCATACTGCAGATAAAGTTCAACCAATTCAACTTAGTTATTCTTGCTCTGAGTGGGTAACTTCATCTCTGGAAAATCAATACAAATTAAGTTGGAAGACCCCAAGGCAGACATTAGGTGACGCGCGTCTTCAAAACCACCAACCATATGCACCTGCGTTGAGTAATTTGAGAGTTTTAGTGCACGAGGCAGTAATCAGGTCATCAAAGTAAATAGGACAGCTTATCATTGAGATAAAAGTAAATGAGAATAAATAACAGAACCTTCAACTCGGCATCCAGATTTTGATCAATAAGGGGTGATAACATCTGGCAGATGCCCATATCTACAATATCTAGAGAATCCATATGAGCAATCGAGGTCCTGCATGCAAAGAAAAAAAGAATACAAAGGAATCATAAAGACTGAAAAAAAACACAATATAAGTTATAAGAAATACGCGATACATCCTTCATCCCCTGATGTAATTAATTCCATTCCATTTTGAGAATAGCAGGCGGATAAAGTTTCCTTGCCACAGTGCGCTACAGTATGACCAATGAGAGATAGTGTGGCAGGACCCAGTCGCGGGGAAGCCAAATGAATTGTCATAATATTCTTCCTATGCATGTCGCTATCAACTGCCCTGTAAATGGGAGGAAACGAAGTGGTTCAACTTCCAAGTTCCAACTCGAAATGAAATAAGCATGACAGAGCGAGGTCGAGTAAAGTAATTTCATGAAAAACTAATGCAAGCCAAAGGCAGAGTCGCAAGACAGGACAGAACCACCAGATGAATGTTGTGAGGGTCTACCGGTACCACAGGCGGATCTAGCCTGGGGCGGTGGGGGGCGGCCGCCCCCCATCGCCTGAATAGGTGTGAAGAATTTTTTTTTTTTTATATGGGCTGCCCCCCTTTAAAGCAGACCCAGCCTCCCCTTGAACGGGTGACCCGGGTTCGATCCCCGGCAACGGCGATTTCATTTTGTTCGCTTGACGTTGGATTCTTCATGCTTTTGTTTTTCCTCGTGATGCGACGCGTCAAAACTTGCGGCACCCATTCAACCTGTGCTACACGGAGCCGTCACTTGTTGGGTACTTGGGTTGGGTATTTCCTGAAGCTTTGCCCGCAAGCTACTTACCAAACTTTGACTTCCGGGCCAGCCCAGAGTTATCTTGTATGGTTTGGACATCTTTCCGGCTTATGGATGCTGTTTATTTTCAGTGATTTTAGCTGCTCAATATATTTTTAATATTTATTTAGAGTAAAAAATAATAAAGAGTATAGATTTTTTTTTGTGTAATTATTTTATTGGTACCAAAAATGATATCCGATTTTTACATGGACTGCACTAGGCGAAATATTCATCAATTTTGTTCACCCTTCAACAACTATAGGCACAAGCGGATCTAGCCTGGGGCGGTGGGGGCGGCCACCCCCCATCGCCTGAATAGGTGTGAAGAATTTTTTTTTTATTTTTTTATTTTTTATATGGGCTGCCCCCTTTAAAGCAGACCCAACCTCCCCTTGAAGCCCAGGCCAAGACACCCACCATACATATATAACATATTTGTTAGTAGATCTGTAGGGCCTTATCTTTTATTGGGCTTGCTTTGAGCCTTGGGCTTTTATATACATATATATAGGGCCCATATTTTGGAGAAATAACATATTTGTTAGTTAGTTTCATGAAGGGAGGTGGAGGTCCGGAGGACGACTTGGACTCATATAGTTTCTTCCATGCTTCTTCCACTTTACTTCTTTCTTTCTTTTTCTACGTCTTCCACTTTACTTCGATAACACAAATATATGACTTATAAATCCATAGCGGCAGGAAAAAAAATAGACCACAGCTTTGTGATGCACGTCAGATGTACCCTGGCCTGGTAGTCGCTAGACAGGTTCTAGCCTAACAAAGCACGTGATTTTTGTAGGTAATTAAACATATCCTTTAATTTAGGGGGGGGAAGAAAACATATCCTTTAATTTATAAAAAAAAAGCATCTAAGCTTTTTTTTTTCTTATATGATGTGTGCCATCGGCCCTCTCTTCCTCAGTCAACTCCAAACTTGACTCAAACATGCCAGTTCGGCTTGGGTTGGTGTACAAAAAAATAAGATATTTTATTTTTAAGGCTTAATGCATTAAACGTCTCTATGGTTTCAAGTTGTAACAATTTAGTCCCTGTTGCTTAAAAGTTAAACGGATTGTCTCCAACATTGGACTCCAAGGACTATAACTTTAAACGCTGAGGTCTAAATTATTACAACATGAAACCACAAGGATGTTTAATGCAATTAACCTTATTTTTACTTTCTTCCCGATTGATGCTAAGAATTGATCAAGTTACTAATTACATTACAAAAAAAGATAGCGTGCGTGCATCAAATATTGAACATTATTTTCAAACTATTGATAATGAAGCTATTTTACAACGTTATCAGAAGATGCAGTCGCGTAGAATTCTATTGCCACCTCTAAGTATCAACAAATAGTACGGTACGTGTATCTTAATATTTTTAGTGTTTTTAGTCCTTAATTATTTTCTTATATATCTATTTGTTGTTCCAGGATCCGAAGTTGTTCTTTTTGTTCATCCTTTAGATGCTTTTGAGGTAAGCTTTTCATTTTTGAAATTAAAACTTCAAATACCTGTTGTTATATACTTAATTTTCATATTGAATATTTGTACTATGATTGTCTTGTTTCTATTGGAAGCTCCCATCATAAATGATGAATTACTGAAAACCCAGATAGCAATCTAATTCCAGCAGCTTGCATTGGTGGTAAATTTCTACACTTTATCTTAATTTAAATTTGAGCTTTTACTTTTCCTTGTTTGAGCTGAAATATGGCTCTTGTTTGTTAATATCATTATGACATTATCCCTTCAATCTTAATATCATAATATGTACATGATTCTTTAGTTGGTGCAATTATCTGAACTCAAGTCGATGTTGTCTTTTCTTTAGAACTTTGCCCCCCTTCCCCGAGAATCCTGGATCCGCCACTGACCGGTACCGATCGATGTCAGATTTCTTACCATTTTAGGAGGGACAGAGGTCAATGTCAATTATTATGACACGCTGACCACGTTCCAAATTTGGTAATCCAAGTCACGGGTTCTCCTCTCTCGAAGCCCACGTCCTCTTAACATTTATTTGTTTTGGTTGCGTTTATGCAACAGGTCACCTTGCTTTTTGTTTGATTGCACCAATTGAAAGCTCCTATTGGTTTTGGTCGAAGGTGATTCCAACAATGGAGGCTTTGAAGCATCACAGGGGCCCCTGCCCTTTGCTTATTTTCAATGATATTTGTAATCCTCCTATTTTATTAGACTCATTTCACGTTTGTGAGGTGACTTTTATCCCGCGAAGTGTGAATTCTCACTTGTACGACCTTGTTCGCTGGGTTGCTTCCTTATCTTTTCAGAGGTGTTTGTCCCCTTCTTATGAACTGTTACAGAACTACCATTGGCTGTACGTAGGTTCTGGAGTGTTTTCTTTTGTATATTTTCTTCTAGTATAAGATTTGATCATATTATATATGTTAAAAAGTCACGAGGGAGATCTACCCTTATGGTAGTAATCCCACATCTTTTGTTCCTTATTGGTCGCAATGGACCATGGAAACTACGTAATATAGAGCATATATAACATATCAGAACCAGCAAGAGTAAGAATAATTTGTAAGGGAAAATTACAGTCTAGAAAGAGATATTAAGAAACTGGCCTCCAAAACAGTCAGCATAGGATACTTAATTAATGGACTTTGTAATTAATTTGATATAATTGAAGCCTGCAGAGAAGCATCATGACCAGTCACCCTTATATTTAATTGGAGAACCAATTAGGAATCTACGTACACTCTTGTTAATCGTTTCACAAGGCCTTTAGGTCAACCTTAGCAATCACAAAGAGAATCATTCGAAGAGAATAATACATAAGAAGAGAAATGAGACCAATTATGTTGTACAATTTAAACAATATCACAGAAAAAAATACACAGAGAATACTAAAATTTAAAAAGGTGGCAACTTCTTCTGAGAGGCTACAAATCAACTTTTTTTTGTTGTTGAAAGAAACATATTATAATGATACTCCACCCTATTGAAATATTTAATTAATGAGTATATGTATTTAACTAACTGAGTTTATGATTCTCACTCACCCTATTAAAGTTATTATTTTTCAGCACTTATTTTCATTTCTTATAAAAGAATTAAGGGAAATGGTTGAACTTCTATTTGTGCATATATAATGGGACATCTTAAGCAATATAACCATTCTAATTTACTTTCCCCTCATTTTTTAAGATCTCAAAAGGGATCTTTTACATATCGAGATTGATATTATCTCTTCTATTGCTTGTTGCAATTGGCTATCGGCCAATTATTTCTAATTTAAATGTATTTAATAAATAAATTGGAGAAAGAACTAAGATATTGACACATCCTCCAGCACTTTATAGAGCTCATATTAAACAAACATAATTTACACGAATTGAATTAAATCTTTAGGTTAAAAGTACTCTATATATATGGCGTATTGCCGATTTGTGTTGCTCAATTGGCATACCACATACAAGCAAATACAAATTACTGCAATAACACCTACAAATTAATGTTGTGCCAGCCTTAGATATAATGCTATTCGAATATAGTACTTGAAATTAGCTAGAGATCATTTTCACTTATATCCCTAGTAAAAGCGAGATCTGGATATATAAATCCTATTAATTGAGTAGTCCAGCTGAATTGCAACATAGACATGAGAAAGAAATTTAAATACTCTGACTTCCAAATAGATCTGCATATTAATTTACACCTTCCAAATATATTTGCTTTGACAACGCTAGCAAGACTGTTGAATGGTTACTCATACAGGCAAAAGCTGAAATCAAGAAGCTAGCAAGAGAAGTGAAATGCAGTGGCAGTGTTGGTGCCTGCAAGAGTGCTTCTTCTACTTCTGAGTGCGAAGTCGTGTCTGGCAGTGATCAAGTTGCAATTTATAATGGAAATCATCAAGTCAGCGTTTCAGAAGAGAAACCCTCGATTTTTGCTGCAAAAGAGAAGAAGACTAGGCAGAGGCGGAAAATTGCATTTCACCCTCTTGCAAGGGAGTCAAGGGAGAAAGCAAGGGCGAGGAAAAGAGAGAAGCTGAATCGTCGGAGGAGTCCCTTTGAAACTGGAGAAGTTAGAATCCCAGGACTTCAAGAATCCCAGGCGACTATGTGAGCTTTGATTAATAATTATACTCCCATTATGGAGCTGTTGGATTCCAGGGTAGTCTCGGCGCATTTTGAATTTTTTTTATTTTTTATTTTTCATCAAACATCACATAGGCTCCTGGGATTGCAACTTCTCTAGTTTCAAAGGGACTCCAAGAACCGAATCGGCTCAAGTCACAGTTGGCCGTCACCTCCTCATCATGTAACTTCGTTTCATCTAGCCTCCGACGATTCAGCTTCTCTCTTGTCCTCTCCCTCGCCCTCGCCCTTGCTTTCTCCCTTGACTCCCTTGCAAGAGGGTGACATGCAATTTTCCGTCTCTGCCTAGTCTCCTTCTCTTTTGCAGCAAAACTCGAGGGTTTCTCTTCTCAAACGCTGCCTTGATGATTTCCATTATAAATTGCAACTTGATCACTGCCAGACACGACTTCCCACTCAGAAGTAGAAGAAGTACTCTTGCAGGCACCAACACTACCACTGCATTTCACTTCTCTTGCTAGCTTCTTGATTTCACCTTTTGCTTGTATGAGTAACCATTCAACAGTCTTGCTAGCCTTGTCAAAGCAAAGCCGAAAAACTTGCGGCCAACATCAAGGGACAATCTCATTCTCCGATCCCTTGGTCCTCGCGCAGTGTTAATCTTATTGTGGCAATCTCTCTTGGATGATCTTTTTTCTCGGGATCTGCTCGGCCGTTTGGCCGTTGAAGGATACAAGAGAAGGCTCTCTAGCTTGTTTTGGACTGGAGATACTGAAGTCATTTAGAAATTAAAGGTTGCTGGAAAAATGGATGGTAAGGATAGTAGATGGGATCATTGCCAATATTGCAACAGTTTGAGGGATACATCTGTGATGGTCACATTAAGAAAAATAATGTGAGCATGGGTTTGAGAGAGGAGATTTGAATAAAGATGGTGAGGAGATGGTGAGGAGGTAAAGGAGCAGGACGGAGGAATTTATAGCAACAAATTAAGAGCCATCTTTTTCTTAATCGTTTCTTTCTTCTTGACAAGAACTCGTGCCACTTCACTTTGTTTTCAGCTGAGATCGATCTCCAAAGATTCGTTTTTGCTAATTTGTTAGGTGCCTACAAATATATGCTCTGGTGCTTGCTGAAGGAAATATGGTTAAGAGGAAGAGGAGCTGCCAAAGTCTCACAAGACGACGATGATAACATTAATGGGGTTTCCCTTCAGGGGAAAAGATTTAGTGCAAATAGACATGGTGGAGACGATAGCTTTTTTCCCCTTCTGAAAAAGTGGAGTTGCCATTCAAGTGGGATCAGGCATGGTATTAATTCTTCTAGGTCCTCAGCTATGATTACGAATGGGCACTTACTGCACTTTCTTCTTCTTCTTCTTTTCTTTCTTCGTAGTTTTTAATGCCATTTAACTTTTAACCAATTAAAAAGTAATAATATTTTATTGAATTTCTTGACATAACGTAGGATCATGGATCCAAGACGAGTGAGAATGGAGCATCGATCGTTATTTTGGCCTGTGGTGTATTGAAATTTTAGGCGAGACTTTAAATGAGGCCATTTATAATAAGATATATGAAATATTAGATTCAAATATTAATAAATTTTATTTAAAAATCAATTTTTTAACTTTCAGAGATGCAATCTTATTTATCAAAAGCGCGTATTTAAGATTTATTAGTATTTCCCTTTCAATTGATATTGTTGATTTTTTAAAATTTATATGTTTTATTTTGGTAGAAGCTACGATTACGGTAATTATCAATAATATTTTATCGGAATAAATACATGTTGCACCTTGTAATTATGAGGATTTTGACACTTGGAAGCCTAATACATTTTTTGGTCATATTACAGTCATCAATTATAGATTTTAGACACTTTAATTTATTTTAATTTTTTTAAAAAATAATAATTGACCTCTAAAATTATAATTTTACATTCTTAAAATGGTCCATTTAAATTAACGAAAAAATTTTTAATTAAGGGTGCAAAGTGTTTGAAATCAATAGTTGATGTGTGTAATATGATAAAAAAAATAGATTGAGATTCAAAGTGTCAAAATCCCATAATTGGAGGAGGAAAAATGTATTAATTATCCCTATTTTATGTTAAAATAAAATAGAAAGAATGAGATAACTAGTAGTTTTTGTGCTTTTGGAGAGAGAAGCTTTTCTGTATTTTTTTTCATTAACAGATAAAAAAACTCATTTATCACACAATGAACTTTTAAATTTGAGGGATACGTCTGTGATTTCAATTGCACCCGAACATGTATAGACGTGACGTAGTTTATTGTCGCGACAAATTTTCTGCTTTTTTATCGACAACTGATGCATACCGCTATAGTCTATAGCGACAGCTAGCGTCAGATGTAAATAAGAGTAAAAATGTCGTCGCCACAATAAACTAACGATCGAAAGAGAAAAATAAAAAAAATAAAAAAATAAAAAAACGCCGGAGCTCTGTTGTCAATACGGCATGCATCACTACATGCACATATTCGACGGTATTAATTCTTCTCTCGTCGCTAGTCATTCTGGAAGGAACTAGCAACTTCATCCAAAGTCGCGAGAGCACATCCTCTTGTGTCAACATAATAACTATATGTTTTTTTTTCCAGACCAGACTAGCCAATCCGGAAATGAATATATATATAACAAGGACCTGAACAAACAAGGACAACAAACAATTTTTTTTTATAAAAAAATGAAAAAAATTAGGAAAATGTAAAGTAGGTTAAAGAAAGAATATTTAGCCATGCATTCACCTTTGGCTTTTGTCTTGTTCACTGTATATACAATATAGTATATATATATATATATATATATATATATATATACACATGTACTGCACTGGTATATAAGTGTTGTATTGGCTAATAAATTAACCATCGTAATCCAAATGCAAATCTATGCATTAACACACTACAACAAATTTACTCTTTAGCGGCGAACTTATCAGTGGTGAAACCAATTTCGTCGCTAAAAATACATTTTCAGCGACGAAATTAGGAGTTCGATGCTAAAGAGTAATTCATCTCGTTCGAACCAGTTAAATGTCGTTCGAACGAGTATTAGTGACGAAAAGTGTTAAATCGCACCTAAATAAGTATTTAGCGACGAAACTATTTTCGTCGCTACAAGACTCTGGTTCAAACAAGAAAAATTGGTTCGAACCCATCGTCGAAACTTGGTTCGAACGAAAATATCTCGTTCGAATAAATATTTGTGACAAAAACTTCTAAATCTTCACTAAATAAATCATTAGCGACGAAAATAGTTTCGTCACACAAATCATCGCATTCGAACAAGAAAAGTGTGGTTCGAACACATTGTCTAAAATTGGTTCGAACGACAATATCTCGTTCGAATACATATTTGTAACGAAAACTTCTAAATCGTCACTAAATAAATTTTTAGCGAATAAATATGGTTCGAACATATTTGTGACCAAAACTTCTAAATCGTCCCTAAATGTGTACCTCGGATTACAAAAATACTTATGGAAAACATATGTAATTCTTTATATATGCAGGCAATATTGTCTTTTTACCCATTAAATAGGTTCCAAGTTGGGATAACACTTTTATCGGATTAGAATCTTTTAAAATTTTGTGTCCATACCATTTGAAATTTGAAAATAGATACATGAACTCTATTATAAAATTTTTGTGTAACTTAATACTTCTCGTTGTTAAAAAATTTTCTTTTATTACATCATGATCAATCTCTCTTAATTCAAGTTCCTTAAAAAGTTTCTCTCTCAAAATCAGGCTTTTGAGTATCCCATCATTCAATCATGTTGCTAACATTACCACTAATGACCTATCAAAATGCACTAATTAATTACTATTATAGTACTTTCCGACCTCCCAAACAAACTTCTGGTACTGATCAGTGATATTTTTTTCTCTTTTTTTTTGTGGGTAAGTACTGATCAGTGCATGTTATTCCTTTTTTTTCAAATAATATTTTCGGGTATTCGATTTATGTCAATGACTAATTGCTTTCTGTAGTACTCGAAGAATTAAATGCAGAGGTGTACACGAAAAAGCAATTAATCTGTCGTATCGCCATGATCAGTCTTTATCCCACGAGATTGCATATGCCTAGGTGTTACAAACTGAAAAGACAACATAGTAGGGTTTCACATCGTTGGTGAATGTAGGAGACATAACACACCCCACAACTCTAAAGACGTCAATAAGTAGTGCTAAGGTTGTTGGAACATCTTTACTTTATTTTTCCAAATTTGGCGGAATAAGCTGATAACAATTAATATTGATGTAAACAAGTATATATATATTTATAGTATATCACAATTAATTTATAGGTATTTAATTTAATTATGCCTGTTGTTGTACAATGTATATATATGTACGATGGTTGTTAGGTGAAGAAAATAAGGTAAAAGAAAAATAATATTATAGAGATAAGTTTCTGCATGCACATCAGCTGGGCTCTCTGCAGTTTCTTGCTTTCATACGGCTGATTTCTTGTCTAATTCCATCGGTCTCCGGCCTTGTGGTTTGCCGATTATTTAAACAGGAAGATGATCAGTTGATCTCTTATCCATTTTTCTACAGATTCTATTGGAGTTTTACATTCACGGCGTGGTCCCCTTTCTATTATTGAAAAGTGCTAATAGTTAAAGCCCCTCGGCAGCGTCATGATGCCTTACTACAGTGAGGGTCGACAATTTTTTTGTACGAGAAAGTTATGCTGTCCATTTGCCAATTTCCGACAGAGATGGGAAAGAGAAAGTTGCAGAAATCTTGAAAAACTTTGAAATTTAGCAAAATATAGGGGATGGGTTTTCTCTCGTTTTTTGTTTTGTTGAAAAACTGATCCGATATATATTGAAAGACAACAACAGACTACAACAACACGAAAGCAAATAAAGACCAACAAAACACCAAAACAGACAAGAAACGAAAACAAACAACACAGCCATAGTGAGGCATAGCGCCATTTCAGTGTAAAAACGAAAAAAAAAAAAGAAACTTTTTACGCGGTTGGTTCGCAACCAGGCTCCACCATCATCATGCTCCTCTCTGCAGAGAGAGACGACGGCCTTAGCCCACTAATGATCCGTCTCCTTCGTGCACATTCCACTCCAGGAAGCATTCCAGCCATATTTCTTTGCTTGATCTTTCAGAAAGTACCCAAAAACGACAAGGATGATAGTTTTGTAAGGGAGTTCGATTGAATACCAAACTCGCTGTAAGTGAAGGAAAAAGTTGTAAGAACAAATAGGTACTTGTAGTCCTACAGATGGAAAGAATGGTATGGGTGAAGTATTGCTGGTGACTAATTTTCTTTTTCCCACGATCCCTTTATGATAAAAAAAGAATATCACCCAAAAAGAGAATATTGCCCAACTTTTCTTTCTAGCTGATAACTTGTCCTGTTTAGGGTCCTACTCAATCCTCTTCATCAATCAAGAGAAGCATAAGATGACACCAATCCACAACTCAGCATGCAGTAGGACTTTTTTTTATGTATTTATATTTTGCTGGACTCCTCCTTGTCTTTCTCCTCAAAGGTTCTTTTCAAGGATTAGGTTAGGGTAAGGGCAGAAATTCGCTCTCAACCTAGTCACCGAAAGGTGAGGGAGGAAGAGACGAACTTCAAATCTTTTAACTCCACTTTCCTTTTTTCCTTATTTATTTTGTTATTTTCCTTCATTGCTTTAGTGTAAAGAAGAGAAAAAAACGTCAGCAAGTAGAGAAATCGCCAAACTTTTCTTCCCCATTTCTTCTTTGCTTTCCTGTTTATTAACAGACACAACAACGAAGAAAAGGAAAGCATGTCATCATTTTTCATATGATCTTTCAAATTTCAATAGATGATTTAATGAAAAGCACCCATCAACATCGTCGCACTAAGGAATTCCAGCACTCAGTGTATTCTTCTCCACCCCTTTTCTCATTTTCCATACCTCTTTGCCTTCTTTGCGTCTGTCGTCCATAGTTTTTCTTTTCATTTCCAACATGACTATTCAAAATTTTACTTGAAATTACACAAACCCTAAATAATCACCAATATATTATATATACATAAACTGGTTAGGCTAAAAATCCCAAGATGTGTGCAATCTCCCTGTCCCATATAATCTACTAGGCAATTATGGAGTGATCCCAAAAAAAATGATAACACTTATACAATATTTTGAACTTAACAACTCAAGAGAAGCTACAATCAAAATTCAAATCTTAACTAGAAATATGTTTTACTGTTCTCTTTCTTCCGCCACCAGCAACCTCAAATTCCTTAGTGCACGTTAATATCTTGCATTGACTGGATCACACTGAATCATGCCCATTGGGAGACAAAATTGACGCCTCACACGAGGAATAATACTCTATTATTATCCAAAAAATGATTTTTATCTTTGTTTTTCGTCCTTTTTCATTTCGGGGCACAAAATGTTATCTCTTCAAAGTAAGATCTACAATTCTAGGCATATAAAAAGCTAAACCTACGGATCCGGTCTATTATATACACATAACATCCACCTTACTGGCATCTTTCCCCATCCACCAATTGTTCCATTGAATACCAAATTTTGGGTTACCCTGCTGTCCACCAATTGCTTTTTCTGTTGACTTGTTGGCCATTTAGTGATGAGTGGCGGAACTAGGATTCAAAGGGAAGTAGGGCTAAACAAAAGTGGACCGCAAACCGAAACGGACCGCACCACAAAATCGGACCGGATTTGCGGTCCGGTCCGGTCTTGTTTTTTCAAATCCAGTTCGGTCTAGACCTTTTGAAAATCGGTCTAGACCGCACCGGACCGCATCTATTAATATAAATAAAAAAATGATTTTGTATTTTTTTAATACAAATTACAAACTTAAAAAGTCTAGTTTTAACTTAAACTAAAACTTTGCATTTTGACATGCCCTTCCGCCTTAAAAATTAACCTAAAAAAATTTTAAAAAATAAAAAAATGAAACCGATGCGGACCATTTAAGTGGTCCGGACCAGACCGCACTAGACCGGACCACTTATAAGTGGTCTCCTCCGGTCCTGCCATTTATGTACAACCGGAAATCCGGTCATGTTAAACGGAGGGTCAATGGTCGGGTAAACCTGGAGTCTCATTAATCCAATAAACTGAGCAATTATGTTAGCTGATAGTGTGAAAAGGCTCCCCTCACTTGGATAGTCAGTGACTCAACATTAACATCAATAGTGAGAACTTGTGCATAGAATTCACGCACAAGATCAACGAATACCTTACCAGTAGATTCCA